>JAAGVU020000105.1:380514-403244 GCA_011763525.2 Mormyrus iriodes | reverse complement strand
ATCGCAGGACACACACACACAAACAAACAAACAAACAAACAAACAAACAAACAAACAAACAAACAAACAAACAAACAGTCATTTTCGCTTAATGCAGCGAGGTTCCCTTTGGTTAAGGATTAAGTAAGTCGTTCTTGAACTGAACATGCAAGAAACCCAAATGTGAAAGCATCTCCAACATGTATGTGACAAGGCAGTGGTGAAGGCAGGCTTACATGCAGGGGTCGCAGGTAGCTGATGGACCTTCTCCACCACTGGGAGTCGCCCACTGCGTGCAGCACGGCTTTGGTGGTCAGGCCGGGGTTCGAGAGGGCCTCCATGGTCTTAGCGGTGCTCCTGTGCAGCAGCTGTGAGTGGCGGCTCGTGCTGGCAGCTCCCGTGTCAGCCTATGAGAGTGGGCAACCCGGCCCCACCCACCAATCGTCACCTTCGGAGGATGGCTCGTCACCATGACAGGGACTCACATTGCAGAACGGCCGTCCCAACACACAAGCACTTATTCACGGTTCCACAGAAAGCCGAGGCCCCATTACGGTTAAAACAGGAAGGTGTGAGCGTCAACGGTTAAAAAGAGGACCAGCAAGCTTCCAGTTAATAAACACCGCAAACAGACACAAATTACTGGCTGACCATTATGCCACACGGAGCAGAAATGTTCCATTTTATAAGCTTTTTACCTATTTTGTTAAGAATGAGAGACTCATTAAGGATTTGCTAAAATTCGCAGTATCGATACTTGTCTTGGATATTACGCCACCCAGCAGAACGCGGTCGCCGTTTCAAACACAGCAGCTTGGTTCCATACAGAGAAGTCATTCAGTACAAGAAAAAAGCAATATAAACAACTCTTGCCGTACGTCGCAGTGCCAGCGGAAGCGTGGAACACAGTAGAAGCGTGCTACTTTCCAGTGAGGGGCCATATCTCTTCCCTCCATTTCTTCTAGTTCAGAAGCGAATCAGTTCTTGTCACATTACTTTTGGGGTTTCATATGATTATAGGAGAGGAAAACGGCTTCATTGGTTCGAACATAATCTACCCTGGGGAGACTAAACAAATTGCAATAATAACATTTCGCCTACGAAAAACGGCTTCACAGGCTTCCGATAAGTATCCGCCACTGTTTGTAATTGGGTGTAAAATTTTCCAGCGGATATATAAAAATATGCAGCCAATCAGCCTGTGTGGGGAACAGCACAGGGCAGAACATTCCTGCTCAATGCAAAGCAAATACTCATCGGTGCATGGGGGGAACCCTTAGCATGCAAACACACATGAAACGATACAGAGGTGGAACCTGGGCCTGGCTCAGGTCTCACATGGTACCCCTGAGCAAATGGGCTTCACACGGCACGTGTGGTGGTGCCCCAGGTACAACCCGACCTTCATTCCCTGAAGTTAATTAGTCCAACTGTATTCATACCATCTCCCCTGGTCACAATAATGAAAACAAATGTGTTTTTGAATAGGTGATACCGTCATTTTTCTCATATATATAAAATGTAATGTCACAGAGTCTCGCAGCAGGTGTGACGCGCCTAGATAAATACACTGACATATACGTATGACATGATGACAGCAGGTGAGATGGCTGTGGTCTTAACCCTCCCCGTGTGGCCGAGAGCTGGACGCTGGCCGCCCCCACAGACCTGCGAGTGTTCGGTGGGCGGCTCCACGGCCGTGCCAGGACTATGCAGGCCGTTGCCGTGTGGGTCAATCTGGCAATTCACTGCTTGGTAGAGGATCTGCAAAGGGCGGGGGGAGAAGGATAATGCATTTTAGAGAGAAATTCCCAAAGAACTGGCATCCATGGATGCGAAAGTACCCACAATTTTGGGGAATGTGGGTTTCCAAAAATCTACGTATAAAAATGTCATTTACAAAAAAAAAAACAAATCTTAAACAGCTGAATTCTCTGACAGCAGACTGACAGGCAGAAGCCTGTGTCATGTGACACGGGGAGCGGGCCGCGAGCAGCGGTATTAACAGACGGAGGGAGATGGGGTAACGAAGCTGCTGCTAGCGGCTGGCGGGCAGTGGGAGTAACGGCGACCTACTGGTGGACTGAGATCCGAATCAATGAGCAATGCAGAGGATGCATGGGGGGGAGGTTAGAAAGAAAGTAAGCCTGACAGGATATAGACAGCCTGGACCTCTGCACCTCCTCACACCTGCTGTTACATCTGCCAGCGGCTTTGGATACGAAAACCCACTAAAACCCACAAGGGTAAATAAGTAAATGCTATAATGGACCTGAGCCACAAGCAGCCACACAAATTCGATGTTGTGCTTATAATGGGGGGGACCACAGAGGCTTCACTGAACACAGGTGTCCCCATGTCCGGGAGGCGGTGGCGCCATGAGGATGGATGCGCAGAACACCGTGGGACAGCCAGGAACCGCGATCGACGGTGCCGGCTCTCATTATGCGGTGGACTGGATGATGACCCCGCATGGCGATTACATTAACATCCCAATGCACAAAGCTGGCGTTCAGGCACTGCGGGATGAGAGAGAAGCCTGACTTCACCTTATTTATATTATATATGCACAGACACAGGGCTGAGGGCAGTTAAGGCCTCCTTCATGATCCTTAGGCTAAAGAAAACATTCATTGCATCAAAACACCAAAGGAAAAAAGTAAAATGCAATTTATAAATAACCATATCGCTCAGTGTACAGTTTTATTTTTTTCCCTGCACGTGGGACTAGCTCACACATTTTAACCCTCTTATTCACACTCTCACAAAGGAGGGAGGAGGTGTTCTCTCACTGAACTCCGCTGCAGTACACTGAGCGCTGTGACACTCCGCGAGAGTCCGTTGTGAGCCCGCCCTGTTCTGCGTGCTGCCGTAAATGCAGCAACTTCCTGTGTTCCTTTGCCAGAGATGCAGTTGCTAGGCCATAGCGCTTCTGAGATGCATCGTTCTGGTTCTGAATCCAGGACACCTCTGTCACCTCACAGGCCGACAGCAAACGCACACATCGATCTATGCGGGGGCGCCATATGGCTGCATACAGCCTGCTCTGCATTTTCGAACCCGACACGAAGAAGCATGCCGGTAAAATGTACGCTACGTGTGCAAACCCCACGGATGCCCAAGACATACATTTGATACGTCGGCCAGACCAAGCTGATCCGGTCTCTGATAGGTAATGGCCTTTCCGAGCAGAAACGCCTGCTGCGAGGGGCTTCTCTCCTAACTGTCCCAGTTTTCCAAGTCACCTGACAGGCTCCTGCCACGGCGGACTCAAATGGTCGACTGAACCCTGACAGCATGGCAAAACCGATCAGCGTTTAGGTGAGCCACTAGGATGGCGCCAGACTGCCAAGAAGTCCCAGGCGCCACCAGGGCTAGACGCGCAAATTTTTAATGCATGCTCCTTCTTCCTGGCAGCCAGTAACCGTAATGCACAAGGACACCGCATGTTTGGGCCCCACGTCGCAGACTATACCTATAGCGCATGCATAGACCAACCGCATGGAATACAGAGATAACATACAGGGGTAACCCGTCTCTACGGCACAGAGATGCCGAAATGAAATATTCTTTAATACAAACTGGGTGCTCTTGCTCAGCTATTCAAATCTATCCTTTCTGACAGGCAGATTCGGGGACAGGTTGTTCCTTGCGGGTGGTGGCGTCCTTAAATCCCCCGGGGGACCAGAAGACTGAAGCTGAAGCTACAGGAAGTGAACTTTTACCGCACCTTCGAACGACGCCCCCAACCTGGCATGGTGCTGACCCATGTGTGTGAAAGGAAGGGCGGGTTGAAGGGGGAGCCCAGCGCTTGGCAGGAGAGCCTGGCAACTCGATATGACAGGTGATATTCTGACGACTGACAGAGGGCATTAGCAGTCTAAGCAGCATGGCAGACAGCTGGATTTTTTTTGTTTTAATGCTATGGAGGCTGGTATATGTATAACAACAATCAGAGTTTTATATACCTCCGCTAGGCTACCGCTGCTGAAGAACCAAGCAGTCGCAGGTTTATGTCCCCCTTACGGCACCCCCAAGTGAAGGAAAACATCTTAATCGGTTCAGTGAAAAGCTGGACTATATAGACAGAGAGCACTGCAGTGCTGTACTGATCTACAGATCTATAGAGTCAGAGATAAGAGGGTAAACAATGCGGGTCATGGGTCACCTTGGATTAAGAGATCAGCTAAGCTGGAGCGAACAGAGAGAGCGCCCCCTGGAGGGCTCACCTGGGTGTGCAGGGAGCTGCTGGCAGCCAGCAGGGCCTGGATGTCAGCAGGGGGGCAGTGTGTGAGAGCAAAAGACATGAGCTCCCGGCGTGCTACCAGGTCACGGTAGGCCTCGCACTCGCCGAGCCGACTGCAAACGTGCCATCCTGGGGCATAAGCTGTGGGGGGGGCGGGGGTCAAAATCATCAGAGGGAGGGGTACACATAGCTTCTAGGCCAAACACTTATTTCTGCTCCTCACTTGGGAATTCATCACCTTCTACATTGGAACGAGGAGGTAATATTTACAATACTTGGCCACAGCAGTACAGTAAGCTTCTTTAAGATTAAAACGAAAAAAAGAAAAAGAAAAAAAAAAAAACATGCAATACAAAAAGTTGTTTTTGCGGAGTGTTCCCAAGCTCCCGTAACAGCTGGGCAAAACGTATGGCATTTAAAAATAAAAAAATAAAAATAAAAAACACTAATTGCATCAGGATGTTTTGTTCCCCGCATGTCATGTGTAACATCTATTCATTAGCATGTATTTTGTTTCTTGATGTTTTAGTGATTATACGTGTCAATTTGTACAAACAAAATATGTTTGGAATATTTCGTATATATACTGAAAGTGTATGCACTCTGACCTGGCATCATGACATCTTGATCACCTGAGCAGTACAGTCTCCAAAACTACCCTTTCCCCATCACAAAAGCCCCACCTTGCTCTCCATGAGACACACAGACAGACACACAGGTGAGAACAAACCTTTCGACGTCAACACAAACAGGTTCACTCAGCAAACAGTTACACTTCTACGAGTCATTCAGGGAGCCAAAGGGCTAAGCAGACCAACGCAAAACCCGAATCAGCTCACATCCCTGTTCCCATGGCCTTATAACTTCCAAAGGCACTTTTCTGGCCTCTTATGGGAGAATGCATCAACACACGCAAGAATCAGAGACTAATGAGTGAAAGCGTTGTGACGATTTAACCGCAGGACGCAAACTGATGGAAGAACAGGGCCTTCACTTATGCCAACGCATGTGGGGCGTCGCACTGAATTTTGGGCTTATTTTAACAGCCGGGGGACCAATAATCCATGAGTCTTAATGCTGTTTGGTCTGGCCAACCCGTGTCTTTCAGCATTTGAATATGAAAGGCAGTCGCTCGTTAAGCGATTACGGCACACTGCTTTTATGGCCCGAGCACTACAAACACAGATAATTGTTTCTGACAGATGCGGGGCTGAAAAATGGAGTTTAACTATTTTGCAAGTGTATGGAACATGCCATTTTAATTCAGCTGATATGCGATAGCAATCGCCTCAGGCCTGGCACTTCACAGACGAGCAGTTTTGGGGCGGGGGGGGAGGGGTGGACAACTCTTCAAGTGATTCAGTCCACAAGCTGCTGATTTTTAAGGATAGAGATTACGCTTCCAAAATAAAAGACACCTTATTTCATAAACCTTTTCTTCTTCAGGATGTTTAGGCAGTAATTAGGGCAGCACTATGGAATTTAATGCCCGAGTTTATGCAGAGAATTACTCCATCGTGTTTAAGAACTCCAGGCCCCAGCTGCCCAAGATAGTTTAAGAGGGTATGAAAAAGTTAAGTGAAACCAGTGGGCATGAATGGTATCTCACCATGGCACGTGTGACGGAGCTCAAAGGCCATTAGTGTGTCTGTGTAGCACCTCGCCATTGAGATGGGAGGGCTCCGGGCTATACAGATTGATATGGCAGATGAACTATTTCCCAATGTCTGGCTCTTTTTTCCACATGTGCATTTTGGTTTAAAATTGTTTACTGCCCCCACCCCACCACTCCTCCGCCGCTGAGGCAGGGAACACAGTCTGCTCAGATGCCGCTGTACATGTCTGATGATTACAAAATAAACTGGGGAATCTGCATTCTCGTTTTTCACGTCAGGGAAGGCCGCCACAGAGGCTAATTGCAACCGTGCTCTAAGGTCCAACGAGGGGAGACGGGCCTCTCTGGTTCCCAGTTAACCGTAGCGGCCACCCCGGGCGATGTCAGGAGCACCCCCCCGCCCGAACTCGCTCCTAAACGGACAAATTGGATTCATCAGAGCTGTAATTAAGATGGGCTTTGTCAGCTGCATAGACAGCAGAGATGCTGAATTACAGGTAAAAATATAATCTGGAGGATGGGGAGTGAGAATGAGGGAGAGAGGAGGAATCCTTTTCATATTCCTCATATCTACGGGGATTAATCATTAATAAAATGCAAAAATAATAAAAAATTCAACATGGCGATTAAAACTGGGGCAGAACAGGGAACAGAGATCAACAACACACACAGACACAGATACACATATATTTTTTTTATAAAACATAGTCCATCTTGGACTGATTCAGCCAATGACATTCTACAAATACAAGCTGAGATAATAAGTGCTAAATCTCCTGCCAGGCTGCCCAGCAACAAGCTGCCGATTGGCCGCTTTCGTACCTGTGGCCATGAGGTCCTGGCAGTGGATGTAGGCGACTTTGTAGTCGTGGCACTCAAGGGCCTGCTCCGCCAGCAGGGTCAGCACCTGGCCCCTCCGTTTGGGCTCATCCTCACCTGGAGGGGCGGGAGGAGACAGATGAGACAACTGGGCCAGGGCAAGGGCACAGACGGGGCTGGGGGGGGCTTGGAGAGTCAGCTTTGCAGGGCGTCTGCTTGCTTAGAAGTGGGCGGCTGAAGTTGCAGTGTGTTTACACGGCGTCTGGAGGCGGAACAGCAGTGGTGTCAGAAACAAAAAAAAAGGAAAATCAAACACAAACAGGGCTTAGATATATAATTAGCACATACAGCGAAACAGCAATTCTCAAAAAAATTATAAAAATAAAAACAAAGAGTTGCCTTCCAAAGAAACCGTTTCACGAAGGTCTTAAAGCAAGATTACATAATAGCATAAAAACAATTCTGCTGCGGCTTTGGGCCGGTCGATTCCTCCGCGCTCAGCTCCCATCTTCCTGTTACGAAGCTCGCACATACACAGACCACGAAGAGGACATTAGGAACCTGGCAGGAGCGAACCGATGATAACAAGCCCCGCGAGTCAGGGACGTAGGGGCCCTCGGCGCGGCAGCCGACCCATCCGCGCGTCTCCACACTCTGGGCTAAGAGCCGAGGAAGGCCTGACCGTCTTTTGTGTGAAAGAGGGGACAGACTGATACATACGAACGCCGGCGGAGAAAATGAGACATGCTTTCCTTTGGGCCCAGAGGGCGTGGCAGCGAGATGAAAAGCTATGCATTTAGGGCACGGAGAACACAGAGGATCAGAGTGGCCATTGGAGCCTGCCGAGAGTCTGTCACTGCAGATAGCACAGGCATGACTGACTGACTGAATGAATGAAACTGATTAAAACACGTGCACATGTACAGCATTTTAGCGGAGCCAGAACACATGAAAAGATTCAGAAGCAGAAAAAACCTTAGCGGTCTAACCTGTTCACTTGCTACATGCAGCAATACTAGTCAAATCTAAAAGCCAGTACAAACCTATATCAATAATGAGAAAATGGGACTGGTTCTGGAGCACCAAGTCATCATATGTAGTCATATGTAGAAACTGGGCAGCAGGTGGCAGAAGAGGTTGGAAGCTGCAGGTTCAAGTCCCCAGGGGGACAGATAGGGGGAGCTGCTGCACCTTTAAACAAATTTGTTCATTTCAACTGCGGCAACAAAGTAGCCATGTGCATTGTGTGGCAGCACATGCCACTCAAGAGCAGAACATCTGCCCGGCAACTGAATAACTAAATAATGGCGTGCCAAGCAATAGGCATGGAGGGAGCCTAGCAGCAGAGGCTGCGATCTGCTGGTAGACTCACTCAAGCTTGTTTAAACACCCACCCCTCTGGAGGCCAGTGCTGCAACAGCCAGATAGCCACACAACAGGGTAGAGAGAGAGAGAGAGAGAGAGAGAGAGAGAGAGAGAAGGGGGAAAGTAAAGAAAAAGTCTTGCTTTAGGCTGTGTGCGCTTAACAATCCCCCAGAAAAGATTTTTTTAGCTCTGAAAGAGAAAAAAAAGCAAAGCATATAGATTCCAGGAAGGTCTGGTTTATTCCATTGTGGGGGGGGAGGTTCCCAGACACCAATGGACCCCTAGACAGTCAGCAAGAAAGCAGTAAAATCATTACTGCATAATTAATAATGAATGTGTGCGCGTCTCACCTGCCACCCGCAGCAAGCCGGCCAGGTCCAGCAGGAGCGAGGCTTGTTTGTAGGCCGTGGGGCACTGGCTGATGCACTCCTGGATGAGAGTCAGCCGGTCGGACCGCAGGCGCACTGGACAGGGAGGGGTGGAGGTCAGGCTCCCCACGGGGGACAAACGCTCCGCTCATGCCCTTCCCCGGGCCGGGCAGGCCACCGCCGCCACCCCCCCGGGCGTGTTTACACACAGAACCATAATGATATTTATACTGCATCAGTGCGCAACTCTTCCTTGGAAAGCTGTCAGGGATCCCTTAGGGACACAGCAGTAAATCACGCCGCAATCAGTCATTATTGGGGCCCGTCAAAAGCTATTGGTTTAAATTAATAAACAAATAGATAAACAAATAGATGGGGATAAACCCCCACCCCCAGACATTTATAAAAAGTTTCCTACATTAAAATATGCTCTGTATTAAACAACCCCCAGGTCCAGCTCCATCTCCATTTGGGACTCAAGACCTGTTATATTTTTCCAAACACCTAATCTCACAAAGCCATCTGTTACCCAGCGACTGCTGATGTGTCGTGGGGGGGTATATTACACTTCTCAGGCATTTCCTGCATGGGCCTTTGGTTGAATATTCACCAGCAGTACCCTGACATTGGACATTTAGGGGGTCATCTGAAGGAGGCGCGGGGGGAGGGGGGGTAATTTCTGACATGCCCCTTCTACCCTCTCCCTTATAACACCTAGCAGGTTGAAGGCTGGTGGGACACTGGTGGGTAATTTATCCATTACCATGTTTACAGAGGCCTGGTTGGAGTGACTGGTCACCTCGTTCCATCAGGGATAAAAAGACTGGTGCTTTTTGAGGCTCAAGATCCTCCAGATAAATGCCATTTACACATGGCTCATAACTCACACCAACGCCAGTCAACCCATTAGCCGGTATGGGGGGGGGGCAATGAAGCTTGCCTAGGATGCCACACGAGCTTCCACCAGCCCCGACTCAGAACAGGCGCGTAAATCAGTTACAGGATGCTAATAGGGTTGGCAAAAACAGGTAAGATTCTTAGATAGAAATGCTGTTATTGGTGCTTACACCCCCACGACTGACTGCCCCATCAACACGCCTGCTTCCCCGAGCTGGATGCAGAGGATGAGCCTGGGAGCCCAGGGATTTCAACGAGAGGGCGGCTACCCAGAGCATGGCATCTGCTGTGAAGGCAAATTAACACAGGAACCCCACCAAAAGCCTAGAACCGACTGAAATGCAGAGTCACGCTCTGTACTCGCAAGCATGACTGTCACAAGTCGATAGTGAGAATGACAGGCGTTAACCTCCAGTCATTCCTGGACAGTTACGCTGGGCTTCAGTATTAGCAAGAATTGAGTTTTCATGTAAACATGCAGACTGACAAGGAGCTTGTCTGGCAGTGCAAAGTAAATCCAGGATTGCCACGACAGCATGCAGACGGTACACCGGGGAGAATCCCGGCCTGGCACACATCTCGCATTTGAACCTGACTCCAGTAGAAACCCCGGTTCTGTAACGACACAGGGGGAAACCTGCAGGCTATACAACAGTAATCAAAGACAGCCATTTCAGGTACAGGGCATCTGTAGGGAACCACAAGCATCATCATGAGAGGGAAGCAGAAAGCCCCAAGACGAAAGAGGATGGGCAAGGAACCGTCCATCTCATCTGTGTGTCTCCAGATGACTCTGAATTTGATGGTGCTCATTCTCAAATAGCTAATCCTCTTGATTGCCCTACTCTAGAAGTGAGCCGGGCTGAAGATTAACCATACCTCAAGGCCGGAAATTAAGGCAATTAATTTTACTTCCAGTTCCCTGCCGGACATACTTGATGACTAACTCTCAGCATACTCTACTCAACTTTTCACTAGTAAAATGCATCATTCTGACGTGTAATGACAGGAAGATGAGAATTCAGCTCCCCAACACCCCAAAACCCCTCTGTCTACATCAAGACTGTTCCTTGCCCCGAACTCCAGCAAATCAAGGTCAACTCTCCGCATACCTTGCAAGGGGAGGATTTTCACGTCAAAGTCCTCCAGCTGGCTGAGGGCTCTGATCAAGTCCAGCTCCTCCTGGATGAGAGGTGGGCAATCAGCGATCAGCTGCAAACAGGCCCTAGATGAACGAGCAAATGGAAAGAAAATATTTTCAAATCAGTGTTGTTAAGCACTCCTGCTATTTCTGGTTAGCCATTAGCTACAGACAGAATAACATTTTTATGCTAATGATCCAGTATGACCCTCCAGTGTAACCATGGAGGTGGTGTGTGGCTCAGTGGGTTAAACCACTGATCCAATGATTGGAAGGTTGTCGGTTCGAATCCTATGGTCAGCAGAGTGATTTCGCTGTTGAGTCCTTGAGCAAAGTACTTAAGCCTAATTGGATCTGACAACACTTCCGCAGTTATACATTGCTTGGGTTTGCTAGTTTATGGATAATTGCTAAATAAAGGTATATGACCACCTCATAGGCTAGTTACAGTCCCCCAGACACTCGGTGTCACACTCTGCCCTATGAGACGATTACACCCACGGAGTGAGAAGATCTAAATGAAGACTTAAAAAAAAATCCCCGTTGTCTTTCCACTGTGCTGAACAAAGACTGCAAGGCAATACAGTACCCAGTACCTGAGACGCAAGCCTCCATCGCTAAATCTTAGAGACCTGTCACTTGTGTTTGAAATCAGCTGCCAACCTTGGCATGGTTTAGCAAGGTTTACCACTGGCAATTCTCTCCTAATGCAGAAAACAACTTGCTGTCGCTTAACAGTATAAACGTCACATCCCATTTTACTCAACACAGCTCACAAGGGTCAGTCACTTGTATTTTACATGCAAGTACACAGATACTGAATCTGTTTTAATATTGTTTACATTACATATAACGGTGAGAAAGGAACTATCATAAATTACTCAGGGAGACTTGGGGGAATTCAATAGAGGAGAAGAGAGGTTATATGAACAACCAGAAGAGCCTTAACCGTTCCAAATATAAATTGGCAGGCTGTCACCAAAATGGGGGGGGGGGGGGGGGGCCTGCAATCCCTACCAGAGGGAAAAAAAAAACAACAAGAGCAAAAAAACAAAAAAAAAAAGGGAGGCTGTTTGTGAACCAAAGGAAAAAAGTAAAAGATGTGCACTTACAATTCATTTCACACCCTAGCCAGGGGATTGATGTGCACTTACTCGTTAAAATGGATTTGTACAAAAGATGGAAAGGGGGTGTCACAGTGATGTGAATTATTTAGAGTGTACCGCTTCCCTCCTGGAAATTGCTTCAAAATTTATGCAAATGAGAAGTAAAAGGTGATAACTAACGACATCTTCTGAGCGACTTCAGCCCACGGGAGACGCACCTGCGAGCCTGTCAAACTTGAGAGTTACAGCGAAAGGAACGACGAACAAAAACACACCAAAATATGAAATTCATGAGATCAGAAAATTCCAAATCTCCTAAGACACGAACATTTAACTAACCGCCATGACGTGTGATTTACTGAATGGTCACCCCCCCACCACATCCAGGAAAACACGATATTATCCCAAAAACCTGCATACACACTGGACCTCTGCGGATAAGATTGCCCAGCCCTGCCCTAGAGGCACAGAGTCCAGAGCGGTGCTGGGCTCTCCGTCAGGTTATTTTCCCCACGCAGCTCGTCTTAAAAAACCTCAAGCTTTTTGTCCTCTCCTCTTCAGCAGGTAGCAGCTGGATAATTGAGCGCTCTTCAGTACACATCGGAAAGTGCGTCTGGTTCTGACTGCATTTCACAGCCGGGCTCTGACAGAGACCGGGATCCGCCCTGAGAACATTGGTACTTGGACCGCTCCGTCCTCCAGACCAGCATGCTCCCAACACTCTCACCCCAGGCTCTCCAGTACGACCTGGGGGACAAAGCAGCAGATAGCCCAGAAGAAATTGCAGACAATAAGCCGTCCCATGGATATGGCTGAGTACCAATCGCTAAACCACCTGCTACCATAAGATAGCCACAACCCCGTACTTTCAACATCCACCCCAACACTCAGACTCCCCCCAACCCACCACTCTGATGGCTGATATCTTTGCTACTCTCTTCCAGTTCTCTGCAGCCTCCACTCACATACAACCTCCTTCAACGCTCAGTCACTCCTGACTATTTAAGCAGGCGCACGTAGCCCCACTGCTAAAAAAGCCCACATTTGACACGCCACAAACTGAACACTATAGAGTGGTCAATCTCCATTTAATAATGTCTTAAACCAGCGTTTCCCAATCCGCTCCTTGGGGACCCACACTCGGTCCATGTTTTTGCTCCCTCCAAGCCCCCCTCCAGACAGTCCACATTTCTGCACCTGGTCTGAGGGTCCCCGAGGATTAGATTGGGAAACACCGTCTTAAAACACTTGAAAGTGCTGCCCTCAAATCAGTCACTGGCTGAATCACCAAAATTGTCTCCATAAAAGTCCACCGGAAACCTAGGGGTAATGATAGATGACCAGCAAGTCTTAGCTGACAATGATCTTCTAGATTTACCCTCTATAACATCATGACGATCAGGCTTTATTTGTCTGTGTAAGCAGCTCAGCTCCTAGTCCAGGCACTTCTCATGACTAGGCTACTGTAACTCTTTGCTTACAGGATTACCAGCTTGTACTTTCAAACCACTTCAGATGATTCAAAAAGCAGCAGCTTGTCTGGCATCAATCAACCAAAATGCTCCCATGTTGCTGCCCTCCTTCTCTCATCACTGGCTATAGGATTTTGCAACAAGTTCAAGTGCATGGTGCTTGGCTTCCAGAGCCATTAAGGGACAGGCACCTATTTCCATCAAGATGCTCCTCGAGAACTAGAGTCCGTCTTAGCCTTATGCTCAGAAAACTAATGCCACTCTGAGATCCCTCCACCATGCGAGAAGGCTCAATGTAGATGTTTCTCACGTGTGGTTCCCTGATGATGGAATGAGCTGCAAAACCTCACCTGAACATTAGTCTCTCTCAACCTTCATGAAAAGCCCCCAGGAAAACCCCTACTAGTCTACACTCTTCTAGCATATCTGAGGTTCTCTGAATGCTCTTAGTGTTGTACTTTGTCTTTTGACTTCAATGGTTGTCTTTTAGGTGATTGCTATGTTTGAAAGGCATTGTATAGCTCCTGCTCCAAAACTGCTTACATTTGTACCTGGGCATTCATTGGAAGCTCAGCCTAGCTACACTTATGCCTAGTTGACTCCTTGGCAGCTGTATGCTTGCAATGTACTGCCTCACTTCATTTTTAAACTCTCATTTGCATTTATTTAGCAAAGTAGAAGAGGTATAGCCATAGTCCAAACCTGCACGCTTCTGACCACAAGGTCACAGTCAAATCAGTTCGGACGGCCTTATCCTGCACAGGTACATGCTGAACCCGAAGTCTATCCTGGGCACAAGACGGCACAAGAGCAACGTCAACCTGAAAGTGGAACAATTTACAGGGGTACAACCTCCAGTAATCTATGCCACTAGGTGGTATGTGCTGGATTAAAATGGGGAAGAAAGCCTGCAGACTAGTACTCGGAAATTTCAAAAGACTGAAGCAGACTAATTTAACGTCTTTAAAATACATTTTAACGCAGCAGAGAAATATATACACTCCGAACACCAGGCCTTGATGACGTATAAGGAAAGCAATTGAAGAAGCTCTTCCTCTATGAAAAATAGATCGATCAGTTGTTACTGGAGAAAAAAAAAAAAAGAGATCTACTGACATCCTTATGATGGTGCCCCCCCCGTAGCACTTCTGCGGGACGTACAAAAAGGACCCGAGGTAACTCTCGATAACCACGCCAGAGATAAAAATTCAATTAGCTTTCCAAAATTAAAGACAACATAATTAGGTTCCAGAGCCTTTCCTACATATCAAGAGATTAACTGGGGAAATGCTGCCTCTGTCTCCGGCGAAAAAATAAACCAGGCAGGAATTCAAAAGCACCATAATCAATATTCTCATAGAGCAGATATCCAGATGCAATTGAACACATTTCTCCAATCAGCGAGCTTTGAAAAAAGGGAACAGAGCAACATCACATGATTGGTGGTAGCTCATTTTTCAAACTGTCAAGGCAGCTGATGCATTTAACAACATAAATGAAACCAAGCCAGCTGAATTGAACTGTTTATAAACACTGGTCACATATCTCTTTATGAAGTACACTTATTCGTGTCATGGAAGCCCACGTTAACACAAATGAGGGGACACAAACCGCCATTTATACAGCTCCAAAAGACAGTACTGCTTAAAGAGGAATGAATGAATTTGAATTTTATATATATATATATATATATACACATACACACACACACACACACACACGTGTATATATATTTTTTATTTTGGTTTTATACTGCTTTTGGTGCAATTTTCTTTACACATATTTGCACCCCAACCAGAGAAAGATGCCAAAAATCTTCAAATCTCAGCAGGTCCATAATAAATGTCATTATACACAAAATTTAAAACTGTAATCTTCTTCAGAAATTGTACTTGCATGGCTCAATAAACAAACTCATCATGTTTTGCTTGAAATATTGCGGTCAATTAGCTCTTTACCTGCTGGCATGTATGCCGTAGGTAGCCAGCTAAATTTCTAATTAGCTCATTTAGCTAGTTTACAGCTTCTTTGTTCAACGAAGCTAACCAAAATTACCCAGGAAATAGCCATTTACAACCTTATTTTCCTCTTTCTAGGACTTTTCAAGGTCAGCGAACTGATGCAGAATAGAACATTACAAGGCTGCTGGACCCTGTTAGCATCTGAGTCTGCGCCTCTAAGTTTAGTTAAACACATAGGGACATGCCGTCTGCAAGTAGCATGGTGGGTGTTTCTCAATATGCGTACTTGACTGTACTTGTGTTCTCGTGTACCAGTTTTATGTCAACTTCCATTGCCGAAGATCAGTTCCAATACCCAAGAACAGAAGTACAGAGGACGGTAAAAATTCCCAGGTGTCATTCTTGCCCCGCCCCAAATATCAGAGATGCATCGGCTGCATCCTTGCTGAACGAGACCAATCCCATGATTCATTGCACCCCAAGTTCGTTCTTGGGAGGCGAGTTAGCAAGACTGGTCTTGCCAAGACCACAAGTACGATCTCCACGTTCTTGGTATTGTGTAGCACCCAGTGTCTTGTTTTGCAAACATTGCCACAACACACGTGACATGTTGACTAAAAGCACAGCACCCCCTAAAAGGTGGGGAGGAGTTCCGATGAGGTCATTACCGTGCCAGGCTCATGCAGCTGTCGCTAAGGGTGGTGGAAGAGTTGAAGTACTCGTGGGCTGCTGCCAGGACCAACTCCACGCTCTTCTGGTAGGGCACCCTGGAGGGGCTGAGTGGGCCCTTGGAAGGTACCGGACCAGCGGCAGGTTCTGAGGAGGTGGCGCTGCGCTGCAGGAGCTGACCGGCCAATCGGATGCCCTCCAGCCGACTGGAGCACAGCAGGCTCTCTGTGAAGACCTGCGGGAGGCCAAGGAGGGCGAGGGGAAAATAGTGAGCAGGGAAAATGCGGAAATTAGCGGGATTGGGGAGGAAGCAGCAGTGCGGGAGAGGAGAAACAGGCAGCCACACAGGGGAGGAGAGAGGAGAAGAGGACAAGGGAGGGAATGATCAGATAAAAAAGAGGGCGGACAGGGGAAGAAGAGGGACAAGCCAGGACACTAACACAGGGGTGCTGGCTGGTATCATCAAACCATCCGAGCATGATGATTATCCTCCCACCACAAAATAAAAAAAAAACCTGCTAAGTCTAATTTAAAGAAGCCCAGGGCTGCCCAGCACCTGATGCGTGGCTCACAGTGTGGGGCTTGCTGTTGACAGGCACTCTGTTAGCGACTACATCAGGTCTCCTAATTCCCTTTAACGCACCTGAGTGTTTCCTCATTTAACATCTCCATCGGCCCTTGTTAGCTCACACATGAAACTGTCTGTGTGTTACATCATTAAGATAGGCTCTTGCAAGACAATGCAGGTTAAAAGGAAGCAACACACACACACACACACACACACACACACACACACACACACACACACACACACACACACACACACCTGTACTCAGGACTTTTGGCATTTTTAGTTTTTGAATGCATTCACAGATTTTTATAAAATTCAGGTTCTATTTTTGGGGACCAAAAAAATGTCAATGTCAAAAGTTACAGGCTTTATCACACTGTGGGGACCAGATTTCCTCACAAAGTAATAATTACAAACACAAAGAGACACAAACACGCACACAAACACATGCAGTATGGAAACGTCCCCTCGTGTCAATCGAGGTCCCTAAGCCTTCCCTGTAAATTTAAGGAGGAGGGCACGGCAGGGAAAATCTCAAGGGACTGATGAGATTTGAAGGAGTGGGGGGGGGGATTCCCTCAGAGAAGGTGTATTGCAGAGCAGGGCCCAGTACACGTGTAACATCCCACCAGGCTAACAACTTGGCGAGCATCGTTTATTTTGGAGAAGGTGGCAAAAGTAACCCCTTGGGACAGAGGCTTGGGCTGAGAAACGCCTCGTGGACATTTCCAAGGGTGATGATAATTGTGAGTTAATGAATTCTTTAAAAATACATTGCGGAGAAAACAGGCTCGTTAATCCCGGCCCCTAAAACGACAGGACTACAGGATTGAGTAAGGACCCTTCTTTTCAGGTGCCCATCGCTAACGAAGACCCATCAATCAAAGGCTTAAAAGCTCGGCTGAAGGCCATTAATCGTAAACAACAGCTGCAGAGACCATTGTGGACGCAAGAATACCGCGTGTACCCTGACGCTGTCCACGGCGGCCCTCTTGGGGATCCGCGTCAGGTGGGGGGGGTGGGGCAGGGGCACTCCTGTGTAAATCACACAGCCTCATATAACAATGTTATTTGTTTAACACTGTTGCCAGGGAGAGAGAGAACATTTTATGTGATGCATTTAAGATGTCAGCTGACTCAAGCAGTCTGGCAGCAGGGAGGAGTTACTTTAACTGTTCATCAGGACGTTGGATCCTGAGCCCCGGGATGGATATTGATTGAAGTAGATCTGGTTATGTGGGGTTTATAACCACAGCAGTAAAAATGGCATCACAGCTTCCACTATGAAGCTTTTATTTAACATCTTTTCTCTCTGTATGGAGATCCAGATGTGATTTAAAATGGACCGCCTGGTACAAACGTGAGCTCTTCATATCAGCCGCAGCAGAGTAAAAGGAAAGAGACCCAAGTCACGGTCATCAAAAAGCAGCACAATCAACATGATTTGCTGTGCTAGTGAGAATGAAACTGAATATGTGAAGACACCCTGGGGGGGGGGGGGGGGGTTAGCTAGGTATGCAAAGGCGAGGAGGGGTTTTGGGATGGCGGTAGCTCACCTGGAGGCAGGTGTCTGCATCCAGACAGGTATAAACGCTTTTCTGCATGTCCAGCAGATCCTGGAGCAGCCCCTTCCACAGGTTCTCGCTCACCGGTGGACTCCTGGGGACGGGAGCAGAAAGATAGGAGGCTGCCCCCCTCCTTAATGGCCCCACAGGACCATGATTCACAGGCCTGCTTACAGGTCCTGGTTTTCGAAACCAAAGTCCCAGGATGAAAAATTACATTTAAAAAAAGTTGCACTGCAAGCAATTGCCTAGGCTTTTTATGGGTCTGTGATATCTGGTGGGGCTGTGCTTTGACTGCCTACTGGTACCGCGAGACCCGCTCGGCGCTGGGGCAGCTCACTTGCGTCCCACATGCCGGGTGAGTTTCACCATCAGCTGGTAGGCCTCTTCTCGGCTGCTCTCGCTGTTCTTCACGAAAGAGACGGGCTTCTGCAGGCCGTGCTTCTCGAGTTCCTCTATCACGCTGCCAGGTCAGGGGAAACGACAAAAAGAAAACGGATTATAAAAATAGCGCTCCATTTAACTACTTCTTCCTTTTTTACTTTGCGTCTAAAAAAAAAAATTATAAAATCTTTCAAAAAGAATCACCAAAAATCTAAACCCAGTGTTAAAATTTTTTTGCAAAACATAACACTTCAGGAACATTGAATTTTATTATTGTTGTTGTTGTTGTAGTAAAGTCTATATTGACTCCCGGTAATCCTATAGATGTCTTTCCTCCAGAATATCCTACCCTGCGATGTACGTAATTTCATATAATTCCCAGTGAGCATCTGGCCACCCTTTCACTTTTGACAGTACCAAATTCTCATGGGAATCAGAAAAACTGAGAGGGGTGGGGGGAACAAACAAAATGAAACCTGCTCTTTCAAAACCCAGCTGGCAGATCCAGCCAGAAACACACTGGGAACAGGTGACGAGGTCAGAGTGATATTACCAGTATGCAGAGCGAGGGAATAAAACTCTGCAGAGTTTCAATACACGTCCGAAAATGCAATTTGTTGAACGGGTCATTTTTATTCTAATGAGGCTATAATTCCTCAGATGTCTGTGAAACTCTCTGAATACTGAGTCCATTCTGGCCCTGGGTGGGATTCCCCTTTAAAAATGCAGCCACAGAAGTCAGTTAAGTTGCCCCCAACCACATCTTGGCAAACAGTAAGTCAAATATTTGATCATCACACCCAAATGCAATTAGCTAAATTAAGAGCCGCTTAAGTAGCAACTTCACCCTAGATCACCGTGGGGATTCTTCCAGAATTAATCCCATCTAGGCCTGCTTTGCTCTCATCTCCTCTTCATTACTAGTGATGACAGCGCTGGGCCACACAAGCACAAGTTTATTGCCAGGTTTACTGACACTTGTTTGAGGCAGTCCAAAACACTCGCCGATTTCTTTCTAGGAAAGCAGGTATAACATACATTGGATTATTGGCCCTTTGTCTTCCCTTCTGAAGTAATCCAAATCACCTTTCATTTTTACTATGAACCTAAGTGAACAAAGCACAGAGTTCCGGTGTACGAGAGGCAGCCGCGAGCCTTTGATGTCCGTTGATACCAACCCCATTACCCCAGTGCTATGCCTACCCATTTCTATGAACAAAGTGTCCAGTAGAAAGTTCCGGAGTACTAGTGGCAGCTGTGAGCCTCTAATACCCGCTGATACGAGCTGCTATTACACCAGTGCTACACCTACCCATTTCTTTGCTGACAGCATATTCCTCACCTGTCTTAACTGCAGCTACAGATTGCCCTAATAACACCGGGAAGAGGGGGGGGGGGGGGGCAAATCGCTCTTGGCTTGACAGGGGGTAGGGAGGCCGCTTTCTCAAAGGGTACCCCCAAAGGATTACGGCCAACCGGCCCTCCGGAGAGACTCGACAAAAGGTCTTGCATGATGTGCAATATGCGTCAAGATCTAATTACCCTCAGGGAGCCCATATTCAGCGAACGCAGGTAACGGCGAAAAAGCCACAGTATGTTAGCTTGGCTAATGTTTCAGAGTGCTCTAACAGTTAGATCAACCTGCGAAATATCATACAACTGCAGGAACTCGCGATGACACAGATGCGACAAAAATACTGCTGTGAAACATTGCGTACTTGTTTGAAAACACTTCCATTTTCAAAAGGAACTTTAAATTGGTAAAAACGGAGGCCGATGTCTTGATGCACTTGTTCAGTCGTGCCGAAGGCTTTTTACCTCCCACAGTCCACACAGGATTCATGCAGGCAATGCATGACTTGATACTGCCTGACCAGCATCTCCCCACGATGCTGCTGGTACTCGACCAGAAGGGTACGATTCAGCCGCAGCACTACAATATGATACAGCACACTTCATGATGAAAAGGCAGAGTCACCTCTGCCGTTTCTAGCAGATGTAAGAAAAGAACATTAATAAAGACCTATTGCACTATTACGTTAAATCTACCAGCAGAAATTTGTGAGCAAATGGCATTATCGACTACATCAGCCCTGACATGAAACATCCTGCCATCCCAGAGTGCCACATTCCCACCAGTAGATGGCGCCTGTCCTCCACTGGCATGCTTCCAGTTGACCCAGCCTACCTGCCATGAAGGATGTACTCCACATAGAGCACTGAGAAAACTCGCTCTGGCCCAAGGACACCCCACAAGCAAAAGGACATCAACAGAAATGGATGCGTCACACTCGACTGAGCGCTCCTGACTTTGAGAGCAGCAGGAACGATGGCTGACACACTAAAAACTCCAGAATAACTTCAGCAGAGCAGAGTAATATGCAAGATGCCTGGACATCCTCCATAACACACACATCTTCTTGACGACTTCATCGAGCTTAAAAAATATTCTGCTGGCACACTAAATAATAATTAGCATATCTTCCTCACTGCTCCAATTAGCCCCTGCATTTTCCCAGAGGGTATATCCAGGGCAATGTCCAGAGCATTCCTGGCAAAATGAAATTGGGACGAACTCACACGGACACCCGTTAGTCAGCTTGCATGCTGACTGCTTCTCACCTTGGTGCTTAAAAAGCCATCGTAAGTTGACCAAACATGGCAATGGCTACCTCTATTGGGTCTCTCTTGGTTAAATCTCTGCCTCATGTCGGAGCCAATTTATGACCCTGGGGATGCTGACAGGAACCGGTCCCGAACCCATTACTGGCCCAAAAACCCCTCCATGAAGATGCTTCACTGCCCTGACCCTTCATACCCATTCTTACAGAAGCCGTACCTGAGGTGTCTCTCCAGCTTGTCCACCTGGTCGTGGAGGGCCCTGGTGACCTTCGTTTCTGGCCTGCAAGAAAGACAGACAAGTCAATTTCTTTCTGGAACACTCCATATGTGATCACCCCCCCACCCAAACTCCTCTAGCTGACGCATCAACGCTCTGCACTTGTTTACCATGGGAAGCAGCAGTACTCTGACGCAAGGGGGACCAAGGTGGCCAAAATACAAACATCCTCAGTGCCCACCTCCCTCCACATGCTTAAGCCTGCGAAATGTGCTATGCTTCACATTGCTCAAAGCCTTTAAAGTCATGGATAAAGCCTGACTTTAACTTAGCGCAGTCAGTGCTGAGCCTAACCCATCCGTAAACCATAAGCTGCCCCACTAATCCCCAACGCTCCAGCTGAAAGCCTGTCCTGCTATTTTAAACCAATCTACCTGGGGAGAAAAAAAAAACAAAGAAAATGAACGGTATGAGCCAGACAGTAGTTACAGCATCACCCCTGAACTCGCCGAACGGCTGGAAATCCATCTTTAAACGGCCCTAAGCAACAATTTGTAGAAAATGGGAGTGATGGTCTTTCAATGGTGCCCCTTTGAACAGGCTTTCAGAATTCATTAAAAGTCATATACGTGAAATGGGGTCAAAGCTTGGTCGACCTTCGCTGGCTGGAACGAAGTAGCCCCTGGCATTTACTTTGAGCAACAGCCAGCAGGAGGGGGGCGTGATCTCCAAAGAGCCAGAGAAATGTGCTCTTCTGCTCAGTGAGGTAAAAAAAAATGCAACAAATAAAGGTGGTGCATTAGTTTACCAAGCATCATAAAAGCTTATTCATTAATTTTATATCTATCACTAGTTTTATTTTTTTCCAACATGTAAGGGTAATATGCCCATTTGAAGAACATGTGAAATGTAAGGGAACTTCCAATGACTCCCTACACAGCTAGTTGGCCTAGTTAACCAAGCCATAGTTTCTCTGGTCTATCAGTTTCTATTGGCCCATTGTGTACTCACCCAAAGCCTCGCTGTGGAAGGCACTCCAGCACATCGTAACACAGGGAGAGCTGATCATCTCGCTCGCAGCTGTAGATGCACTCCAGGGCAACGGACATCAGCTGGTCGTGATCTCCAATGATCTTCTGCTGGCACTATAACAAGGGAGTGCTGCATAATGTTAAAAATAACACACATACACTGATGCTCCCCTTCAGAAAGTTCATAGGGCCACAGATGGTACACCATGGCCATCCAACACTACGGATGAATGCAGAGGGAGGGCCTGAAGCCTCACTTCACTCTGTTTTGCCTGTACTTTACTGCCTACGGTGACCAGGTCCACCTGACCCACAGTCGCTGGTCCCTGACCAGCTCTGGCTGCCAGACTCACGTTACATAACTGAAGAACATACACAATATAGACAAAAGTACTGGGATACCTGGCCATTACAGCTGCCACTCTTCTGGGAAGGCTCTCCACAAGATTTTGGAGTGTGACTGTCAGAATATTTGCCCATTAATCCAGAAGAGCATTTGTAAGGTCAGGCACTGATGGTGGATGTGAAGGCCTGACTTGCAATCTCTGTTGTATTTCATCCCCAAGGTGTTTGATGGGGTTGAGGTCAGGGCTCTGTGTGGGCCAGTCATGTTCTTACACACCACACTCACCCAACCATGTCTTTATGGACCTTGCTTTGTGCACTGGGGCACAGTGATGCTGGAACAGAAAAGTGCCTTCC
>JAAGVU020000105.1:360630-380505 GCA_011763525.2 Mormyrus iriodes | reverse complement strand
CCCCATACCATTATCCCTCCTCCACCAAACTTTACAGTTGGCACAATGCAGTCAGGCAGGTAACATGCTCCTGGCATATGCCAAATCCAGTCTCGTCCATCAGGCTGCCAGACAGAGAAGCGTGATTCGTCACTCCACAGAACACATTATCACTGCTCCAGAGTCCAGTGGCAGTGTGCTTTACACCACTGTATCTAATGCTTGGCATTGCGCTTGGCCTGCATGCAGCTGCTTGACCATGGAAACCCATTCCATGAAGCCCCCAGCACACAGTTTTTGTGCTAGAGTTAATGCCAGAGGAAATTTGGCACTCTGCAGTTATTGAGTTAACAGAGTGTTGGCGACTCTTACGCACCCTGCACCCGACAACTCCGCTCTGTTACTTTACATGGTCTGCCACTTCCTACTTCAATACTCGTCAATATTGCGTATGTAATCTATGAATTTATACACAGCCTCATTTTCATTTTCACTGTACTTAAGCATATCCATTTCTACATTTATTTGGTTCTCATATTGAAGAGATACTGACGGACTAACAGCTAAGATACTGAAATGTCATTCTTCCCGGCCCCTGCCGGCAGCCTGCCACAGCAGCTGGCAATGGAGGTCCATTAACATCATTACACTGAGTGACACGCCATGAACAGCATTGAGACATTTATTAAAAATGTAAACCGGGGCCTTGGCGTGGATTGGCACCTTCATCCTGCGGGCTCACCTGCTTCTTGGAGATAAAGCTCGCCCATCGGCAGTGGCACTGTATCCCCTCTATGGCCACACTGCAACCTAATTATGTTATATAGGCGTGGGGCCTGAAGCCTGGCTTTTAATTAAAATGGAGCCATGTTTTGCGGGGGGGGGGGGACGACACCTCTACCCTACCCCCCCCAAGGAAGGAGAGCTGTAGCCGTCCATCAAGTCCAGCCTTGTTTTCTAATCAACTGCGAGGGGCCACAGGACTGTGGTATGTGGAGGGGGCTGTAAATTCGCCAGCTTTTTGCACCCCTGCCTCCCACACGCACGAGAGTATAAATTCGGCCCCTAATGTCTTTCACGGCCCAGCCCGGAATGAATCCTCACAGGCTGCGGCAGCCGTAGCGCACCAAGCCGCACTGGCCCTAAATTTCAGATGTATATTGCTTTCTCTAACACATAAAACAGCGCGCCTCACCGGCCCGGCAGAGGGGCTATCGAGCCAGTAATGGGTCCGGGGCCGGCTCCTGTCAGCATCCCCGGGGCCATAAATTGGCTCCGACATGAAATTGCAGCAGGAGCCATGACCGAAATGTGCTGTGCCACTAATGAGCTCCGGACACCGACACTGGCTTTTCGCGCGGCCCGCGGAATAAACAGTGCAGCGCCGTTTGGCTTTGACAACAAACAAATAAATAAATAAATAAAATGTCATTAAATAAAGGAGCAGAAAGTCATTATGGCGGTAATTTGCTGCACATTTAGACAGGAGAGATGATGACTCACGTCAGGCTTGGAGTGCTGGAATATTTTGAGGGGGAGGGTGAGGTCCTCCTTGGACAGGCTGACCAGGTACTCCCGCAAGAGGCTGTCGGCAGAGCCGGGGGCCCGGCCCTCGCAGCGGTGCAAGAAAGGGACTGCCCACTGGTACACATTCTTCACATACCGCTCCTCGGAGGACTGGGGGGGGGGGGGGGAATGGACACAGAGTAAACAAAAACCAAACAAAACAGAGGGGGGGTTATGGTCACAATAAATAAAAACAAAACAGCCTACAAGATGTTCTTCGTTGTAAGGGTAGTTTAGCAATTAACTTTATTGTAGGATTATTTGCTTGTGATTTCTTGAGGAAGTACAGTGACTCTCTCGTCATTCTCTCTCTACAAAAAGGGAACGAAACGATAAATTCCTCCGTCACAGATATTCCTGGACAAGTCTCATGCCTGGACCGCTTGACACTAATCACAGATGAGCAGCCCTGGCGAGCTTCTGGACGAGGTTCTTGGAATCACTTTGCTTGGGTGTTACGGATGCCGCCGGCTCACCATGAGCGGCTGCAGAGGAAGGAGACGACAGTGCTGGCGGTAATGGGTACCGCCATTTGTTGACGTCTGCTGTAGGGCTGCACAATATCAGGTTCTCGATTACCTTGCGATTATATGGTGCACGCACAATAGTCACCAGGGCTTAATCAATAAATAAGGTAAGAAAGGCGTTGGTGTTGTGGCGTTTTTTTTTTGCAGTTTCAAGTCCCGCATGTTTATTAAACATAAGGATGTGCCGAATTTATACAGATTACTAATATTTTAGGCATACTGCTAATCTACCTACTAAATTGTGGGCGTAAGTAAACGTCCATATAGTACCAAGAAGCTGGCATCTAAACAAATGTTTTGCCCATCATCTAAAGCCCTGGTGATCATTGCATATGCCCCATATAATCGCGAGGAAATCGAGATCTGATATCCTGCAGCCCTAGCCCGCTGCAGCCCGGCACCTCCGTTTCTGCTTCTCCTACAGTCTGCCCTCTCTGTTTCACCATCTGGGATGCAGCTAAATTCACCTTACTGCATCCAAGCAAACCAGAGAAAAGGTGGAGCTATAACGAATAACGGTCATTCACACACAAAGGTCAATCAGAAGGTTAAAACAACGGGACCTCAAAAAACACTTTTCCAAACATTTTACTGCAAAGACACATACGATCTGCTATATATTCTTTGCTATATACACTCACAGAGTACTCTATTAGGGACCCTAGTATCACTGGGTTTAGCCACCCCCTGCTCTCAAACAACTTCAATTCCTCGATTCTGACCCTTCCATGTGTGTGTCACAGCAGAAATTGAGATTCATCAGAATGGGATACGTTTTTCTAGTCTGCAACTGTCCAGTTTTGGTGAGCCTGTGCCCACAATAGCCTCAGCTTTCAGTCTTTGGCTGACAGGATTGGGACGTGACTTGGTGTTTTGCTGTTGCCGTCTACCTTAAGGTTCGACATGTTGTGCAGTCAGAAATGCTTTTCTGCTCACCACAGTTGAACACAGTGGATATCTGAGTTACCAAAGCCTTTCTGTCAGCTCAAACCAGTTTGGCCATTCCACTTTGTGTGTGAAAATCCCACGAAATCAGCAATTACAGAAATACTCAATCCAGCTCGTCTGGCACCAACAATCATGCTACGGTCAAAATCACTGCAATTACAGTTTTTCCCCATTCAGGTGTTCGATGTGAACATCAAATGCGGCTCCTGACCTGTTTCTGCATGACTTTATGCATTGTGCTGCTGCCATATGATTGGTTGATTAGAAAATTGCCACTAGGGATGCATGATATAACATTGCGATTATATGGCGCATGTGCAATAATGACCAGGGCTTTAGATGATGGGTATAAACATTTGTCAAGACTCCGGCTTTTCAGTACTATATGGACGTCAGCCAAAATTTGGTAGGCAGATTAGTAGTATGCCTAAAATGTTAATGAGTTTGTAATCTGTATAAATTTGGCTATCCTTACAAATGTGTTGGACTTTAAACTGCAAGAAATACACCTGGGGTGTGGCGGTACTTTTACCTTGTGTATCGACAATATCTCCTCTTTTAAAAGATATTGTAGCTGCTAAGCTGTCCCTTTCTTCACTGCCACTTCAGTGCTTATCAGTTTCACGATTTACCAGAACAGTAGTATGTGACGTGCTCCGCTAACCAAATTTAATAAACATATGGATACGCTGAATTTATACAGATTACTAACTTTTGGACGTCTCAAAACACATCTCATTAATTTTAGGCACACTGCTAATCAGCTTACCAAATTGTGTGTATAAAGGAACATCCATATAGTAGCGAAAAACCAGCATCTGGACAAATGTTTACACCCATCCCCTAAGGCCTTTGTGATTATTGCGCAGGCGCCATATAATTGCGATTATCTCGCAATGTGATATTGTGCAGCCGTAATTGCAACAATAAGCAGGTGTACAGGTGTTCCTAATAAAGTGCTCAGTGAGTATGACGATATAAACAGGAGGGATTTCTAAGCACACACAGCATTCACAGAAAGCACTATTCTTAACACAACCTTGCTATTTACTTTTACTGCTTAATTTAAAAAAAAAAAAATCACTTTGTGTATTTCATTCAAATTTTTATAGACTATAACAAATGTTACCAAAAGAGCCAAATGTCACAATCACAGCTGAACACCCAGTGCTATTAACACAATGACACAATGGCACAAAACGATGCACTTTTATTTGCATTTGACATGCATTATAAAATGCTGTACAAAAAAAAAAAAACAAGCAAGATACATGAAACCAGGAGTGCAGCATTTCACTTTAAAATTTAAAACCATATTCAAGGTCCTAAATCAGCCAATGGTAAATTCACTAAACTTTTTGGACACCAGCAGACCTCAAGGCATTGGGACCGCTTCAGATTTGTCATAATTTCTCACAAGCCTCTTGTCTAATGTGTCTGGCGCACAGCACAAACCTGGCATTAAAAAAGGTGCCATCGGAACTATGCTTGCCAAACATTTCCTGAATACTGCCAGTCCCTGGAATGTTCACTGGGCTCAGACAAAATCAAAAATCACCCTGTATATGGAGTGTGACAAACTGACTGCTTATCAAAAGCAAGCAGCTGACCCTAATTACCCCTTCGATTAGGCTGAGCTAATTAAGAACATAACCATTTTCATGCCTGGAGTACACACGTTGCAGGACTTTGTACACCAAATTAAAAATGCACTAATCTTCACTGCCATTGTTCCTCAGATTCCTAGTACACACTACTAACAAAAACACACAAACACACATATTCAAAGGGTAAATAAGTGCCTTCAAAAACACAAATACACCAGTGCTGGGCCGTAGGGTCTTGGTGAGCGTGTCAGATACCACTAGACCTGCTTTGTAAAAGCCTCAGATTTGCGCCGGACACCAGGTCCAAACACACACTTATCCTTGCGGTACCTGCGGCCCGTCTGCAGCCATTTAAGCGAGGACGAGTGCTACCTCCAACCGCGGAACAAAAACCCTTTAACGGTAAATTACCAATACCAGGTCTGCTAAAATGCTACAGGGTCAAAAACATGACCGTGAAGATTTTTCCCTGCTTTTGCTTTCCATTTGACAGCAGACTAGGAAATTCGCTCATCCCAACACACTCAAGGACACAACCTGGGAGAGATAGTAAGCTAGAACAAGTCAGAGGACAAGCCTGCAAAAGCCACCCCCCCCAGCCATCCGGGTCACATTATCATTTTTCACACTGCTTACGAAATATCGGCTTGCTCCCCAAGCTCTGTCTCGTGAAGTGCCCCGTGGACCATTTCATTATCAACACAGGCAACAGGAGATAGCCCGCTGATCGACACATCAAACCTCTGGAGGGCGCTGTCAGGCCTTTGCGGCAATTGTTAGTTGCCGCCGAGCAGACTGGAGGTCTGTGAGCTTGAGTACATGATCGAGGGTGCACGGTCAACCCGAGCTTGCCCGGATTAATGGCCCGCTCGCTGACATATTAAATGGGAAGGGTCTGGATCCCACAATGAGGATCTCTTCACTTCGAGATGCTGCTGAACCACGAGGCCTAAATAAGCATCACTCTGATCTGCAAAGCATGTGGCCCATGGCAAAACTAACAAACCACTGCAAGTAAACTCATGTTTATTCAAAACTCAGCTGTTCCACAACAATTTGGCGATCCTGCTGAATAATTCAGCATTAATAAGCTGACTTCTATCAATGATTAATATGTTTCAAGTCTGTCTTTTAAAGGGATCAAAGCCAATATGGGTGCAGTGTACCACACGCTTTATTGAAGCGAATGGCATCCAGGCAGAGATGCTGTCTTCACACACAACTCAATGCAGAGGCAGAAAGAGTAAGGTCACTGATCTCCTGGGCTTTGGCTGACGCCAGGCTGGGTACCACCAGCTGTCCATATGCAGACCCCTCACACCACGTGTCCAGATTCAGGATAATGAATAAAGTTTTGCCTAAAACACCAGTCTGAGTGTGAAGGGTAAACAGTGTGGCTAGGATGCAGCATAAAAATCAGGCTTCCTCGCCTAACACCGGTCCAAAAATTTTTTTAACCAAACTATGAGCAGGCCTGGGTGATATCTTATTTTTCATACCATCATATTGTTCAAAGATATACAGTATTTTCAAAAGCAATGCTATTTCACTGAACAGCAAATTATCATTACCCACTCGGACTTCGAAATGCCACAGCATACCCAAAATACTATGGTTTCCTGTATTACTGTAATACCACCAAAGCCTAACTAGGAGTGCATTTTAAAAAACACACAGAAAAAATGAACACTCAAAAAAAAAAAAAAAACCAACAGTCTGTCATATTCTGCACTCCTTGATATATGACCTACTGATATTTCCATTAGTATTTGATTAACTAGGGCCCCGTAAGGGACATTGGACAGGGCCTCACAGGGGATGCCATCCTATCCTGGCCTGGCCACCCCACCCCACCCAGTCAAACCCGACCTTCACCAGCCCCAGCCCCACCCCATTCAATCATGCCCCCCTGTGCTGCCCAGCTCCGCTCGGCCCAACTCACGCCTTTCAGCAGCAGCCGGAGCTTGTCGATGTCCGCCAGCTGCCGCAGCTCCTTGAGTGCGAGGTTCGGCTCACAGGATGCCTCGTACACCAGCGTCTCCAGGGTTACCAGGTCGTCACACAGCCTCTCCAGGCCCGGGATGTTCCGCTGCCTCCCCAGACGCACCAGCGACAGGGCACAGTCCACCTGCATGGGGGGGTAGGGAGGGCTCACATCAACTGCAATGTGCAACGCAATACATATAAAACATCCGATGCTTTTATCTGGGGAACTTAGGATCCACTTCCCATTTCACCCATTGAAAAGACCTGGGGTAGTTAACTGAAAAACTGCAAATTAAGGAGTTTGCTCAGATTTTTTTTTCTGAGACTTGAACCCACAACCCTCTGGACAGGGCTCTCTGCTTCCAGCTGCCCTCTAAATCAAATTAAGTCACTTAATTGTAACATCATTTGACAGTTAACAGTGTATAGGTGAGGGAAATGCTTGTGTGCCTCACAACTCCAACAAACAGTGCAACTGGAAGTACACACAGTAATAGTAATATGCAACACAGTAACAATGAACAGTGTGTAATTTTGAGACAAATACAATGAACAGTAACACAGTAATATGCAGTGAACAGGATTATTAACCAGAGTTCAGCATTCTGATGGTCTTGAGTATGAAACCGTCTCGAATCTGGTCTATCTAATATACACTGTATGGACAAAAGTACCAGGACACCTGGCCATCACACCCACAGGAACTTTTCTGACACCCCATTCTAAACCCATTGGCATCAATATAGAGTTTGTAGCCCCCTTTGCAGCTATAACAGCTTTCGGAGACTTTGGAGTGCGTCTGTGGAAATTTTTTTCTATTCATCCAGAAGAGCATTTGTGAGGTCAGGCACTGATGTTGGACATGAAGGCCTGGTTCGCAATCTGTGTTCTAGTTCATCCCAAAGGTGTTCGATGGGGTTGAGGTCAGGGCTCTGTGTGGGCCAGGCAAGTTCTTACACACCACACTCACCCAGCTATGTCTTTATGGACATTGCTTTGTGCACTGGGGCACGGTCATGCTGGAACAGAAAAGGGCCTTCCCCAAACTGTTGCCACAAAGTTGGAAGCATAGGATTGTACAAAACATCTTGAAATGCATACAAAGACATTTTGGACAATTCTATGCTTCCAACGCCTCTATAACGTAATTAGGTTGTGGCGTGGCCATAGAGGGAATACAGTGCCACCGCCGATGGGTGTGTTTGCCAGCGAGCTTCATCTACAAGAAGCAGGTGAGCCAGTGGGATGAAGGTGCCGATCCACGCCAAGGCCCCAGTTTACATTTTTAATAAATGTCTCAATGCTGTTCATGGCGTGTCACTCAGTATAATGATGTTAATGGGCTTCCATAGCCAGCTGCTGTGGCAGGCTGCTGGCAGGGGCTGGGAAAAATGACATTTCAGAATCTTACCTGTTAGTCCATCATCAGCATCTCTTCGATATGAGAACCAAATAAATGTAGAAATGGATATGCTTAAGTACAGTGAAAATGAAAATGAGGCTGTGTATTACATATGCAATATTGACAAAAGTACTGAGACGCACATCTTAGTCGTTGAAAATAGGATGTTTCATTCAGACCCATAGACACAGGTGTACAAAATCAAGCACCATGCAGTCAGGTTTACAAACACTTGTCAAAGAATGGGTCATTCTGAAGAGCTCAGTGAATTCAAGCATGGTACTGTCATAGGATGTCACCTTCGCAATAGGTCAGTTCGTGAAATATCTTCCCTGCTAGATATTCCGCAGTCAACTGTAAGTGGTATTATTGCAAGATGGAAGCGTTTAAGGAACAACAGAAATTCAGCCACAAAGTGGGAGACCACCTAAAGTAACAAAGCAGGGTCGCTGACTGCTGAGGCACAGAGTGCATGAAAGTTGCCAATGCTCTGTTGTCTCAGTAACTGCAGAGTGCCAAATTTCCTCTGGCATTAACCCCAGCACAAAAACTGTGCATCGGGAGCTTCATGGAATGGGCTTCCATGGCCGAGCAGCTGCATTCAAGCCTCACATCACCAAGCACAATGCCAAGCATTAGATAGAGTGGTGTAAAGCACGTTGCCACTGGACTCTGGAGCAGTAGTAATGTGTTCTGTGGAGTAACAAATCACACTTCTCTGTCTAGCAGTCTGATGAATGAGTCGGGGTTTGGTTGATGCCAGGAGAATGTTACCTGCCTGACTGCATTGTGCAAACTGTAAAGTTTGGTGGAGGAGGGATAATGGTGTGGGGTTGTTTTTCAGGGGTTGGGCTAGGCCCCTTAGTTCCAGTGAAGGGACCTCTTAATGCTTCAGCATACCAAGACATTCTCAAGTTTAGGGAAGACCCTTTTCTGTTCTAGCATGAGTGTGCTCCAGTGCACAAAGCAAGGTCCATAAAGACAGGGTTGGGTGAGTCTGGTGTGTAAGAGTAAGGTGTATATGACTGGCACACACAGAGCCCTGACCTCAACCCCATCGAACACCTTGAGGATGAACTAGAACGGAGATTGGGAGCCAGACCTTCACGGCCAACATCCATCCAACCCATGACCTTACAAATGATTTTCTGGATGAATGGGCAAAAATTCTCACAGACACACTCCATAAACTTGTGGAGCGCCTTCCCCAATGAGTGGCAGCTGTTATAGCTGGAAGAGGGGACGAATGATGCTTATACATTTGGAATAGGATGTCATATAAGTTCCTTTGGGTGTAATGATCAGGTGTCCCAATAGTTTTGTCCATATAGCATATCTGCACAGTGACTTTAAACAGAAGCCCCAGCGGCAGCAACAGAGACCCTCCAAGTACCAAGATTTTTATGTGATTTAACAGACCCACAGCAGCACTCCCATCAGCCGGTTAATTCAGACATATGACAGGAACAATCACTCATTTTCATAACCTTCCAAACAGTTTTATACCCACCCCTTCCCTGGACTGCAGAATGTCAATCAAAGATTGGCAAAGTTACTGCCCCACTGCTTGAAAGGCACGCCCGTCTGCATCAAAATCTAACTACCATGCAATGATTCCATAAACAACCAGCAACTTAATTCACTATTCAAATAAAAAAAAAGTATAAATATAAAATTTATATAAATTTTATGACAAAAAAAAAAATTTAAATTATTCCCCAGCAGAACTAGATTCACACACTTTAAATTCATGTGAGCCAAATACTGATATTTATCATCTTCACACAAATGCTGGCACTAGAAATTTGAGACGGCAAAGAATCATTAGTCCCCTTTTAATTAACCATCGTCTGGAGGACTCGTATGAAATGCCTCTCAGCATGACAACCCGAAGAAACATCAAAACATGAAAACAAGACCATTCGGACAGGAAATCTGAGAGCCTGCATCCCATTCCCTCCCCGCCCACAGTTCCGAGCGGTTGACAGAAATGCACGTGAGGAAATTGAACATAACCCACACCGCAAAAACAAAAGGGCTGACCGAACGTGTCCTTAAGCCCCCCCCCTCGCTAAAACTTGCTCTCCACCGGTAACAAAGAGCCTTTAAACATTACGGTCATTACAGCCACCAGTGGGGGGTCGTCCATGTTTTAGAGGCACGTTGGCTTTGGCTTTGGGGGGTGATCCCCTATCGAGGGCCTCACCAGGGGCAGGAGTGGTCAAAACCAATGACATCTTATCCCACCTCTCCAAGGCTTGGGAAGAATAATTTTTCATACAAATATGCTCTCCAGACACGATACAGTATTTTGACGGCATTTTTGAAAGTACTGCTATTCTGGTTTATTTTGGTCTATTCTGAAATTTGCTGAGTGAAGAGAGGGTCCCACAAATGATAAATTCACTGAACAGCAAAGCACTCCCCCCCCCAGCTGATTTCAAGACAGACCGGAATAAAACAGAATAAGATGCAGGACTGAGCTGTACCCAAAATACTGTGGCATTCTATATATCCCCACTACCGCATATGCTTCACCTCCCCAACACACACCTGTCGGGAGTAGTTGTCGATGTCCTCGGCCCGCTTCAGGTACCAGTCAGTCAGGAGCGCGATGGAGGGCGTGGCTGAGCGGAAGCACAGGAGTTCTGGCTGCTCCTCATACAGGAAGCCATCCTCACCGTGCGGCTCTGGGTCCACGGCCATCCTGGGTTCAGACACATGCCGCAGCTTTGAGAAACCCCACTGCCCAGCCAGCGGCTTAACATGGTGAGGACGCATAAACGAGGCCAGTGCGGGAGTGAGGCTAGTGAGGGAGTCAGGCGGCCTGGGTGTTTAGCAACGCGGCAGGTGGATTAGAGGAGGAATTAAAGAACTTTCCCACTTCTGTGGGAAACTGATGCCCGCAAGGTCAACTGCGGGTCACATTCAGATGGGAGCCAGTGCCTCCCCAACGGCTCTCGTGTAAATCAGACTGATTAATCACAGATTCACCCAGAAATAACGAGACACACTCATATTTTTAAACCTGCCTAGAAAAGGAACTCTAGCCAGACTTGAGTGACAGATTAGGTCATAAGCTCAAGATCAGAGTAGGAAAGCACTGCAGTGTCCAACGTACTCGCGTTCTCATGTTCCATTATCGAAGACCGGTTCCGATACTAAGGGCAGAAGTATGGTAAAAATCCCCGGATGTTATTTTTGCCCCACCCCAGAGATGCATCGGCTGCATCCTCGCCAAACGAGACCAATCCCATGATTCATTGCATCCCAAGTTCGTTCTTGGGAGGCGAGTTAGCAAGACCGGTCTTGCCAAGACCACAAGTATGATGTTTGCATTTTTGGTACTGAGAAACACCCCAAGTCATGTGGGTTTTATAGGGCATCTGTATGCTGAGGTGGCTTCTGGGAGATGTGAGTTGGCTCTGTTGGGAGTTTGATAAACTGGGACACTGACCAGGGCCAATGGTACACAGCTTCCTGCTAAAATCCCATTCCCCAGCTGTTATAACTCAGCCCTGGAGGCAAAGGTTAGCCTCCGCATCACAGGACGTCACCTGCACTCCTGCTTCTCACACCAGTCCTGCTCCCTGTGCCGCTGTTCGTCCCATGGTATCAGTGCCAGGCGACCGCCCTCGTCCAGGCTGCGGGCGAGAAGGAGGGGAGCGATCAGGTTAACGGCGTGCTGGTGGCTGGGCACCACCAATGTCACCTGCCCCCCTCTGAACCAAACACCACCAAATTAACTGCCCTTGGGGTTTTGAGTAAGTCAGGGTCAATGTACGACAAGCCGCACATCATGAGATGTTAAACGAGCAGCTGCGGAGGCAAAGAACAGCCCGACGTGGAGTGCGTTTAAAAATGTATAATGCGCGGCTCGGAATGCATTAACCCGCTTATACCACGATTAACAAACATTTGTCATACACATTTGTAGCTAAAGACATTACTTTTACGTTTACGATCCAAAAACACATTTATTAGCAGAACTCCTTTCTTTTGCAGACGATGAAATTTTTTCTGTTCATTTTAAATTGTGTTCTACATCTGGAATTTTTAATAATGTTACTTAGAATTAAAGACTATAATAGTGCACTGATTTACCACTGTGATTCGCCTGGCCAGCACTAAGTGCGCCATTATAAAAAATTTATCAAAACCTGTCTGACCAATCAGATTCGAGAATTTAGAAGTGCAAGGGTATAGAGAAAAATATTTTACATTCATATAGCAGATGCTTTCATCCAAAGCTAGCTACAGCTTAGAGAGCAGGGTCAGCCAGTCTCTGAAACAACTGGGGTTAAGAACCTTGCTAAAGGGGCCAGCAATGAAACTACACTGCCGACCTTGGGATCTGAACCAGCGACCTACTGATTACAGGCACAGTGGCCGGACCCATAGGACCACACACTGCCCCCATAAATAAAACCACTTGCCTCAAAACACTGCAGCGTTTCACGCCCTCCTCCCAGTAAGCACTGCAGCCAGAGACTTAATCTGTATCATAAAAAGTCTCACAGGGTCGAAAGGCGCAACCGGGATGAAGGAGATGTCAAAGGCCCTTATCATGTTTTTAAAAGGTAGGATGAAGGTCGAGCAGAGATAGAGGGAGCCTACAAGCAGCTGGGGTTTAGATAGTGTCTTTACTTGGCTTTAAGGAGACCAGCAAGTAAAACTTTTAAAGATGCAGTTGCAAGGGACAAAAGCAGGGTTTCATGGTTAACAGCATGATAAAAAGCACCAAGGGTTTCGTCCCAAGTACTTCCGAGACATGAAGGGCAAAGCTACGTGTTTAATCGTTTAATCGAGTGTGATGAAGGTTCAGCCAGCGTGATGGATCCCACAACAGGATTATGGGCTTTTTGGAGGCTGGCAGAGGAGGAACCTATAACGGGCAAACAAATAACACAATAACATTTTGGCTAATGAGCCCCACGTAAAGAGGATCACGACCCCAGCAGCTGAATCCTAGCGACGGATCGCATGATGTGTACGAGGTTTCGAATGGCTTACGCATCTCACGCATGCTACCGAAGTCGTCTATGCCCAGCACGATGGAATGGAATAGCAAAAAGCCCGTTTGCTGCGACAGAACCGCCGTGGCTCCGCTCCCCTATCGGATCACGGCACACAGATGGCGGGGAAATCTGCCATTTGGCTCGGGAAGTCCGGGCTAATAAGGGCAGCCTTTTTGGGAACCTGGGCACTCTCTCTGTGAAAGAAAAGACCTCCAAAGAACAGCAGTATGGCAAGATGAATGGCCACTGCACAGTCCATGGGTCTCCTTAGGTATTAATAATAATGATGACATCGTTAACGACAGAGCGAGTGCCCTCAGACAGCCTGGCATCCTTGTCCCTCGCAATTCCTGGCATGGATTCCAGGTTTACAACAACCCTGAAATGGATCGACGCTTAAGAAAAACAGATGGCGGGATGGATAATGTTGGTTTTTGACTTAGCATTTATCTTCCTGTCGTTTTAGTACCCTGTACATGATTTTAAGATGCAACAGAGATTAAATTCGTAAAAGATTTTCACTAGAATCCACGGATTATTTGAGAACACCAAAAAAATCCAATACCAGCACAATCACATTGAGGCCATTTCATGGGAATCTTCCTCAGTTCCTTAATCATGGTGCCACCTTCTCCAGAATGGGAGTCATAATGTGGATTAATGCGCCCTTGACGTTTTAAGGCAGCTATAGATAACATCGGCCTTCAGACCGATTTGACTTAAAGCAGATCCTGCAGGTGCGTAAATCATAGGCTTCATCAACAGCTTATCTTGAGGAACGTGGATACGCACCAGCGAGTGCCGCTCGGCTGCAGCCACCTAAAATGCTTCTCATTTGTGCTGGTTCAGCAGCCGGTGCCGCAACTACCCCCCCCTCCAGGAGCACAACCATGTGATACGTTCCGAGGCACTGGACCCTAACATGGGGCTGCATCAGAGTGTGATAAGCCTTATAAGGCAGCCTCCCATTGTTGGAATGGAATGGCCCACAGTGGCGCAGGTCCATCACAACCAGTCCTCTGGCCCAGACAGGGGAGGACAGAAAGCGATCTCAGAGCAGAAGAGTGGTACATGTCCTCTCGAAACCCTCATGTTGGGTCTTGGCCTTGGCTTGAGTTTATTATTTTATGAAACTATTTGGAACATTCATCTGGTCCCTTACACAGCGACACCAGAGACTGGCCTGTTCGGCATTCACATGAACTTTGGCCATGACGTTTGACACGTATTGCCAGACTACTGCAAGCATGCAAGGCTAGCAGCACATTAAAAGGCATAGCGTCGCCTACAAGAGACTGAAGAGGCCTGTTAGTCTTCAGAAAAATACCTTCATTTGGCACAACTGAAGCGTTTTGTGCGTTTTCAACATTAATACTGTCCTAGGATGACGAGCAAAGTACATTTTGCTTTTGAAATGAAGATGTGTACAACACTAATTGAGTTTAATTAAGTCTGACTAAATGAACTCCTCTGGGATTTTTTATCCCGATTCTGTTTATTTTCTCCTTACACACTTTGCAGTTGCAGTAAACAGAAAAAGAATTTCCAAACACAGAATAAGGTGGCAGTCAGCCATTGACCCTACGGGCCACATAAACAAATGAGCATCACAGATCTATTCCCAGCAAGGGGGCAAACTCAATAGGTTAAATGCTGCCTTATAGATGGAGAAAAACTCACATACTAATGGCCATGTGGCAAAATAATTATTTAACTCAACACCCACAATAAACTATATAAATTAAGCTCATTTCCTGACTGTCAGACAAAGAGAACAAAACATCCATAATGGTACCTACACATCAAAGAGAATACCTCAAAAACAACACTGTAGAGAGTATTCTCCTTATTGTTGAGGTTCTCTTCTTTGGAAACCTGTCTGTTCTCTTTTTGAGGGTTTAATTGGAGTCCTTCCCCTGCATTGTGGATAAGCAGGCGATACTCATGGGGCAGTATAATTAAGAGTCGAAACATTCACAGAAGGACTGTTCACGGAACAAACGCAAAGCGTATTCGTAGGGGCTCTGTGGATGTATCACAGCCTCCATAATCTCCTTGGTCAGACTCTCCTAACCGCCGGAAGTCTCACTAATGCTTCCCATTGCCAAAGCCATTCAAATTCACAACCTGGAGCAGCGAGGGAGCAAAAAAACGGACTGTCTGTGAGTCCCCAAGGACAGAATTGCGAAAAACCATTCTAACCACTTATCCTGGTCAGGGTCATAGTGGGGTCTCCAGAACCCCCTGGGCAGCACAGGGCACAAAGCTAGGGTCCAACCTGGACTGGATGCCAGTCCATCATAGGGCACATACTCTCAGACTTGCCAATGAACCTGACTCCATGTGTTTCGACTCTGGGAGGAAACCAAAGGGAAACCGGTAGAACATGGAAAATCCCCACACACAGCACTGGCAGAATTCGAAACGGCAGCCCTGAAAGTACAAGGCAACAGTGCAAAAAACTGTGCTACTAATCCGTGGTTTTCTCTCACTAATTTAATGAAATCTGTATTACACCCTCTACAATGTATAGAGACAAATGTGATGTGGAAAATTCAGCGATGACTTTTGCACAAACTGTCCATAATGTTAATTCTGGCACCTACATTGCCTGCTTGTCTGCCTCAAAGAGTTAAACGGTTGCTAGGGAAAAGGATGTCGATATCAGCGGCAGTCTCCAAATAAACGGGCTGTGAACGATCATTAGGAATGCTCACACACCGTGCGCATGCAAACGCTCCTTCGGCCTTCAGCCTGATTGGTTATAGACCGTAATCCGCAGTCACTCCCACTGGCGCTGCTCGTGCGCCCGACGCCATTAACGGATGCGACGGTGCATTAAGGGATTCTTTAGAATAAATAAATGAAGCTCAATTCAGCGTAGCGATGTGAATGTTATCGACGCTAAGAGCAGTGGGGAGGAAAGTAATAAATTACAGAACTCTCGATAAACAACAGACCGGTCCAGCTTTGGAGCTGGTAAGGATGGATGTTTGGGGGTCATGTGGGGTCCCGCGTGCTAGGACACTCTGCCAGTGACTAGAAGGTTGCCATTTCCAGGTTCGGCAGAGTAAAGATGCCAACCTTGGATCCTTGAGCAAGGCCTTTAACCCTAACTGCTCTAGGGGTGCTGGATGAAGGGCTGACCCTTTCCTCGGTGTCTGTGTGTATCTCCGTAGGGGAGCAAAATGGGATATATAGAGACACAAACATTGTTCCAATTGCTCCCTATACGATGACAAAAACATTCTATTCTTCAGTGATGGACATGTTGATTTTAGGCAAAAACGTTGAGGGAGATTTTGAAGAGAGGTTACTGGGAGCCCAGGCAGCATACGGGCATGGCCACCATTTTGACTGATGGTCTTTGATGAGGTGGGTGGCCATTTTTGTTGTGGGTGCGAAAACAGTTCACAAGGCCGGGTCTCCGTCAGCTGAGTGATTGGCCTAGTGAGGGAAGCATTCTAGTGAGCAAAAAGCACCATATTATTAGGTGCAGTGATGAATGCATCTGGGCGGGATGTGGGAAAAGGTCACGGATGTGAGGCTTATGTAACAACTTATGTACAAACCGCACAGCATGGGGAAATAACTCAATGCCAGATCATTGCAGACGAGTGTAGCCTAAAGCTACATAGACAGGCTGCTTAATGAGCTGCTTCAAACAGTAAATTCAGGGATAATTAATCCTACAACGCAGTCCGAGTCCCAAAGACACCAGCGGACACCTTATGGGAATTCCATCTTTTAATTTGTCGTGGCCACATATAGATGCCAGAATGAAATTTTATTAAATGCACCACTTGCACTTATGAGAATCGGCGCAAACAAACAAAGTAATCTAAGGGACCAAAACGTCCACCCACTCCTCCACATACCCACCCATCCCAAGGTCATCTGAATGACGCTAATGACTAAGAGCCATGTTTAGATTACTTTCGAAGCTGGACTCCACAAACGCAGAGGATTGTGAGGTGTCACCTGGGCCTTTGGGCGTGTCTACCCCATGGGGAAGAAGTGACAGGACATCAGACCAACAGGGCACACTGACCAGATCAGGCTGAGAGGAAAGGTAACACGTGAACAGTGCAAACAGATTATCTTACCAAGCTTCGGGAAGGAGGACCATGTACTCGTGTGGGGAGCTTGTCTCTGGGAAGTTATACAAGACGGCCAGGCGGTGCTCCAGGAGCTCGTCACCGTGGTAGGTAAACAGGATGTCCAAGGCCTGCACGTTGCTCTCCTTGCAAGTGAAAAGAGCGACCAGACCGAAATTAATGATGAAATAAATCCACCACGCCCAACGGCAATGTCATGCAGAGAGCTCAGGAATGCACTTATTTAGTGAGCCCTGAACTTCCCATCGCTTGCCTAGGGAGTCAAGCAAGTTCCTGAAGGGACAAAATGTGAGGGGTGTCGCAGCTGAGAGGGCGGTGTGAAGCCAGGCCCTCAGCAGGCGGCCTAGACAGGCGGCTGCTATAGCCGACTCTCAATAAAGGACCGCCAGCAAGTGTGCTCGCCGATGGAAAGGGCCCATCAGGCACCACATCCCACAGGATGCCGACCGTCGCAGCTAATGCGGGGAGCCTGGGCACAACGTGGGAGAAAGACAGAAAGGCCCTTACCCTGGCATACGTTCTTGCTGACAGCACGATATTCTGATTCCGGAACCTTCTGAAGAACTCTGCATCGTATCTCTGCTCGGCAGCATGCGGCCCGCCCAGGATCTCCTGCAGGGGACAGAGCAGAGCTTGATCGTATTATATACATCCCCCCCACCCCGGCACTGCTGCTTTAGCCATCTGTTTCACTGCTTTGAGTTCTGATATGAAGCATCCATCGTTGCGTGCTGATGTACTGCACCCCACTCTGGGAGGAGTGAGCAGTCCAAGGAGAGCGTGGTGATATGGCTAAGCTTCTTGTCCCTGGCTCTCTGTCTTAATGCTACGCAACAAACGCTTTCATTGTGATCGACAGCCATCCCATAATAACCTGGTTCACTGGGGCGCATTCGCCTGGATGCTCACCAAGCGCACGGTTCCAGAAACAGGTGATGGCACAGCGGACAGCGCTAAAAAACGTTTCCCGCAAACGATCGTTTAACGAAGCAACTCCTGTCATTACCTCGTAGGTTGCTAGGCGATCCAGGTAAGATAAGAGCTTGAGCCGGTTCCTGCAGAGCTCCTTCTGTTCCAACGTCAACCTGTGAAAAATTAAACAAACTGGCATTTATAAAACCCATGCCCATCTACTTCGAATGACAGCGAGCTAAGTGCACGTGTGCAGCGGCTAACACAGAGCAGCGGGTTGCGTTTTTCTTTTTTTTAAACCAAACAAAATCTACTTTGAAATTTGTTACGATTTCGTCGATCAAAACAGAGGAGACTGATGAGGGAAGCTTTGTAAATAAGCCTGCTGGGCACTGGCCTGAACAGCTGCACCGCAGCGGACAACGCTCATGACACGGTGATGTCATTCGTAATATGGTGAAGAAAATGAACACAGGGGACCCTGAGGACCAGCATTCCCTCCAATCAGAGATGTCCAGAGGAGCCATGGTCACAAGAACGAGGGACTGCCAGGTGTCCATGGAGACGGTGGAAGCCCATTCGACCCATGGGCCATGTGCAAACAGACCCACGGATCCAGCACAGGATCCTCCCTCAGCTGTTAATCTGTGCTGAATTAGTGCCCCTGCCAATAAGTAGCTCCTCAGTCTTCATCACATTAAGCAGAGGAAGGGGTCCTGCAGCCAAAATTAAGCAAAGGCCTTCGACAAATGGAAGGACATAAAACAATGAGGCTAATTGCACGGGTGTTTGGTGACAGTGGCTGTACAGACTTTAATAAGGTCATTCAAGGGCACTGCGGTCTTTGCAGCTCTTGAGGGAAGTTTTAATTTCCTCCTCGACAGCCAGGGACCTTGGAAATGGTTGGGGGAGGGTGGGGTGTATTATGAGCATCATCATTATCATAGAAGCAGTCAAGCCCCCAACTCCCTCTTGAAGGGGTCCCTCTCACATCAGTCAGAGCCATCGACAGTCACGATTGGCCCGATCCATCAGGAAGACAGCCTACCATCTGCTTCCAGCAGAGATGGGGGAGCACACAACAAATGAAGACATGGGTTCCTGGGGAGCTTACTGTTACACATGGTCGCCAGACAGTGAAAATGAGGATGAGAACAGCAGCACCAGAAGACCAGAAAGGGCCGGACAGTGCTGGCCCCATAAGGTCAGTGGGCTGCACAGAATGTGACCAACCCTTCTGATCCCCTTCTCCACAGCTGCCATCTCACACACCCTCCATTCGAATCCATCAGGAGGGCATCAAAAACCGTCCTGGATACCCCCATCACTCAGAACAGCGTTTCTCAATCCAGTCCTGAAGGACCCCTACACAATCTACATTTTGCTCCCTCCCAACTGTACCAGGTACTCGGTGTTCCTGACTGGCTGGGAGCTGGACTGTCTGGGAGTCCCTCCCCCTCTAGTGATAGGCGTCTGTGCGGTCCACCAAACCCACCAAAGACACTCCCTTTGGTGATCGACGGTCTGATGACTGGAGCACAGCCTTGCGATCGCCCACCCTGAGAAAAGCAACCCAACCACACTGCTTAATCTCGGCGGATTCCTGAGCGAGATCCCCACAGCCCCAAAGCACATTAGCTCCATTAGAGGCACAGCACTCAGGGTCCATTTATGTGCTTGACGAGCTGAACTCTCTCAGCTGATCTGAACCGTGCATCACTAGGCTTAAAATATCTCCAGTCTCAGTCCCAGTCATGGCTGAAAAACACAGCTCAGCTCAATTAGGGACCATTCCTTAAGCTGTATAGTAGG
>JAAGVU020000105.1:341646-357242 GCA_011763525.2 Mormyrus iriodes | reverse complement strand
AGTCGCATAAACTACCCCCCATGGGGCAAACCACACTAGAATTCCCCAGAGCCTCACCGAAGGCGTCTTCTCCTTCCTCAAAGGGCACCCTACAGCCACTTTAACCCCCGCCCCCCCCCCCCCCCGTCACCGACATACCAGGTAGTCTTGAATGGAGGCAATGCTGACGGTCGACTTCCTCCACTGCTGCTGGTACACGAGGTCCGAGTCGAGGCCATACGCCTGCGCCAGGGACAGAGCCTCGCCGTACTCCTCGCTGTCGATCTAGGGGGCAGCAGAACATCGTCAGACAACTTCAGGGTCTCTCCCAGACCCGTCAACTTTTACCCAATTTTAACTTTTTATCTTTGGTTTTATTTGACACTTGTATCCAGTGAGTTACAGTTTCTCTACAAAAGATTTTAAGGGTCTTACACAGGGACAACACTGAGATCCGTCTGCCGACCCGGGGATTTGACCTGGCAACCTCCTAATCACAGTCACAGCGCCCTAGGCTGCAGAGCCACCCCCATCCCATCCCATCCCATCCCATCCCATCTGATTCCATTTAGATTGCAATCTCACTTCTGCAGCTCTGACCACGAGGTGGACAGCAGCAAGGGGAAAAGAGGACGGGGGACCCCGATGCGATTTGATCATTAATGAGACTATAACGGGCCTGGTTATTAAGGCTGGACAATGGAACACCCCTGCGCAAGTGTCCTTGGGTGACCAGGCAAAGGTGGCAAACCCATCGCCAGCCTCAGATGACAAAGCCAGCTGTGACAGACAGACCCCCCCCAATCAAAGTGTGTTAGTGGTGTGTGTCATACACCAAACCCCACCTCTGCTTACTCAGGGCTGGTGTCTAAGTGGCACCTGAAAATGGACCAGATCAAAGTGCTGATGAGAACCAGCTATTATCCTGACTCGTAAGAAACATTCGATAGTGTCTGACCTCCTCAGATGCCAGGCAGGCTGGGGAGGAGGATGGCAAGAGCGTGTTAGGAAGCCCACCTTCCTCTGGTATAGCTCCTCCGGCGTGGTGGACCGCAGGCTGACGAGTCGGTAGTTCTTGACGACAGTGCGGGGCCGTTTCCGTGGCGGTGCAAACCGCTCCATCTCCGTCACATAGTAGAGGCCCCGCTGGACATAGCCCAGGTACCGGGCGCGGGTGGAGCCCTCGTCCTCAGAGCCAGAGTCGTCGTCAGCGCCCCCCCCCTCATCCTCGCCGGCGCCACCTTCTGGCCGGGGTCGCTTCGGCGCCAGTTTGGTCTCACACTAGAGAGATGCAGAACACACAATCAGCACCACTAGGATACTACTCCGCACCACTAGGGGGTGCTGTGGTCAAGGATCTGGACAGGGACCCCTAAAATCACCATGTTGCTCACTTTCAGAGGTTTTCAATAACTATTCAGCAGTACAAACATGAAAATCTCAAACCTTACATGGTGTGTCAGTTACCGAATTTAATCCCACCATGTTCCATAACTGCTTACCAAGTACCAGGGCATAGTGAGCTGGGGGAGAATTCGAAGCCCCAACCCAGGAGATGTTAGGCTACAGTGCCACTTGACTTCAAAATATAAATGCAGATGTGACACGTGGAGCCGTTTCTTTGGTGACTTTCTCCCTTAGGAGAAAGGCTTCAAGTACCTCCTTTCCTCCCATACGACAGTCTCTGATACTAGGTACACAGAACATCTATCACACAATTAATCGCACGGCACAATTCAGAAGCACAAGAAACCCTTTTGATAGGATAATAACGATTGCGATGTTCAGCGCATTTCCCTCGTGCTCACAGCCTCGCTCGGGTCTGTTTTTCATTAAGGGGAAAAAAAATTACTTAGCGAGCCAGACAAAAGAAAAAGGGACTATAATTCAAGTGAAGAGCAAAATAAGTCTTAAAAGTTTTATTCATCTGAAAAGGCGGATGCCTCTCTGGGCTCTGCGTGTGTTGTCCTGTTAGGGTCCTTTATGAATCGCACATCAGATGGAAAACAAAAGAATTATTGACACGAGAGAGGACACAGCCACTAGCACTGCATCACCATTAGAATCCCTAATAAAAATTCCCAAAAACAGCGAAGACAACCGCAATCCGTCATGTGCCCTATAATTAAGGATATTATACAAGTGCATTAAGAAGTCAGTGACACAAACTGAGGACAGTCAAGGGACAGTCACAGCTCACTCCAGCCCCTGAGAAGTGACAGTCGCTAAAAAAGCCGGCCCACACTGTATTTTGGGTCATCGGAAGACATCAGGTGTCCACTCCTAGCCCTGCGATGACCGGAGAGGATCGTGGGTAGTGAGAAGGACCCATAAGAGGATTCGAAACAGTTGACACATCAGGAGATGAAAGCTAACATACATGGTACGTGTGAACGGAGCTAAAGTCAGGGTGGGGCACAGAACCATGCGACAGGTGGGTGAGCTGGGAAGATTCATTCATAAATACAGCACCACATGTGTGGTGTAAGCGGGGCACTATGGTATGCTACAGGAGAGGTGGGCAGGGCAAACTCTAGGGGAGACACTGCAGCACGCTAAAATTCCATACTAAAATATACATATACAATGGGAAGAACGGGGTTAAGGGAATGCGACTCCAAAACTTAGTAATGTATGCCAAATTAAATAAATTAAATAATAAAAACGGTGAAATTAGTGGCCAGTAACGTAATTACATGCATTTGAAATAAGACATAATAATAATAATATATAAATGAATTATATCATAAACATCTTCTATGGGTCTTATGAGTCTCACGAGAATTGCCTAGTAACAGTTTCAACCAAACATGCCAAACTTGATATTGTGTCGATTGCTGAGAGTTGGGAGTAGTGAGTGACAGCCACACGCGGCCAGGCAAGCACAGAGCACAAATACAGCAGGTTACAATATGCAGAGAGGCACTCAACGCAGAATGGCTACGGAGAGTCTACGAAAAGCGAATGTAAGTGAATTTACAAGGGTACCCGTCTGTTTTTATGTAATCTGTCAAATATTTTTAGAATTCATGAGTGACCTGTGCTATGCGTGGATATACAAAAAGTTACATTTTAAATTTGAAAGCCAGTTCAACAGATTCACTAAAAAGAACCAGTTCAGAAGAATGATTTGTTCATGAATTGGACTAATTGCCATCGTTCACTTGGATGGCAGCCTTTGCACGCAAATAGCGTTTCTGGCTGAGACCACATCTCATAGATTGCGTATTGCTTTTCTCTGAGACTGACAATCACCCAAATACAAATGCGATTCCGCATTGCATTGAAATTGGGTGCAGTATCAACCGTGTTATAGCAGATTCGCAGTGTGATATCCTATATGGACAAAAGTATTGGGCCATTGCGCCCACAGTAACTTTTCTGACATTCCATTCTAGATCCATAAGCATCAATACGGAACTGGTCCCACCTTTGCAGTTAGTTTGCATCAGTTGCCACTCTTCTGGGAAGGCTTTCCACAAGATTTTGAAGTGTCTGTGGGAATTTTTGGCCATTCATCCAGAAGAGCATTTCTGAGGTCAGGCACTGAGGTTGGAGATGAAGGCCTGGCTCGCAATCTTTGTTCTAGTTCATCTCCAAGGTGTTCGATGGGGTTGAGGTCAGGGCTCTGTGTGGGCTAGTCATATTCTTACACACCAGACTCACCCAACCATGTCTTTATGGACCTTGCTTTGTGCACTGGGGCACAGTGATGCTGGAACAGAAAAGTGCCTTCCCCAAACTGTTCCCATAAAGCTGGAAGCATTGAATTGTCCAAAATGTCTTGATATGCTGAAGCACAAAGAGGTCCCTTCACTGGAACTAAGGGGCCTAGCCCAACCCCAAAAAAACAAACCCATACCATTATCCCTCCTCCACCAAACTTTACAGTTGGCACAATGTAGTCAGGCTGGTAACACGCTCCTTGCATCTGCCAAATCCAGGCTCGTCCATTAGGCTGCCACACAGAGAAGTGTGATTCGTCTCTCCACAGAACACATTTCCACTGCTCCAGAGTCCAGTGGCGGCTTGCTTTACAACACTCTACCTGACGCTTGGCATTGCATTTGGTGGACTGAGGCTTGCATGCAGCTGATCGGCCATGGAAGCCCATTCTATGAAGCCAACAGCACACAGCGTTTGTGCTGGCATTAATGCCAGAGAAAGTTTGGAGCTCTGCAGGTACTGAATCAAGAGAGCGTTGGCGACTTTTACGGACTATGTGTCTCAGCACTTGGCGACCCCGGTTTGTTATTTTACGTGGTCTGTCACTTCATGGGTGAGTTTGTTGTTCCTAAATACTTCCACATGGCAAAAATATCACTTACAGTCGACTGTGGAATAACTTACATGGAAAAATTATTGCGAAGGTGACATCCTATGACAGTATCACAGTTGAATTCACTGTTCTCTTCAGAATGACCCATTCTTTCACAAATGTTTGTAAACCTGACTGCATGGCTCGGTGCTTGATTTTATATACCTGTGGCAATGGGTCTGAATGAAACACCCGAATTCAATAATAGGTGTGTCTTAATACTTTTGTCCCTATAGTGTATCACACGTTGTAGCAGGACTAGCTCCACACATATGCATGCCTACATATGTTCCAAGATAACCGGCTCTTATCCACTACAGCTCATAACCATTAATCATTTATATAACAGGACATTTTATCAAACAGCGGGTACCCTCCAAATCAAGTGAGGCCACGGTTCCTCAGTCTTAACCACCGCTCCACCTGCTGGCCGAAGGAGGTGCCGTACCTCCAGGCTGAGGAAGCCGCCGTCGTGGGCGGCGGTGACCAACGGCGACGGCTCGAACCACTCGCACGACTTGCCCAGCAGGTTGCGCAGGCTGTGCACGGACGATACGGTTAGCGAGCCCGAGCAGCGGGCTAGGATCACGGCGCTCTCGCTCCACCAGTTCACGTCCAGCAGGGGGTAGTACTGCTCCTTGTCTGTGCAGGCAAACAAAAACAAACAAACAAACCGTTGCTATGGTTGCCAAACATTCAGTTACTATTTACCGCCTTTCCCACCAATTCCCCCCACCGTGAGCCACTTGAGCACGAGCTGCATCTTCAACCAAAGAAAAGACACCCAGCTAATAACACCGCGCATCAATCTCCAGTCTCCTGGCTCACGCCTCCTGTTCTCTGTGCTCCCTGTATCATCGCCTCCCCCATCACCCGTGCGTTAATTACAGCGCCGTGTCACCGCCGAGCTTCACACACCACGGAGCACTGGGCTGCTCCCAGCCACTCCAAAGACACAAATACCTTTTATTTTCCTCCTCTTCTCTAGTGAGTTCTTCCACTCCGGGTTGATCTCGTCAAATCCGGGCTGCAGGAAGAAGAGAAGCAGTTAAGCCACTTACTGCCCGTCTGCCACACGGGGGCAGGGCTGGGTTCGATGCAGAGCCGACCGGCAGATAAACCCAGGCCGCTGCCAAGGTGGCGCACACTGGGGAATGCTGCAGGGGTTGGAAGTAACCCCCCTGGATTTCGGGATTAGAGACACGAGCGCTTAGCCCCCATCTCCCTACAGCGGGAGGCCATCGCCACCACTGCCGCTGTTACCTGGGCTTCCTGGGCCCAGCTGCCGTGCTGGCGGAGGGATGGGACCGCCCAGAAAGTGAGAAGGCCCGAGAAGTGAATGACCGCCAGGAATGTGCCGTCGGGTGACAGGCTCATCCGGAAAACACCATCCTGGGGGCGAAAAGAAAACATGCCATGTGACCTTCAAAATTCAGACGACCTCCTCCAGGAAGTGTCCCCGGACTGCTTAGCCCGCTCCCGTGGCGATGCACTGCAGCTTCTAAACGAAGAGTGCCAATTTATAGCCATCAGAGCTTAACTCGTTCAGGTGTTTTTTCATTCTTGTTCAACTGGGGTGGCCAATTAACAAGTAATTTCTTCTCGCTTTGGACAACCGGGGGACTACAGGCTGGGACAGGTGGAGCGGGGGGGGGGGGAGTGATGGAAGCGTGAGCTGGAGGACTGACAGCCCTGTCCTCCATGATTATTCTGACACCTGGGCCACTAAACGCAGGGAAGCCAATTTGGAGGGAGTCGACATGGGGGCAGGATAACCCGCAGGTACAGACTGTCACCTTGCTCTCCCCTGAAAGGCCATCACCACAGGAACCATAGGAAATTGGAATGGTGATTTCTTACAAAAAGAAAGACCTTCAATTCGCAAGCCTCTCAGTGGGATAGTAGTCTCTACCTGGTTCATGATTCCAGCAGTATCAGGTTAATATTTTTTGTAGTTTATAACACATGCATTAAGGATTTCTGCATAGCTGGCATGGAGTGCTTAGTCGAGTCTGTCAAAGACCAAAAAACATAAAAAGGCTAAACTTGATTACCTTCTCATTAGCCTGTCGTGCAAAGAGCCGAAAGCTGGGTAACCTGAAGAGGCCTCTTCTCTGAGCCTGTGGGAGGAGAATCACAGTGACCCACAGAAGCAACCCTATGGAGCACGACCAGAAGGGGGCGCAAGGTGCTAATGACCCCAGGGCCTCTGCAAATTCAGCATATGGAAGGGGCTATGGCAACAAGACAGATGGCATCACGCCCGCCTTCAGGGAAGGAGACTCACCGAGCCCATGTCGTCCTCAGAGCTCGTCACCTGCTTGTAATGTGGTGAACCGGACAGGGCCCTCCAGGCCGTGAGACCGCAGCGGGGGGCCCTGGAGGCGTCACCCCCCCCCCCTTCACAGCCACCCACCAGCAACAACCTTGACGCAGAGGAAAAAAGGGAAGTGATTAGTTTGCAAACTATGATTCTGAGCATATTATGCTCCCTCATTTATAGTCAGGATTATGTCCCCAACTGTTTTTGCAGGTTTATTTACTGGTACCCCCGCCCACATTCAGACAGCACCCCGCCTCCCGTCAGAGCACCCCGCCTCCCATAAGAACAACCCGCCACAGCTCCCCGACTCCCATCAGGACATCCCACTTCCTGCCAAAGTGCCCAGCCTCCACCCAGAGCACCTCACCTCCCTCAGAGTACCTCACCTCCCCCAAGAGAGTCCCGCCTCCTGGCAAAAAACCCCACCTCCCTCAGAGTTCCCTGCCTCCCCAAGAGAGGCCCACCTCCAGCCATAGAGCCCCACTTCCTGACAGAGTGCCCCGCCTCTTACTATTGAATTACAGCAAGTAATTGTCAATGAGGTCAGGGATTATAAAAAATATGACAGGTTGTCAGAGCACAAACCCTGTGGCTAATGAGCAGTTACAATTCAGCCACAGCTCCCAGACAGAGTACAAACTTGATGCTAAGACAGAGGAAATGCCGGCCAGTGTCCCCCTCATTTTGAGAATGCACAAACAGCCCCCTCTATTACATAAGACGAGTCTGTGTCCATTGGCCACATTTGTACTGAACGCTGACAAGCACCGTCTCACGACATCCATGACCGCGGTTATTTATTAAACCGGAGACGGTAGACTGGAAAGGTGTCGCAGCAGCAATCACGTGGCAGTAAAAACCCTTGGGTATGCACTGCCCTCTAGTGGAGCTTCTGAAAACAGCAGCTTCTGACAGCTCACGATCTCACATACATTATGCCGCCCACCTGCCCTAACACACATTTATTGTTATAATACACCATTAACCATATGCCTAAGCATACCGTGATCTTCACTGCATGAGTAGAGTAGGGTGAACCGCCATAAAAAAAATTAAATGCAAAGGGGGGGTGGCCGGGGTGTCATGTGAAGGAAAGTGTAGCCAATAGTGTCCTTGAGATACTTTCTGGCTTTCACTTCTGCAGCGCTTAATGATTTTATTCAACTAATTATTTCAAACAGCAGGTCACCGGAGTAGCTGTTTGCCCCATCAATCTGCTGCTTATTAAAACTAATTAAAACGTATCTTCAGAAACCTAGGGTGGGGGAGGGGGCGGTGGATGACCGAGGCTGGCCGACTCCGGCACAATAATTTTATTCACTTTAATGAACCAGCCTCAGAATAAAGGTTTTCTAGTGGCACGACTACACCAGGATCATGTAACAATGAGTGGCAGCCATGTGACGTCCCACCGGGCATACTGTCGATTCGTCACGTAGAGCTGGTGTCAGCAGGAGTATCCTGCTGCCCCCCTCCCCCAAATCCAGCTCTGTGGGACAAAGTGCCCATGATTGGTAGGTCACTGGTTCAAATCCCCTGGCTGACAGAGTGATATTACTGTTGGGCCCTCGAGCAAGGTCCTTAACCCCAATTGTTCCAGGGACATTACATGACCCTACTCTCCGATCTTGCACATCGCTTTGGACCACAGAGTCCACTAAATACGTAAATATAAAACGTATACGAGCCCATTTCCTCCAAGCGGGGCTGGAGCCCACCACATCACAAAACACAACGTCTGCCGGTAAGTACGCAGATGCCAGGAACTGGGCTCTACTCACCGATGCTCGGGATGGTAGACGACAGCGGTGATGCCATGGCTGTAGTGTGTAGCAAAGCTGAAGCTGTGGTTCTCCTGGAAGCTCTGATTGGTGCCAACACTGAGAAAAAGAGAGGGAGGGAAAATTAACACAATGTCTGATCAACCAGCAGGAGGCAGACCAGTTAAGGTCACTGGTATTCAAGCCAGCCAGACAAGTGCTCTTCAGATTATTTCTGTCTGCATGACACGTGAAAACTCCACACTAAAACCGCGAGGGACACTTAAGCAGCAGTAATGGTGTCTCTTCTGTTGTCATCTGGCTTTCATGCTTTCATTTCTTTGTCTTCCCTTTTCCATGTTTTTGAATCGTTCTGTATCAATGATACAATAATGCATCACGACACACCCATGCAAGGCGCCTTGGGACGACTCTGTTGCAAAAGGCGCTATATAAAAAATGTAATCGAATAATGGCACAACATGAACACGATCGCTGATGCTTCCTTAATGTTCACAATGATCCCCGAGAACAAACGTTTAAGCATTTGACAGCAGGCGGACTCGGCAAATGCTCAGCGAATAGTTCATTTTCAAATTTACTGCTCCGTTTGCTTAGCAGACTGTGTCTTTTGTCCCAAATGCATTAAACAGCAAGGGTGTTCGAAGAGGATCGATAACGTTTCTCCCTCAACGGGAATGGAGAGGGCGTTCCCACCATAGTTGTCATGGGTTTACTCTATTGGCCATTATGGGATTGACTTTTCACATGGGGTTTTGCTTATGCCACCCCGGGCCAGGTCCCCCAAATTGCAGTCACATTACCTCTCATATGCACATCCGCAGAAACTGAAAAATGACAGGGAGAATGCCCCAGTAACCCAAAAACACTCACCGTGCAAGTGACGGGCTGGATGCCGGCCAAGGCTCTCGAAGAATACATAATTAATTGTCGCTAATTATTCCTTATTGATTTAGCATAATTATGCATTTTTAGAATTCTAAATTTCTAATTCACCTTCCATTGAATAATTATACATTCTCACATTTCTGCGATGCCGGATAGAGAAAAAAAAAAAAAAAAAAAAAAAAAACCCAATCAAGAATCATAAGCTGTTAGCAAGTTGTAAAAATGTGTAGAGCTTTCAAATCATTCGCTAATCTGCAAGTTAATACACATTGCCTGCCTCGTGTTGCTTTTCCAATACGAATCGCTGAGAGAGGCCTTGGCCGGGCTCCAGTTTAATTACAGAGAATCACACGTCAGAAAATAGGAACGTAGAGAAAATAAAATGGGGACGATGTTCATGCCTGATGTTCTTACCCCATTCACGGTCAATTTGTCTGACATATTTAATCAGGCCAGACTTTGTCTAACTAGTCATACGTGCACCTGGATAGTCTTGGTGAGAAGGTGCAAGGAGGGATGCAGTGAAGGTTTTACTGCCCATCTAAGTCAGTTGGCTTGGTGCAGCACCCAGCAGGGGCTGCTGCAGGTTTCTCAAATCAGTCAGCTTCTGTTATGAGCTAAGGACGCACAGCTGGTCCCGTTTAGCGCCGAGCCTATGAAGGCACCAGCCATGTTGAACCTGAGACCCAGCGAAGGACCAGGACAAGCAGGGCTCGGACTCGCCCTTTCGCCCTCACTCTTGGCTTAGGGTTTTGCATTTCCTCCCATTTGCGCAAAAATGTTCTTCTTCTAGGTGTAATTTTTTAAAATCGCACCCCATCCTTTCCACTTACTGCAGTGCTCACACATCACCATGTATGCAGCAGGCCGCTCTTACCTGACCAGGTAACTCTTGAGGCGCCCCCTATAGGTGACGACAAGAAGCTCTGCAGACCATTGGGCACTACTGGCGTACTCCATAAAGATGAGTCCCGCCACAGCATAGCTGAAATCTCCAGGGAAGCTGGCCGCCTGTGACAGACATTAAAGGTTAGCTCACCTGGAAGAAATGAAAAATGGGGAACAGACCTAAAAGAAAGGTGTTGAAAACTGATCAGTTATATTTCCAATAAAAAGACATTTGATCTGTCTCACTATTTTAAATTAGTTTCATGTTTGATCATTTCGTATGCTCCTCTGGAATTACAACTTGTGAATTAATGCTAGGCAACTGTGTACAGACATCAAGCTGAGCAAGCAAAACTGAGTATGTGTGCAGAGGAATTAGCTTTGGAGAGAAGGAGAGAGAGAGCGAGAGAGAGAGAGAGAACACCATAACAGACAGCAGATAACAGCCCCTGAGAAGCAGGGGATTGTGGGAACATCTAGTCAGTTCTACATACAGGAAGGAGGATGGCCCCTATTGGGCAGAGGCTGGAGGTCAAAGGTGAGCTTGTCAGTGTATACACAGCACCGCATCTACTGCTATGTCATGTGATAATTACATTTATTGAGTTCCAGTATATACACAGCTTAATTTATAGTTCATACCTTAATCTGTACTTCTGATCTGTGTTTTTGTATTACTTTGTGTTTAGCAGAAGGACATGTAGAGTAAGACTTTCCTTGCACAGTGGAATTGACCATTTACTGTACTATGACAAACTCTTGAATTTTGATAGTGCGTCGAAACCTCTTCTCTCTCATATGTGACACAAGTGTGAAGAAAGTAGTGCTCATGTACAGCGTGCATCCCTCGGTTTGTGTATGGATGGGTAGAGCGTGGTGGTTGGGGCGGGCGGGCGGCACACTCACGGGGGGAATGACAAAGAGTTCACTTCCCATCAAGTCGAAGAGGCGCACAGTGCCAGTGCTGTCAGCGTATGCCAGCAGGGTGCAGTCCTGGCTCCAAGCCACCCGCCTCCATAGCGGGCTGGGGTCCTTAGGCACTGGGGGTAGGGGCACATTTCACGATATCACGTCTGTGCCAATACATCCAACCGTTGAACCAGCATACAGAACACACTACTTAGTCTGCCAGTCTCTGGATTGCAAAAGGAAATCAGTGTATGAAGACTAAAGCTATGGGAGAACCAATAAGCTCCATACACACAGAGCAGAAGTGTGATCTGAACCTCAAACCCTCAGACTGCAAGGCAATGGTACCACTGCGGCCCAATATCAGCTGCTTTATTTTCTTAAGCATTCAGGTAGTGAGCCTTACTGGAGCTGCGGCCATAAATCAGCCTCTAATTAGGAAGCTTCCAGAAACCCCCGACACCTCCAGCGCACATCTTTCTTTCCCCTCAGCCGCTCAAATGCACAGCCGTCTGCATCACTGAAAACCCCAGGTTGGCAGGACCCAATACACCCCACGCTCATCCCCAGCGAAGCAAACCTGGCAGCAGCCCAGCCGGAACGAAGTCACAGAGAGATCCAAACCCACATACCTTAATAAGGCTAATTAAACGGCACTGAGAAACCGCCCTTTCTTCACCTGTCATTTATGTAATCTTATTACATATTTTGGACAGTGGAGGAGCAGGGTAGTTTGTGCTCCAGCATCACACTGGACCTTTTAAAAATTGTAATCAAATGACACGATTTAACCCATTTAAAATAACCAGCACAGCCAATTTAGCATCCCAAAGACTAGCAGAGCTCCGAGGAAAGCGACAACGAGAAATGGGATCATCCTGTCTGGCACTGATTAGCTGGCCATGAATAAGGCAGGTGTGGGATAAAGAGAAACCACTCAGTACTGGCTGTATAATTGTAGGAATCCATTGTATTAAGGAGCTGTGATCAACCCTGTGAAGGAGCAGCTTCCCATCTCAATAAGAGGCAGCTGTCCAAGGGTGTAGATTTGGGTATGGGATATGTTCCTATCAGAGGTGGAAAGATCAGATCCAGAAAGTAGAAATCCAGGCCAGTATTTTGTTTCAACCAACCAGTTGAATATTCTGTCCTTGACTCTTTACATTCAACTGGTTGGTTGAAAAAAAATCTTGGTCTGGATTCGTACTTTCTGGATCTGAACTTTGCACCACAGGTCCCTACCAATATTGTGAGAGTAGTGTGTGTGTTTAGGGCTGATCTGGTCCCTACCAATGCTGGCACCAAACCTACGCCCTTACAACTATCTATCCCACTGAGGAAGGCAAGAGAGCTGCCCACAAGCCACTTCTACACATCTTTAAACGCAGCTTTCTAATCAGGTCACATTTAATTTCAATAAACTTTAGGCCACTGACAGAAACGTCACTACAACCCAAGTTAGTGACTTCCATGCTTGTCCCAAACACTGACAGCTCCAGGAAAGTAAATAAACAAACAACACAAATAAAACACTAAAGAGTAAGAAAAGATGAATCTAACATAAGGGAATAAAACCTTAATTAGCAAGGACCAGTTAGCGCAGGCGCAGCAGCGCGCCAACAGATTACAACAGCAATTTATTAATTGTAAAGAAACTCACGCGAATAATACTCCTTTGAAGGGAAACTCGCGGGAAGCGCTGTAAAGGATGAATTAGGGTAAGCCTTCCATTAAACTCGCCGCAGAGGTATTAACGCGGAAACGTCGCGGCTCCGGCGGCCGCGGCGCGCGTCCGTACGCACGCGTCAGTCATGCGCGAGGGTTTCCATGACGACTGTCTTATCGCCGTAGCTGCAGGGCAGAGGCAACGGCGCAGATCGTAAATCGCACGCGCACATTCTCTATTCAGGAAGGACTTCTCTCAGACCCTCGGGGGATTCCCTATTATTGGGAAATAATGTCCGTTTTAAATCATTACAGCCAGGATGACACGATGCAGTGTGACAGACGCGCGCACATTATTTCGTTCTCCCAGATTAATAAGGCAAAACTAAATAAACAATCCGCTTAATGCAGGCTGACGTGTATGAATTAAACCTGGACGTTTTCAAGTCATAACTTTTTTTTCATGCTCCATTTAAGTGAGGGCATCCATCAGATATATGGCCTGCTACATCCTTGAGATGCAGGTGGGTCCCTGTCCAACGTTACATCAGATCTTAAACTAAATTAGCTTATCAGCAAAGAAATGCAATCAAGAAATAGGTAACAGCAGAAAAAAAATACAGAAATGTACCATAATAAACAGAGCTGCTATGCCATCTGGGGCTTTTAGGTGTAAACTTAATAAGCACACATCAAAATATTTAAAGAGGGCTGTATCATAATAGTTTAGCCAATCCACAGATTTTCAGTTTCTGGAGCAAATACACTAACATACCTTCTGTCCACACATGAATGGCTTCACAAGGTTTCCCATACTTAACAGGCATCAGTACAGCAATAAAGCACTGAATGCTTAACTACATGGTAATGTTTGCGGTTAAAACAAGTGACTAAGACACCTGTTGAGACCAACAATAAGTAAAGACCATAATTTAGCAAAATTATGTTGCAACCTCCATAGTGATCCATTATTGTTATTAGGATGTAAGAACAGTTTTTATTTCAAGTTCAAATATTATAAAGAACCTTTTATAAATGAGCAAGTAAAAATCCAAACTCAGTTGAAGTTAAAAGGAAATTTTCATGACCTCTAATTAGTGTACAACAGGTTTATAAACATTTTTAATACATTTTACACATAGTTGTTAGATAGTGAATAACTTAAATTCGTAGCTGTAACACGAGGCACCTTTCGGTGTGCGATGAGAGTGGCCAGGTTAGATCAGAGTTGCTGGAATTGTAGGTCATACTTAAAGATCTCCTAGCTTGTGTCACAATCACCTTTGTAAGTCTCAATCGTAAAGATAGCTGAATGCACACTTTATTAAAAGTAATGTCAATATGAATACACTAAACTGCAACGGTATCAAGAAAAAAAAAGTCAAATCTGAAGGCAAAGCAAAATTAAAACAAAAAATATACAGCTGAGTGCAGCTGGAAACAAAAATTACTTAATTTAATAAATCTCTTTATCAGCTTATTGTGTCAATTTGTTTTGGCTCAAGTAGACTTTCTTTGTTAATTACCGGCACAAGATGACTCTGATTAACTGGGACCCGGACAGCAGCAGCTTCCTAATTAATGATGTGTCATTAAGGCTGGAGAGCTAACGAGGCACATTATGCTGCACCTGCATCAGTCACTCTGGACTTTTTAAACCCCTTGCTGCCACCTGCGCCGTTTTACAGCGGCTCTCAAGATGGCGATAAAACGGCCACAATAGTGACGTTCCAGAAAACCACAATGTTGCTACTGTTAGCCGGCAGCTATGAATCACATTTTAATTCTTCAGAGCATTTTTCTCAACCCGGTCCTCGGGGACCCCCAGACAGCCCACGTTTTTGCTCCCTCCAAGCTCCCTGCTAGACAGCCCGCATTTTTGCTCTCTCCCCAGGACTGGGTTATGAAACATGGCTTTAGAGACAGACTGCACATTGTACATACATAAAGCACCATGACATATGGGCAAACATTTCCAGCTGCACAGTATCAGGGACTGGATAGCTTACCTTGACATTTTCCTATGACAGAACCAAAGTCGTCCCGCGCTGACCTGCACATTAATCATAATGGCAGATAGTTAGATGAACAGATAATTCAACATGGTAGCTCTCTCTTTAGTGTCCTGAAATGCCTTCATATTAAATGTACATATTTGGCCTGTAATAGGCACTGACCTTCAGGGTCATTTCAATAAGAACCGCGCTTCTGAAATCGATTAGCTGCTTAGCCGACCATTTACCATTCAAGGCCACTTGCACAAGTCACAGTGAACCCGCTCTATCTGCATACTGCATTCAGCTGGACATGGTCCCAGGGCCACTGAGGTTAAATCCCGTTCAATGGTACAACAGCAGAACCGCTTCAGAGACTTCAAATGGCAGAGCTCCAGCTGAAGCCGTGTAGCCGCTTCACCACCTGCTGTGCCGCACTTCACGTCGCTGGCTTAATTCTGAGTGAAAGGCGAACGGGCGCATGCTTGGCGTTTCTAGGCTTAATTTACCGTTTGACTTACCTTAACCCTGACTGCAGCTTTACGGAGTAACAGTAACACGAGGGGTAATTACCCACGCTTTGATATCAGTGCTTGCTCAGCCCTCGGTGGCTTTCTAATTCGCCTAAGCACTACATGAATACTGAGAAGGGTGAGAGCCTCCTTCACCATACAAAACAGGACATTATGCTGAGAAGGGTAAAAAGGTGGTTTCTAAAGAGAAAAAAAACCTACTAATGTGCTTGTCCATAACTAAATTTATCGAAAGCGGCTGGCATCTGATTATGTGGACAAGCTATGAAATCCGAGACAAACATCACCAAAATGTCTATGTGTGTGGTCATATATATA
>JAAGVU020000105.1:325233-341546 GCA_011763525.2 Mormyrus iriodes | reverse complement strand
AAAAACATTGTGGAGACATTTGATCCCCACAATATCATAAAAACCTGTTATTTTGACCTATTAGACATATTTTTTCAGTCCCAATAAGGGGAAATTCAATTTTGTAAAAAATGATCAATGCAATCAAAAAACTAAAAATGCCAAAAGTCTTGAATTTCGTTTGTTTACTTATGGTTAAGCTTGTCATTGTTGAGATTAGGGTTATGCCGATAGAAATGAACGGAGAATCTCCACATAGATATAGACACCTAGATATATATAAAGATATATCAACACAAAGATATAGACACCTAGTGTATGTGTGTAGTGTGTACAATAAGACACCACACAAAAGACTGAGAGCTTGTCTTTCTTTGGAGACCCTATAGGCTATGGAAGGCCATGGAAAGTAGTCAATTTCACTCCAAGATCAATAGGACAGGTAAACAGCAGAGGAAAGGCATTAATACCTGATTTCTATACACTGGTCTTGAAGAACTGCTAGTAGTTTCCCATTACTGTACAACAGGGAAAAAAATACAAACATTAACTCAGAATCTGAAAAGAAAGAGTAATTCAGAATCAATATACAATTAAAAGCAAATGGTTCTAAACTTCAGTACAAAATAGTAAAAAAAAAACACTTTACAAAATAAAAGACTCATTAAACTCTGCACATTACCTTGCCAGGACAAGCTGCCAGTTAATCTGTTTGCTTACAAGTCTAATAAGTCCCTGGGGCAGAGAGGAGCTCGAAGGCCTGCAATAGAGAAACATTTATACATTTCAGCCAAAACGATGTAAAGGACAATGTAAAAATGAAGACACACTCAATCACAGAATATTCATCAAAGCTATATTCTTCTGGCAGTGAGCTCGTGGTAGTTTTACTTGCACAAAAATGTTGAGGGCAGAACAATAAAATGATTGGTTCAGAGAGATAATCAATCAGATTGTAGAGGAGGTGGGTCAAAGCAACTAGAGGTGGCAGGGCCAGCCAATCAGATGTCTTGGTCATTTTCTCTGTCATTTTTTGTTCTGCCTTCAGAACATTTTTGTGCAAGTAAAACTCCCACGAGCTCACAGAAAGATACTGTAGCATGTAACATATACAAATTTTTCTCTACTTCATGAAATCACCTCCCATTTATATTACATGAGTTAAATCAACATGCTTAAATAAACAAAAACAAGTGATAAAATATTTCGCATGTGATAAAGTACTATCTAAAAATATACATCTTTATATTGACATCAAAAGAACGTTTCTTTTCATAGACGACATATAAACCAAATAATTTTCCAAGTACAAAGCCTGGCTCCTCATTTTTTATTGCCAGCTGTGACATCGTCACCACCCAACAGCGTTTGGACCCTGGGTGCACCCTATCTCCTTTCTATCAATTTTTATCAGCCGGACTCAGGAAACAGACTGTATTACTTTAAATGAAGACAAGAAGACCATACAAGGACCCCATTATATTAAGCTTGTAGCTGCACACACCATAAGCTTCAGGAGTCCTAACGGATCCCTAAATGTTCAGAGGAAATTAAGGCATTACTCACCTGTACCAGAGGTAGTGAAGGAGCAACCTAAATGGCCCTAAACATTAAACAGACAACGATTTTGTTTAATTTATAAAAAGAATCATTTCATAATGACACACAGAAATATAAGGCATTAAAAAGTCATCAAGCTGAACACAATGTAAAATGTGAAGAGCATTTACCGTCTGACAGGTCATTCATATTTTGTTCTTTTTTTATGGCTACTAAGCTTTGACTTTCGGCCATTAGATATACTATTTAAAGGAGCTGCACTAACACTCTGAAACATGTTTTATTCACCCATTTCCGCATATTTAACAAAAGAAACATAAACATCACCAGACCGAAAGAGGCAGGCATTTTTCTTTGAGTTTGCTTTTACAATGGATGTAGTTAAATCTCGGGAGAAGATGGCAGCATAAAAGGATTTATCAGCTTTTGTGACCATTCTGTATTTGAAAATATAAAAATATTTTTTGTTTTACAAAGTAAACTGACTTAATGAATCCCTGAGTCAAGGTCATAAGTTAATAAAGGTAACACTTTACTTGAGGGGACACAAATAATGTAGTATTAAGCTATTACTTGCGTATTAATTAAGCACAAACTAAATCTTAGTTACGCAGCGATCTCATCATTGAATTGTGACATCTTCTGTGACATTTCAAGCCATTACTGTATTTGTTACTATATCTGTTAATTTTGTAAACCTTTGTGAACTACTGAAGGAACAAATCATGAATAACGCAAGTGAAATACCGATCTTTGTTCATCATTAATGAATCATGATGCATCTTTTATCTCAAATAGCGGCTGCATTTGTTTATGATTTGTATTTCAGTAATAACTGTCACTACTAAGTATTTGTGCCCCGTCAAGTAGTGTTACCAATTGAAAATTGCTCAGCGGTTCATGAGCACGATCACCGCGTTCAAAGGCAAATCTTACACGGAGCGCATCCCTCTTACCAGTCACTGCCTTTGCAAGAACAGATGTGCTGTGCTCCTTGTTTCCTCTCAACTGCAAAATAGATATAGGGATGTAACAAGAACCGTGGCTACTACTAACACGACTACTACTAATAATAAGAACCAACATCACCTGTTATAAACGATGAATGACATCATTTATTTCAAAGTTCATTAATGCCCGACAGCCACAGAACAATATCAGTTCAGTATCTATGGGTATGCACAATACTCTAAAAATTTGTAACAAGTTGCAGAAGCAGTAAGGCATAATTTATACATCTAAATGCATCGATGGTGTTATAAATGATAGCATTAATAACTGTTCTGAATAAGATTAAGACCTATAACAAGTATAAGTAGGGAAGCGGTTGATTCTCATGACTATCAATACACACCGGCCAAGTATGATCAGCAACACTTTATGCTACGTGGCTGTAGCCGCTCAGCTAGCATAGTGTACCTGCTGGAGCTGCCATCTTTATGCAGGCACCAGTACATGACTGACACTATTTAACAACCTATGAAAATCCCATTTAGGTTGCTGTACTGCAACAAACCTGAGTGTCGGTCTCTGGTGGCCATTCCGTATTTATTAGTAAATCATACAAAATGTCCTCCTCTTCACTTTCTAAAACGCTGTCAGCTGCCATGTTTTCTTCCAACTCGAATGTCTGCAACACCGATCTACGGTGTCTTGGAAGGCACACAAATTATGTATTATGAATTCTCGCGTTTTCCCAAGATAACCCGTGAGTCCAATCAACAATCAATACGTTTAGACTGTAACATAAAGCAACGCACATAAGAAATCATCGATGCACATTTTAAAGACATTAAACTGTTTAGGAGTACAAACTGCATGAACCAATAAAGTCGGCTAGGGGATCCATAAGGAAAAGGCACCGGCCCCCTCCGGTCATTATAAAGTGTTGCACTCTGTCAAACTCGCTGGCGTTGCATCCGCTTGATTAGAGTTTCTGATCATGGCAGCGTTCGGCGGTAAGGTGTTTAGAATTCAGCCTTTAAATACAGTCACATTTGACGACTATTGTTTAGAGCTGTTATTTCTGATATATTTAAATGTGCATGTCTTTTTGTTAACGAAAGCTTGTTTTGCTTCTATCCAGAAATGGGCGTAATGCCCGAGATTGCGCAGGCTGTGGAGGAGATGGACTGGCTGTAAGTAATCGCTTACTCGCAAAAGATCAGTCAGTTTGCATGTGACGAAATGTCAGAGAAGATAAACCACGATTACCATGTAAACCCATATGTGTTGGATCACAAAAGTTTTCACAAAGTATGGTCGTATAGATTTATGGTTAGACCGATATAGAAAACAAGGGATACGTAGCATCAGCCATATAGATGAGCATTATTTTATATAGTAAAAAAAAAATGGAAGTTAATCTATATAGGTGAAGTTAAAGTAACCATTAGTTACCATAGAATCGCTAATTGTCATAATGTGTACAGGCTTCCCACAGACATTCAAGCAGAGTCCATCCCACTCATCCTGGGGGGTGGAGATGTGCTCATGGTGAGTTTTTACAAAGGTCACTTTAGGGTTATAAGTTTAGGGTCTCTTAGAAATATCCTTGTTTCCAAAAGAAAAGCAATTTTGTTTGGGAACCAAAGATATCAGCAACTTTTCAGAAAACGGAAGAAATTCTTGTTTATTTTTTAATGTGTTACTGTTAATTTGTATATGTTCTAATGTAAAATTAGGTATTTTTTCTGAGCAAATATGCATTTACTACCCAAATAAATAGCCTTAAACATTTTCTTTGACTATATATAGTCAAATATATATGCATTCATTCCTGACTTTCTGATGTGTTTTTTTAGGCTGCAGAGACCGGAAGTGGGAAAACAGGAGTAAGTACAAATGATTCATTCTAAGTACTTCCAAAAATATTTCCTCTCCATAAAATAATTATAAACAGTCTAAGCGCCAATTTGTTCCACCATTGCACCTATGACCATATAGATTTGTGCATCACATGAGTATATTCTGTATTTTGTAGAGTCATATGATATTTAGTTAAATTTCTTGGGCAATCCTCATATTTGCAACCACTTTTAGCATTTCCTGAGCTAGACATTACCTAGATTTAATAACTGCCCTGGGATTGAGGTAGTGACCTGCCTCGGCTTCTCCAAATGCACTTCTCTCTTAATATTTCACTTTCTCTTTGAAGGCCTTCAGCATTCCTGTGATCCAGATTGTATACGAGACCCTGAAGGACCACCAGGAGGGCAGGAAAGGAAAAGCGACGGTGAAGACTGGAGGCTCCGGTATGTGTCGCCGTCGCATTTGTGTTCGCCGCCTTAGGATGGGATGGAGATGATCTGTGACTTTCATTAAAAACCTGCCTCTGTCATTTCCAGTGCTGACCAAGTGGCAGATGAACCCGTATGACAGAAGCCCAGCTTTTGGTGAGTACTTTGGCAAAAAGAAAAATTCCCATCAGGAACATTATAATCTTTTAATTAGGCTTCTCATTCCTATGTCATTTTAATATAATTAGACACCTGAATCTTGATTGTGTGAGTGTGACCTTTTGGATAAGAATAGGAATGTCAAGGGACAAAAATATTCCTTATTACTTTAACCTGCTGAATGAACTTTGGTATATTAATTTACTACTTCATTTAACTTCAGTACTTGAGTACTTAATTTGACTGACCAACTGTCCCCTAGTTAACCCACTGCTGCACCAGCATGCTTCAGATCCGCATGATGGTGGCTGTTTTTCCCCTAGTGCCAATTAAAAATCCCACATGTCTATTCTAAGCCACTGGCCTCCATTTGTCTTGCAGCGATCAGCGCAGATGGCTTCTGCTGCCAGAGCAGAGAGGTGAAGGAATGGCATGGCTGCCGCTCAACGAGGGCCGTCACCAAGGGTATGGGAAGCAGAACCGAGAAATGTCTACAGTGGCATTTCCCGATCTGGTCCTTGGGGAGCCGCAGACAGTCTGGCAGGGAGCTGAGAAGGAGCAAAAACATGGACCGTCTGTGGGTTCCCGAGGACCGGGTGGGAAAACATTGGTCTACTGCATAGGCCCTTTGCCATATTCTGCCCAGCAGGGGGAGCTCTTGCATTTTTACTAAATGGTGTCTGCATATAGCAGGGCTACTCAAATCAAGGTCCACGCCCTGCTGATTTTCCAGGTGTGAATCCTCTGTGCCCAGTCAGAATCAGTAATTATTAAACTGACTATCTGAGAGAACTTAAAACAAGGCCTGGATTTGGAATCGAGGGCCAGATTTGACGAGCCTTGGTATATAGCATCTCAAGGAAAGAATTGAAGTGTATTTTAAGAGCCATCTGTACAAGGGTTTGTTAATTATGATAAAGTACTGTTCTTTTGGGAACAGAATTGGAGTCCCTTGTCGGCATTTGAGGCTCCAGTCCCAAATTCGGTTTCCCTGAATGCAGCAGGTAAAAGCATTCCTTGTCCCAACAGGGAAGTACTACTACGAAGTCTCCTGTCACGACCAAGGTCTCTGCCGCATGGGCTGGTCCACTGGCCAGGCTTCTCTGGATTTGGGTGAGCTTCTCAAAAGGGCACTGCACTTGTCCGTGTTCGACAGACAGGCACATCCCTCAATCTGTTAACGCTTACACCTGTTTTGATTATTTTGGCATCATCACCCCCCAGGCACTGACCGCAACGGATTTGGATTTGGAGGAACTGGGAAGAAATCCCATAACAAACAGTTTGACAGCTATGGGGAGGTAAGCATTCACTTCACTTGTCAATGTCTCTAAATGAATTTTAAATGAACATCAAATCATTATCGGTGGTGTTTTGTTTCCTGCAGGAATTTACTATGCATGATGTCATAGGTTGCTACCTGGACCTGGACAATGGATACATTTCATTTTCCAAAAATGGTGTGTGAAGCTTATTAGTGTGCGTTAATGGACAAATTCCACTCTACTGAGAATCGTCTGGCAGCTTGGTGCTTTATGGTGCTTTTTTGCCTAACAGGGAAGGATTTGGGTTTGGCCTTTGAGATACCACAGAACCTGAAGAATCAGCCGTTCTTTGCGGCATGTGTCCTAAAGGTGAACATGTCCTTTGATATCCCATTGTTTTCCCTCCCGTCGGTATTTTCATTGTATTAATGTTAACGCCTTTTGGAGTTTAACATTGCTTACCCCTCCCCCGCAACAGAATGCTGAACTGCAGTTTAACTTTGGTGGGGAGAGCTTCAAAAATGCCCCGAAACAAGGCTTCACCGCCCTTGACAAGGCACCTGAGGGACATGTTATGAAGTCTACCAAGACCGGTAGGCCATTAATCTGTCTCATTTTCAGCTGTTGATGCCCATGTCTGCATCTGTGTATCACAGTGTGGGCTTTCTCATAGGCACTGCACAGGTGAGCCAGGTGAAAGACATGACCAACGCCCCTAAGGCCCTGATCATCGAGCCTTCCAAAGAGTTGGCCGAACAAACCCTCAACAACGTAAATCAGTTCAAGAAGTATGTCAACAGCCCTAAAGTGAAGTGAGTGACTCAGCAATCCCATAGGGATCCCTTTATCTTTTCTTTAGCATGCTAGAAGCATCACTATGGCAACATGCTCATGATATGCTGGGAGTAACGCTGGGTCTTTTTCCAGGGAACTCTTGGTCATCGGAGGAGTGGCTGCAAAGGAGCAGCTCTCTGTTCTAGAACAAGGGGTAGGTAGTTCACTGGTTGTCATTTTGTGAAAAGTCTAGAAGCTTTCTTCTGTGAGATTTTTACTCTGATGGAGAAACTGCAATGTCCATGGGTATGAGTGTGAAGTCAACACGCTCTTTGATAACCGTGGTCGTCCGTCTGTCACGTCAGGTCGACATCGTCGTCGGGACGCCTGGCCGACTGGATGACTTGATCTCCACCGGCAAGCTGAACCTGTCCCAAGTCCGGTTCCTGGTGCTGGATGAATGCGTGCGTATAGAGTCTCGTGTCATATGGTTTCCAGCATGGCTTGAGGTCCGGCCTCCTTTTATCCTCCTGTTATTTCCCTTCCTGTTCTCAGGACGGATTGCTCAGCGCCGGATACCTGGACTTTATCATGAGAGTGTACAATCAGATCCCGCAGGTCACGTCTGATGGGAAGAGATTGCAGGTAAAAACTTGCTTAGTTTGGCTTCTGTCTTTATTTCTCTTTAATCGTTGTATATTGCATCACTTTTACCACACACACTTTCAGCATACGTACCTGAGGTTGTGGCTCCCTCACAAACCTAGATGGGCATTGGGCAACCTGCCTTTAAAGTATCTCCTTTAAAATATATTTGCGGCTGTGGTTGTGGTCTTTTACCTTCCCTCACACCCAATTGGGAAGTGAATATAGGAAAGCATGAATATGACAAAGGTACTGAAGGAATTCGGCTTTTCCCCCGACCTCAGGTGATCGTTTGCTCAGCCACCCTGCACTCATTCGACGTGAAGAAGCTCTCCGAGAAGATCATGCACTTCCCCACCTGGGTGGACCTCAAGGGGGAGGATTCTGTCCCCGAGACCGTGCACCACGTGGTGGTCCTTGTCAACCCCAAGATGGACCGCACCTGGGAGAAACTGGGCCAGAACCACATCCAGGTAGGCACTCCCGCTGATGTCATCCTCTCCGCCGCCGGTCCATGTTGACTAGAGACTGGGGGGCGCTGAATAAGCCGGACAGGGGGGCGAGTGTGAGAGGGAGAGAGACAGCATCCCTGGGGGAGGCAGGCACTTCCAGAGTGAGGGCAAGTCAGCGTTTGGGTTGATGTGGAAAATATTTAGTACAGTTTAAACGTGATATTTAATATTTATAATGCATATTGGAGATATTACAGATTTTACGCTTTTGGGGGGAGGGAGCATTCTTACTGTTTTTTTTTTTTTGAGTAATATCTGAACGTTTTGTGTCTTGCAGACAGATGAAGTGCACACCAAAGATAACGTGAGGCCTGGAGCACACACGCCCGGTTAGTGATGGGGGTGGGGGGAGTAAAAAAAAATATAATAATAATAATAATAATAATAATAATAATAATTAATTAATAATTAATAATGACGTCATGTGGTATGATGAACACAGCAATGCGACTTAACGCCCTGCCCCGCAGAAATGTTGTCTGAAGCCATCAAGGTCCTGAAAGGTGAATATACCATCAAGGCCATTAAGGAGCACAAGATGGACCAGGCCATCATCTTCTGCCGCACCAAGATCGACTGTGACAACATGGAGCAATACTTAATCAAGCACGGGGGAGGTAAGTGGGAGTGGGGGCTCGTTGTAGAGAATCCATGCGGCCTGCAGCGTTGGGGATTAAATGGTACCTACAGGGATGCCCGACTCTTTGCAGGACCGGATAAGAAGGGACACCAGTTCTCCTGCGTCTGTTTACACGGTGACAGAAAGCCCAACGAGAGGAAATATAACCTGGAACGTTTTAAGGTGCTGCCCGTCCCCATTCACGTCCCGAGACGACCTCCCGCCCCCCCCCCCTTCCTTAGATGACATGTTGATGTATGTGCGTTTATGTGGTTTCAGAGGCGCGAGGTGAAGTTCCTCATCTGTACGGACGTGGCAGCTAGGGGCATCGACGTCCGCGGCGTGCCTTATGGTAACCTGGGCAGGCCTCTGCTCCCGCTCGTGTCTCCCGTCCTGCACTCGTGTTGAAAGATCCCAGATGCCCTTTTGCAAAGCACCACAGTTAGCTAGCCTGCTAACCGCTTCTTCTGTCTCAGCTTATGTATGTCTGCTATTAATGAGATTAGTTTTTTTTTTTTTTTAGCATCTGCTAGAGTGAAATGTAATCATAAATGGGCTCATTTAAGCGATTAAGATACATTTATTACAACAGTGTTTCTCAAGCCAGTCCTTGGGGACCCTCAAACAGTCCACATTTTTGCTCCCTCCTGGCTCCCAACACGCTTGTCCTCGGTATTTGATATTCCTGACCCCATGATTGTTTGGTTCAGGTGTGCTGGGAGCTGAGAGGTAGCAAAAATGTAGACATTCTGGTGATATCCATGGACTGGGTTAAGAAACCACTGCAGTAAGATGTGTTAAAAACAAAAGTGGAGGTACTCAGCTCGATGTCACTTGGTTTCAGTCATCAATGTGACCCTGCCAGACGAGAAGCAGAACTACGTTCATCGCATCGGCCGTGTCGGGCGGGCTGAACGGTGGGCCTTCGTCGCAGTGACGTCTGCATGAGTGGCGGTGGTCCCCCAGCCAAACATGGATGTTTTAAATGTTTTCTCATGCTTTTCTTGTTTTTAGGATGGGCCTAGCCATTTCTTTCGTAGCCACAGAGAAAGAAAAGGTAAGAAGTTATAATGACCAAGTAATAAAAGAGAACAACTTTTGAATAACACCGGCCAGTGTTGCAGGCATGTCATGTGACACCAAGCTCATCAGTGTTAATGTGAGCATATTATTAACATCAGTGAGACTTTTAGCATCTGTTTGCTTTGCTTTTACTTGGCACTCAAAAAAAAGAAGAAAATAATACACTAAAGTATAAACTATAATATTAAAATACATGAGGAGCAGTGAGGGATTATTTCGAACCAAAAAGGGAAAATGAGTTCTTTAAAAATGACAGAGGTTAAGATGCTGTGGCATTGAAGGTACAGTATGAAGAGGTATTAATAATTGTATGTAAACATTTTCACAGTGCCAGGATTAAGATTAAAGTAAAAATCTGGTCTGTTTCGGGGGTCCCTGGTTTAGTAAATTCTCTACCTATGAAATGAACACAGTAAACTATGTAACACAGGGCTGGCATATGGATGGAGAAACTATCATGATACTTTGTTAGATTCGAGTAGGTCCTTCCAAGTAAATTTGTCATGCCTGAAAATCTGATGAAGTCCAAACTGTGTGTGCAGGTATGGTACCATGTGTGCTCAAGCAGAGGCCGGGGTTGCTACAACACACGCCTGAAGGAGAACGGTGGCTGTACCATCTGGTACAACGAGAAGGAGGTGAGTGATTTTAAAAGGAAGCAGGTAAACCCCAGGTCTGACCCAGCCACTGACAGGCCCCGATTACACCCACTGTCTCGTAGCTCCTGGCCGAGATCGAGGACCATTTGAACTGCACCATCACGCAGTGTGAGCCTGACATCAAGGTGCCGGTGGACGAGTTCGACGGGAAGGTCACGTACGGCCAGAGGAGGGCCACCGGAGGTAGGATCTCCATCCGAGTCACCCAGACATTACAGTGAAGATGTTACACGTCATTACAAATGCATGTTGCTTGCGATTGGTCATCATTGATCATTAAACTCCTCCAAAATAGTCACTAATTAAACCTCCTAGTATCCATAAGTAATTTACTCTAGTCTGGTTATACACTTGATGTTGTATTGTGATAATTGTAGTGGCCATGATCCTCAGTAGATGCTGTTTTGAAAATGACTCCTCCTACATGAGTCTTGGGGCTGTTGCATGACTCCGCCCACTTGTTGTGTAATGTATTTGAGCTCGGTGAAGGATCTCACCCCATAAACGGTCTTGCCCCCCCCCCCCCCACTCCTTACAGGTGGACCGTACAAGGGCCACGTGGAGGTGCTGGCCCCCACAGTGCAGGAACTGGCCGCCCTGGAGAGAGAAGCTCAGACCTCTTTCCTGCACCTAGGCTACCTGCCCAACCAGCTGTTCAGATCCTTTTAGATGTCAGCAGTCTCTTACAGCACCGACGGAGCAGGAGCTTCTCGTGTGATTGAAATGGCCTTGAGAAATTTACACTTTAGATTTAAAGCAAACATTTAGGTATGGTTTGAATTTCTGTATTCCTTCAACAACGGAAGAGTAAGTTGCAAGCTCAGATCATTAATGCATGTCACTGGAACATCTGGAAAAAATGAAATAAAAAGGCAGTAGCTGACCTCATGCTGTCTTTCATTTCCAAATATTTGTCAGGAACGGGTGAAGCCAAATAATAATGTGCTGTAGGTGAATATGGGAATGGTTTGCAGCGCCAATGCTGGTGGTCCTGCAATTTTACTTAACTGCCTGTGGGTGTCGCCACTGTACCTTGTGATCTGCAGGATGTGGTTGGTATGTGATAGGGGCTGTTACAGGGCATTGCGTCCTGATTCCATAGTGTAGTGATACTGAGGCGGCAGGGAAGGCCTGTGGTCGAGGGTGACATCAAGGATCTTCACGGTTTTTCCTGTCAGATATGCATTAAAAAGCCTCCACACAAACTGCCAGGGAAGGCAGCCAAAGCGGATGCTGTGTAAACTAGTCTCAAATTGGTGCTACATGAATGGGGGGGTTTGCATATGTCAGCCATTGGTAGTTCTTCCATAAAAGGGTCAAAATCTCCAAGCGGGTCTCTAATTACCTTCATTTTAGGAAGGGTGTAGAAAATAATATAAAGTTTAATTCAGCTTGTGTGTGTTGTGCACATATACACACAGAACTGTGCAAGTTTTAAGCAGTCAAAACTCTTCTCTTCTCTAGAAAGGTACTGATGAACATCATCACCAACTCAATTTAATTAGTGAAATAATTTGTTGAGATATCAATTAGCTATTAACATGGTATGCTAGTGGTCAAGGCAACAGATCCATGAGCATATTGGATGGTTCTGGCAAATCCTGGGGTGACTTGACGAGGGGTTATCGCTACGCTGACACACTTTGTAAAGACAACAGCTTTACACCAACATGAAGGTCATTTAAACGTTTTTAAACTTTGACTGCCTAAGACCTTTGCATATATACAGTACTGTACATAAACCAATATGGCGCCTTTGGTGACCGGCTGGCATTTCAGGCAAACGGCCTTTTTTTGTAACAAGTTCTCCTTTTCGGTTTACATGCTGTGAGGCAGGAAGAGGGATTGCTAATACTGAAGGATATTAACTTGCCAGCGTGCCGCTTGATGCGTGTTATCTGTGCTGGATCAAACAGTTGGTCTCGTTATGCTTGTTCAGGTTCTTCCAGGCACGTTGTACTGCTGAAGGTTTGCCTCCTCCTTCCGGGCATCTCTCTCGTTTATTTGATGTCTTTAAGTCAGGCATAACCTGTGATATCTTGCTAGCACCTGCCAGCTCCAGCCCACCTTGCTTCACCCACCCTAGGTCCCTGGATCTCCCCAGTGTACAGGCGGGGAGATGCCGCGTCGGTACCAGGTGAAGCCCGACCATGAGAAATGCCACGTCTTTCTGACATTCACCTTTTGTTTTCTTTAAGGTTTAACCAGAGCTGTCAAACAGCTGGGGAACATGTGGGCGTTTTACCTGTGAAAGGAGAGCCTGTCACTTGCTGTTTTTAAAATGCTGGATATTTAAACAGTTTATGATCCTATGCTGAAATCTGAATTTGCATATATTGCACATTTGATACTGCATATTGCATATATTGCATATTGTATATTTAAATATTCTTGAAGAATGTTTTTCACTACCTGTTAGCGTTTCCTGCTCTTTATGAGATGGCCTGAATGTTGGGGACGATTTTTACCCTACAAATTAAACACTTAATTACCTTGTGGACAGAAGCAGGACAGAAAAGGGGGGGGAGGTGATGGGGGGTTGGAGGGGAGTTGAGCCCTGTTGAAACAAGCCCCTTTGGCAAAGCAACTTGTAGCACACCTGGTAAGGTAGAAGACCCTCACTCCTACATCTGTGATGGGAGATCAGTGGAACAGCTTCACCCTCAACCTGAAGGAAGTGAGTCACTCACGTAAATGATGATTTGAAAGTAAGCCATTACTTAAAGCGCAATCCAGTCACACTAAAGCAGCAGAAGCAGGGATATTTCTCATTGTTTAACCCTGACATACACTATAAAAAATATCCTCTTCTCAAAGCATTTAGTGCTTCAGACACATATGCGACTAAAAGAAGAACAGTTCATTAAAAGGCTACGCTTGTCTGTACAGGACAAATATGGTATGATAAGGGACCAGGAAGTCTGTGAGGTCAAGAGAAAGGGTGGAATTTTCTGCCTGATACGACACATCAACGGCAGGGCACCCGGCTCCAGATGGCTCACCTTCACATTGTTACCCCCCTCCCAGAAACCCTACCGGCCTCATTCACGGTCAAACCAGCATTAGCTTATGCTGGTAAAGTTATACTAATCCAGTATCTCTAAACACAGAGGCATGGTGGTCCGTCAGGAGCCAGGAGCCTGCACAGGCAGCAGGAATTCACCCTGTCCTAAGTGAGAAAGAGCAGCAGGGGGTGGGGGCTGGTGGGGACAGGGGGGCTGCTAAGTCACTGAGTTCCAAATGACTCAGGAGCAGAGGAGCGTTTGGTGGGATTGGTGACGGGGGGATGCGAAGGTGGCTGAGGATGAAAAACGTGTCCTCGTGTTTATGACTGAGTTCACGTGTGAGCGCTCCCCCTATCGCCCTACCGCACATATTACACCTCCGGCAGGGCGGCCTTGGCCTTCGAGTCCCTACGTTTCTGACTCACCCCCCCTCTGGAAGGCGACGCTGACACTATGCGTTATTTTTGTTCCTGCCCAAACTCTATCAACAGATGGTAGCACACTCATCTCTAGCAGTATGGCCTAGAAGCAACAGCACCCCTTACAGGTCTGGCGGGGGAGCTCTGTATGCCACTGACTAGCTGCAGCGGCAGAGACGTGCCTCTAGTAGGCGCTGGCCCTTTAAATGAGAGTGTGAAGTAGAAGAGGACAGTATGATAGTTTTACTAGTTTTGACACAAGTATTAGGGAGGGGGGAGAATTACAAATGTGTTTACATAAAAAAACAGAATAACCTCAACAGCACATCCTGCTGGTGATGTGGGTGGGGGGAGCAGTGGTATGGGCTTTGCTGAGTGTTTGGCAACACCGTGGAACTGCTGGTATGCAGTGTGATATCGTTCGGGGCCTTGGTGGTTGCTTTTTTATTTGTTTTTGAGGTGGATTAAGGTAAAGTGCCATGGACAGCGGCTGCAGGCTGTGCACACACCCCCCACTCCTCCCCCGAAGGAGTGCTTCACTTGCCAGCCAGACCGCCCCCGGGAGCCGACCGCTGGGACGTCATCCGTGAAAACGTCCCCCGTACACGGGAATGCGCCCTGGGCCCTGGGCTAAAACAGCATGACTGCAACTATCAGGGAAAAAAATCTCCTGAGCATTATTTAAAAAGGCCCGATGGAGGCTCCTTATTTTACGAGGGGTGGGGGTCACTCTAGCAATGTCTGAAAGGCAGCAATCAGAAAGCGAGAAGAATCTTGAAAGCATTTAGCCTGTTGCTGGGGGCGAGTGTGTTTCTTATTAGACCGCTGACCTTAACCCTGAAGTCCTTCTGATAGGGGTCCGTCCTAAAAGACATCCTACTGACTGGCACATGATCCCTCGCATTTCACAGCACATAAGTCTCGCGATGTGCCCTAATTGGCAATAGGCAATCAGGGCCACCGTTCATTCCTCACGCATAATGAACATGGGGGTCAGTTTAACTGCTTGTGCATGAAAGTGGGGGCCAGTGGGTAGGCTGGGTTTTTTTAATGTTAGTGTGTTACAGGTGAGCTCCGGGACAGGATGCTGAACCTCGTTTGTTTGGGCACAGTTTTTCGAGACCCCGTCAAGCAAAAATCTAAGCAAAACCCCCGTCTCCTTTTCCGCTGGAGCTATAAAATTTCAACACGTTTCTGCCCAAATCGTGTAACGATAAAAGGGTCTCAGAGATGCAAATAGCTGCCTTTCTGGTGACTGAAAATCTCAAAGCCCTCAAGAGGATCGCGTCACAATTCACTGAAAACGGTCAGGCCCCTGAATCCGTAGACCTTACTGAAATAATCGCAAACTTTTTTCCACTTTCGAAACTTTTTCACACCCACTAACACGGTGGTCGCTAACACGGCGGTTGCCAGCGCCTGTGTTTTTTAGAACGCCGCTGGGAATCGCTCCCATGCCGTAGCTCACCACGGGAGAGCGAGCCAGCGGTCCGCTGGGGCATCACCGCCAACTGTTTACTGGACCAATTTGCATTTATAAGTTCTGCTGTTTCATCTGCTATTAATTGCAAGTGTGACTCCACACTAATTAGTCATAGTGATATGCTAGAGGGCCCACATCTAGACAGGAGCTCACGTTTTCACAAGTGCTCTCAAATTTAATTAGTCATCACTAAACAACAGGCTTTACCTAATAAGCCCCTGTGAATTATTGGGGAAAAAAAAGGAAAAGGCCTTTTCCAGCTGGCTATTGGGGCATCTCACCAGGATTCGATTTTATATGCCGAAGTAGTGAGGTTGAAAATAAACTCATAGGTGGAGCTTAGTTAATAGGTTATATAATCCTGTCACATATTTTAGCATAAAAACGTGTAGATATTTACATGGATGTTTGGTCCCACTGACTGGCAGCTAAGGGGCACTAGATTCAGGACCAGCACTTAGCGGCCCTGGAAGTGGGTAGGACCGTGGGGGCCCCATGATCAGGATTCAGTGCCCAGTGGGTAGGACCGTGGGGGCCCCATGATCAGGATTCAGTGCCCAATGTGTAGGACCGTGGGGGCCCCACAATCAGGATTCAGTGCCCAGCGCGTAGGACCGTGGGGGCCCCATGATCAGAATTCAGTGCCCAGTGTGTAGGACCGTGGGGACCCTATGATCAGAATTCAGTGCCCAGTGTGTAGGACCGTGGGGGCCCCATGATCAGGATTCAGTGCCCAGTGGGTAGGACCGTGGGGGCCCCATAATCAGGATTCAGTGCCCAGTGGGTAGGACCGTGGGGGCTCCATGATCAGGATTCAGTGCCCAATGTGTAGGACCGTGGGGGCCCCACAATCAGGATTCAGTGCCCAGCGCGTAGGACCGTGGGGGTGCCAGGATCAGGATTCAGTGCCCA
>JAAGVU020000105.1:311297-325133 GCA_011763525.2 Mormyrus iriodes | reverse complement strand
GACTAATTGAGCTGTTACTTAAAAATTCAATTAAAGGGGTCCAGCTGGATGGCTAGGAAAGCTGGTGGAGATCTGAGGCGTGGGGGCCCCACAATCAGGATTCAGTGCCCAGCGCGTAGGACCGTGGGGGTGCCAGGATCAGGATTCAGTGCCCAGTGCGTAGGACCGTGGGGGCCCCTTGATCTGGATTCAGTGCCCAGTGCGTAGGACCGTGGGGGCCCCACGATCAGGATTCAGTGCCCAGTGCATAGGACTGTGGGGGCCCCATGATCTGGATTCAGTGCCAAGTCTGTAGAACCGTGGGGGCCCAATGATCAGGATTCAGTGCCCAGTGCATAGGACCGTGGGGGTCCCATGATCAGGATTCAGTGCCCAGTGTGTGGGACCGTGGGGGCCCCATGATCAGGATTAAGTGCCCAGTGAGTAGGACCATGGGGGCACCATGATCAGGATTCAGTGCCCAGTGCATATGACCGTGAGGGCCCCACGATCAGGATTCAGTGCCCAGTGCATATGACCGTGAGGGCCCCACGATCAGGATCCAGTGCCCAGTGCGTATGACCGTGAGGGCCCCACGATCAGGATCCAGTGCCCAGTGCGTATGACCGTGAGGGCCCCACGATCAGGATTCAGTGCCCAGTGCGTAGGACCGTGGGGGTGCCATGATCAGGCTTCAAGGCCCAGTGTATCAGACCGTGAGGGCCCCATGATCAGGATTCAGTGCCCAGTGCATAGGACCGTGGGGGCCCCATAATCAGGATTCAGTGCCCAGTGTGTAGGATCATGGGGGCCCCATGATTGGTGCCCAGCATAATTTCTAGGAAAGCAGGAATGCCCCACAGCTAGTTGCAGCAGACTCTGGTAAACAAAACAGAGCACTTAAGATTAAAGAGGAATGAATACAAGCAGAGAGAAACCACCTTAGACTGGTTTGTCCTACAAAGTGCAGAGCGCGGCCTTCGATGACAAGGTCCAGCCTTTATTTTTCGAAGGGAACTTCTTTTCATGTCAGCTGTGCAGTCCAAACAAACCGGAGGTTTGGGGCAATCATTCCTAAACTTCCACAAACCGCAGGTTTCTTTGCATGGACAGCCTGAGCTGGTCATTAAGTATAAGGCCTGGGTGGCTTCTTCACCCCAGTTACACCAGTTCATTCGAAAGGTTTGTTAAAATTACACAGATGGTTTTCGTAACTGTCTCAGGAGTTTGTTTCTTTTAAACACAACTCAAATGTTCTTCAGTGGAAATTTATACCCCCCCCCCATTAACAGCTGTCTATTATACAAACTGCATAGACTCCAGAATGGCTGTTTTCATTCCTCGTAGATGAAAACTGCAGCAGTGACGAAAGTTACAGATGTGTGGCGCGGAGAGGACGCGCCTCGTTCTGACGCTATCGCGCAGCCCCCCTCCAAACCACATTAAAGGAGAGAGTGAAGAAGCTATGCTGCATGTCTTTGCCAATTAATGGGCAGCTGCCTGTGATGGCCCTCTCTGTATACTGCATTCACGGGAGGCTGAAACATGCTGTGATATCACTTAGGCAGTAATTACACGCAGCGTAATCGATATCTGGGATCCCTGGGAGCTGCTGGGGAGCCAGCAGTGTCCGCCCTCTCCGATTATGCTCCGGAATCCCGACCTTGGAAATCACTGTAGAGATTACATGAGTGGGGAAGCAAGGCAGGGCCACACGGGGCTGTTATCAAATTTCAAAAACAGGTAATTCAACCAGGAGCTATTTAACAGGCTCATTGAGGGTGAAATTACTAGTAATAATATGTTTTTTTTTTCTTTTCTGAATGATGCGTTTTTGAAATTTACTCCGTAGACACTATCCAGAGAGGATGTCATTGATCCAGTATTGATCATTTGACACATATGTAGACTGAGTGATTTTCACTCATTAAACATATTGTTTCATCAAGCTTGTTTTTGATATTAATGGATTCACAGTCTCGTCATTATAGGATTTGGTATTACAAAATTGACCCTCATCCTTCACAAATGGTAATTCAGAGGCAATCCAAGACCCCAGACACTTGTCTGTTGCCTCCAAGCACCAGGGGGCGCTATTTTAAGCTGATTGGAGGATCTCTCAAAGACACCTTTTCCCAGCTGTGTCCTCTTAATTGTTTAATTGTAGCGGTACCCAAAAAGCAGGAAATCCCTCAGCTGCCACCTACAACAATGGCAGAAATGTAGACCCCCTGCGAGAGAAAAAAGGAGTGAGCAAGAAGCCTCCATTCAAAAGAAGTGGCAATAAAACTGCAGCGTTTATTAGACTGGTCTCAGCCAAGCCGAATGCGCCACATTACTCACGTTTTAAAGCGTGTCGTCGGAGGCTGCCGAGCCTGCTAATGAGGGCTGTGTTCCTATGCCGCACACACATGCCCCAGAGTACTGCTTTCAAGTCCACCTTGATCTGCTGCCAAGAATATCCAACAGGATACACCAGGGAGTGGATGTAACAGCAACCATTCTTCATTTACCTCTCCTCTCAAGGAAATAATATTGCAAAATAGCATACATCACAGAATACAGGCAGGCATCACAGTAGAGGTGGCCCAGCGGAACAAGATCATGCAGGTTTGTGGATAATCAGCCAGATGATAACTGACAATCTAGCAAGAAAAGAGCCTTTATGTGTCCGTGAGCCTTCACCAGCTTCATGAATCTGAAATGCTGCGGAGGTGAGGTGCACTCCAGATGAGAAGGGCTGATTCTGCAGACCGAGAACACAAACTGCGATTTGTAACACAAATTACAAACATGCCGTCCAGGGAAACATGACTTATTCTCCTGACTCAGAAATATTTCTGTTCATACGTCCTCGCTGAGATGAAAGTCCAGCATCTGACTGTCAAACACACATCTTCTTGTCTGTTGTTTGTCATGTCAATTCATTCTACAGCTCAAAACTTACAGACAAATGCACACAGAAAGACCATGTTCAGGTTGCGAATGAAGAGGCCACCAACCACCTAAATCCCCAGAGATAAATGAATTGTTTACACAGCTCCTATGCCTAAGTAACACAGCGTTATCGTTCTCACAGGGAAGATAGCGCTCTCTCTTACGGCCTCCAGATCATCACTCTGTGTCGTAAGGTGACCTTTCCATGGCACGTGAACTAGGATCTCGAAGGCCTTTCCGTGTCAGGGCCTAGGAGAGCCGCTACGGCCGGATGACAGTGGATCCGACCCATTCATCTCCCGCCTCCCTGCGCGTGTGCGTGTGTGTTCTTTCCCTGTAGGACACCGTTCCCAGCACGGTTAAACTTTTGACCTCGTTTCCCCTTCTGCCTCCTTCCCCCCCCGTACCCCACCCTACTGTAAATGCACAGGCTGATTTATTTGTCTGGAGACGGCAGGGATGGGAACCACGGCAGAGCGACCACCGTCAGTGTAAATCATTGGAATGAGGACGCGTGTCGGCCCGTGACGGCCCAGACCGGAGAGATCACAGGCCGCAAATATGGGGGGGGGGTGAAAGTGTTCTCTGAGCTATTTTTAAGGCAAGTGGACACGTGACAGTGGTGGTCATGCCACAGAAAGGTACTTTCACGAGGGAAGGGGCCCGCAGCAGCTTCGGCGTGCCCTGCTTAATCTATTTCGGTGCCTGTCTCATTTTATTTACCCCCCCCACTCACCCTTCTGCTCTGAGCGCTTGCTGCTGGGAATCCCCCTCATCTCCCGCCGGGGGAAGAGGCTGTCACCAATCCAAGGACGGTAGTTCCAGCTGAAGAAAGGATGTTGTGTCTGGTGGGGGGAGGGGGCTGGGGTGCTGGGGATGCGGGATCCTCCTCTTCCTTGGCCTTGGCACTCAGCATTTAAGGTCTTAGGAAATGGCCTCTCGTTGCTGTGACATCACTTCCTGTCTTTTTTTTTCTTGATGCCATTCAGTCTCAGCAAAAGTATTAACACATACTTTGTATATGCTGACACTGTCTTGATTGCTTACATGGTGAAACATACATTACCTTGAGGCTGCATTCATTTACAAGTCAAATATTTGTTCGTGGATAGGGACAGCTGAATGACAGGGAGTTAAACCCTCATGTCGGGCAAAGGCAGGACCTTCCGGAACGAAGCCGAGGGAACGGCCTGGGCTCCGTTATCCGGTGATTGTGGCTAGTAGTTCCGGAGTTGGGAAGCCGCCAGTGTTAGTAGAACGGTTTCACAAATGGGGGGGGGGGGTGTTATTCCTCGGTGTCTGCAAGGACTTCACAGAGAGGTCCCAGGGACGCTCTGGGCGCCTGCGAGCTTCCCGTTTCCTGTGCCGAGAGATGCATCGTGCTAGTAACCGGCTCCTGCTTTGTCGACACTGGTGTCATGCGGCTCGCAGGCCGTCGGCAAGCGGCTTCCGGTGAATGAACGAGGCCCAATAATGGAAGGGAGAACGAAAACAGAGAAATGCAAAAAGGAAGGAAAGGGCTCCAGCCGGATGAACAACAATTAAGTTACAATGACATGAAATATCATGCAGTGCTAAACCCAAGAAGGGAAACCCCCTAAACTGTACTGGAATGTTCAGGAAAGAATCTGTTTCCACACCATCGGAACACGCCGGAATCCTGACCAAGTGTAATGCAGCCATTAGCCTCCACCACTCAGATATTTTGTATGGTACCATTGCCTACAAACAACAGGTTTTTGTTTTTTTTTTAGAAATTATCAAAAAATTTAATTGCTGCTTTTTTCTCCTGAATCTAGTTCTGGCTAAAATATGGCATTTCTTTTTTCAGCTCCCGATGCAAAAGAAGATGGGCCCCGGGCAAAAAATAGCTGCAAAACAAATAGCAAAACATTTAAGTGGCCTTACCAGCAAACTCCCTGAGAAGCCTTTGGCCCCACTAAGTTAAAACTGCATGCTAATCAAGCCTTAGCTATCAGTCGCGATGCTTGTCAGCCTTTTTTGCTCCCACCTGAAGTCGGGCCTGCGCAGGCTTCCGTAGCGAGCTCCCCAACATATCCTGATACATGGACACAGTTGGGAAACAGGTTCGGAGGGGTGGCGGGGGGCATCCACACTTGTTTATGTTCCACTTACATACACAGAGAGATTATTAAGCGAGGCCTGCAATATATCATTATCACACGCACGGCCAACCAGCTGAATTACCCAATCAGCAAGGGGGCCGGAGACATCGCTCTTATATAAGGCAGCACGCCCAGGGGTGTGCCGTCTGATCCGAGTCAGGCACTGATTGAGCAATTAGCACTAATGCTTTTTAAATGGCACTTCTCGGCTCTGCTGAAAAAGTCATTAAAATTACACGCGTTTAATAAAGCGTCGTTTGAAAAGACTAATTCTGCGATTTCCCGCCATTTTAATCCATGGACTCTGCAATCCACCCCATGGGAAACTTCCTTTGGGCACGGCGGGGGTGGGGCAGGGACAGGGGACTGTGTAGAAGTGATCCGTGAATGACAGCTCTCACATATAACTACCTCACCTCCATACAATAGCTAGGGGTCAGAAATACCCCATTGAAGCCCATTCACTGCATGCCCTCTCCTGACGGTTCAAAAAGGCAAGTTGGCTTGAACCTTTTCCGGCTGCTGCAGCTGATCTTCAGGGGCCAGAAGGTGGTGCAGCGATTAAGGAGCTGGACACGTGCGCAAGTGTTCCAAGGTGATGACTGGTGCTGTGTCCTTAAGCAGGGTGATCAATCAAGACGGTTTTGACAAGCACACCCAGCTGAGTGAAAAGCATAAGTCATCAAGGTAAACTTGGTAAACAAGGTCTGGCTAAACAAGTAATTCATGAAATTCATTCCTGCCGGGAAGAACAACGAAAGAGACATATTTTAGGCGCGGACACACCTTTGTCAAAGAAAAACAGAACAGGAACCTTTACCTGACAACCATCCTGCAGCGAATGAGGCAGCGAGGCCACATTCGCATTCCCTGGATCGTACAAACTGGCCAACCCGTGAACCTGTTCCCACATCTCCCCCCCCCCCCAGGTCTGCTGGTTCCACAGCCTGTGAGTCTGGATCGCTGGCCCCTCCTCGTTCCAACAAAGCACAGATGTGGCTCCTGGCAGAGAAAAAAAAGCAGAGAATTCATTAACTTCAATGGGTTTCCTAATGCGACAGCTACCATATTTCACTGGCCGCAAGGTACAGCCTTAGCGGTCCCAAGCACTGCTGCCTCATGCTTACACTCCTGCGTGCTTCCAGGGGGGTTAGGGGGGCTGGGGGATCATGGCGGGGAACAGCCCGAGTGCAGGATATGACCGATTTTTAAACGGAAATCAATTAATTCTAGCCATTAAAGCCACCTCGCAATTACGGCCCGGTTTAAGGCGAGGTCAGACGGCGGCACAGGACAGGATGCTGTAATTCCACCGGTCGTCACGGCTACGAATTACAGAGCATGAAATGAGAGACCGAAAGATTGAACGCGTTTGTGTCCATGTGTAAGGGGGGGGGGGGGCAAAAAGCAACGGAAGGCAATCCTCCCCCGTCTATGAATTAATGTGCGACGTGCTTCATGTTGCTGTTTGCTTAAATGGGAACAGCTGCGTGAGCTACGAGCCTGGCCTGTTGTCCCCTGCGCTGGCGTGTCACCCACCGAGCCAATAGCTGGTGCCCCTCTGCATCCTCACAGCATCCTTGAAAAGTGCTGCCCCTGCGCATAAAATAATAATTGGCATGGGGGGGGCTTTCCCTTTTCTTAGTAGCACAGCAGGCGCTTGAGATCTCGAAGCCAGGAGCTTTGAACTACCGAGGATAGAAAAATGCACACATGTTTGCAATGTCCAGCTCCTCTAGCCCCCCCCCCCGACAGAGCTCTGTCTATTTACGAAGGCCAGCTGTTCACACTTGCTGAACACGGGACGACGAGTGAAAGAGGGAAGCTTACCGTCGTCTCCTCAGGGAGAAACGACGACCTTCATTGAGAACCCCTCCCCCAACACATAAGATTAAATGTGTCTTCCATTACTGTCACGACGCTGAACTCAGGAAGCAGCTTTTCTCCGCCAGCGTGGCCCCCCCCCCACCGCTCTGACAGCTACTGTAAGAGACACCTGGAAGGCTTGATGTTATAATTCTATGATTTATAAGGATTAAAAAACCTGCATATTTCATAGCTTTCACTTTAAAAAGACCTAGCAGAGCTGTCTGCTGCATTTCATTTAAAGTATGTCCGCGGTTACAGACCAGCGACACTTCAAAAGACGTGTGTAAAGTGTAAAGCGTTTCAGACAAATCTGTGAATAGTATGAATAGCCACGCTAACACTCCCCTTACACACTGCACCCAAACCCATGAATATTTTATGGAAGGAAGCTGTGATGACTGTAACGTGTGAGCTTCAGGACAAAGCCCTAAAGTACATAATGTCTGATGGGAAGTTCTGTGCTCCCTACGAGGTCCCCGAAGGCACAAGACGAGAAGAACGTGTTTAGACATTAGAGAGACATGACTCACATTCTGGATCTTGTCCTCCAGGGCTTCATATGGACACTTCCTACCTTTTCATGTGCTGGATCAGATCTTCCAAGTTTGTGTCATGTCTGCCTGAATGGTCTTTCCATCCATCTAGAAACATACCTCCTATATCCCTTTATCCAAAAGTGATTAGCATTACATCTCACAACATGAATAGCTTGAGATACAAAAACTGGCATTTTGTGGGGGTTCTTATACACTGTAGTGTTGGTTCCCTGCAGCCGACATGTGGTGGTGTCCAGGGTCAGTCAAAGAGCATTTTATAATACCTGGCCTTCGTTTCACAGGTGTCGATGCTGAAAGCCCTGAAACCTTAACCTGTGTCCTGAAGCCAATCGCGAGGCCCTCGTTTAACAGGTCTTCAACAACCTGTGCGGCCACCTGGCGAGATGGAACCAACAGGAACTTCTACGATGACCCCTGAGGCTGGCAGCTTATCAGGTATGCATTTAAAGGAGCGGCACTTCCCTTAAGACCATCCACCCATTCAGCTTATTCAGAATAGGGGTCAAAGGTTGCCTCCAACCAATAAACACTAATTATCTGTCAGAAACACCCTCTTTCTCAGTGACACTGATTTTCCTGTACCCAGTTATTGGAGGACTTTGGTATGCCGGTGAATGATTATGAAGAATCCGTTCAACAGCTGTGAGGCTATATAAATACCTCTCAGTCTATGCTGAGCTATGGTTAGGCAAACAATAAAAGCCAAGCCTATGTTCAGCCCTTGAGCTATGGGACTGATCTGTGTAGACTGCCCCCCCCAAACCTGGTCTGGAAAACAGTTTCCTTCCGCCCCCCCACCAGGGATGAGAAATCGGTGTGAGTTATGAATGCTCCACAAGATCACATGTTGTTGTGTCCAAATATGTGGAGTTCAATTAACAGCTCACGACTGAGCACAGGGATCCAGGCGAGGTGATCAGCTGAAGACTTGTGGGGGTGACGTGTTCTCCATGCATTCCAGGCCATTCAGGGGTGGCTGAGGGCTTTTACCCATCCAGTAGATGGCGAGCAGGGAAAGGCTCACGTGAACGTCACTTGTTGATCTAAGGGAAGAGCAGATCTCTAAAACTCACCCATGGGACACGTTTTCAAGGAATTCTCTGTGGAATTAGTGAGTTTTAAAAATGGAATGAAAGTTTGCTGTTGATTTACATCAGGGGACACAGTGAGTTTGAGGACTGAGTGAGTTTTCGTTCATAACACTGTAACATATGGTGAGGGAATCTGACTGGAGGTCATTGGCTCTTAAAACATCTTAAAAACAACAAAAAATTGGAAAGTGGCTTTTGGAAATGTTCTCTTCAATTGAGGGATGACAGAAATCATACTGTGTTGTACCATCCAATCATTACACTGAGTCAGAGGCTAACAGGAGCACACCAGGAATGACCACCCTATTTTTATGTTTTTAGGCATTTAGAAAGTTGCTCAGAGTTTAGACAACCCATTGGCCATGGATACTCTTTTATTTTTCATCCTGTATAAATCAACAAAGTTTTATTTCCATCTTAGATACTGTTGTCATTTTTCCACGCTGACTGCTGTTATGTCTATCTGTCATGCTGTTCGTGTTGAGTAGCTAGCTACAACTGAATTGATTTAAACATCGATCCCCTGACAGCACCAAGTTCTCGTGAGCCACACTGCTCAGTGGAATACGTTGGGATTCAGGTGAGCTTTTGGTCCCATTTTCCTACATGCCATTAGCTGCCAGCTATGTCCATTAGCATGATTATGCTGAGTCAAACCGTGCGCCTGTCCTGAGCTCCAGTGGAGGAAATGAAAGTAACTTTCCAGTGTATTGTGCCTGAGGAAGGTGGCTGGGCCAGAGGGGGTCAGTAGATGGAGACAGAGTTCCCGTGTAGACCTGCAGAGAGCAGCAAAAGTGATGACATGTACAGTTCCAGGCGGCAGGGGCACGTGTAGCGGAAAGCCCCTCTGTCCCCTCCCGCTGGGGGAGGGAGTCTGAGGTTCACGGGTGTGGGAATGGGACCAGCTGACGTGTGAGCCGGCAGGAGAATAATGAGATAGCAGGAAACGTTTTATTGGCGACCTTCCTCCCTCAGTGGACATTGTTTACACAGCGTCTACTGTCCGTCCCAAGTGTGGGGGGCGGTCCTTTGAGCCCACCTCTGTAGCGGAGCGATAGGTAATTACTACTGGTGCTCGGGGCGAGCGGACGGTCAGGCTGTGGCACGCGGCAGCTGCCTGCAACGCTCATTCGCGAGACAGCTGCCGCTGGTGTTGTCTTAAGGTTTGTTTGGGTGTGTTGGGAGAAATATGGAAAAATAAACAGAGACATAGGCACACACGCACACACACACACGCACACACACACACAGCACAACCGTCACTCTGCCTCCCATCAAAGCAGCCCTCCCACGCCGATGCTCTTTATTGAAAAGTAAGCAGCAGTATTTATACGCTATCATCACACCTTACGCTACTTATGGAACTGTAGTTTTCCCTGAAGTGTTGCACTGTACATTATATTAGGGTGAGAATAAACAAACGTTTCCCCACTGCTACTTGGCACGGTGAGGCGTGTTCATCGTCCCGATATGTGAGCACAGTGCTGTGGTGCAAACCAGCGACGTACATTCGGAGGCAGCGCGGGGCCCACGGTGTGGGATGCTGTTTTTGTGAAGCTGACTTTCCACTCAGCATCAAGGCACTTTCCTCCCCCCATGCCCTGAAATAGAAGCGGGACGTGCTCTTTATGCGCCTCGCACATCCCGCCGGCCTCTTTCAGACTCCGGCTCACGCATTCTCGCATCTTCAGAGGCCAGGGCGACATGCCGTCCCCGGTCTGTGTCTCCACGTCAAGCTGTGCGCTGTCCCATTGCCTGCTGTCGAGCCCAGGGTCATGGGTCAAGGCCCGCTTTGGTGTAGGTGTTGATTGGCCGGGGACTGAATTTAAATCCAACCAGCAGGCCCATCAAAGTCATAACCCTGGCATGATTCCCAGGCCTGAACTGGAAGTTGCCCCCCCCCCACACACATACAATCTCAATCTAAACTGTACACTTGATTGCTCTTCTATACAGTCCCAGCCCAATTCACATCTCCTCTGGAGTACCTTCCTTTGACCATTCCCCAACACCTTAAAACTATACATCTCAAGGGAAAATGCCTCTTAGCTCCTCCCTAACACATTCCCAACCTCCTATCGCCCCCCCCCCCATTTCCACTTGAAGTTCCACAACAAGATGGCAAAATATCACCCGCACATGTGGGTCTATCCATGGCTTTAGCACAAACCAGGCATATGTATTACATTTATGAGGCTGTATAATTATTATGGTCAGTTAAGGTAGTGACCATGATGGTAAATGGTGTTAAAACGACCCTCTGATCTCGAGGACACAGCAGCGCCAGGAATTGTCTCAGCATTCACAACACATTTAAAAACAAAAAAAATTTAATGCAAAATATGTTAAAAACAGCTGTTAAGATGCCAGCAGAGATAAGGATTTTGCATTTCTGCTCACTGTCTCACTGCTGTTGAGAAAAACGGGTACTAGCCAACAGTGCAAGTAATGCAACTCTTTGTTATAAACAACTTTCCTAAATGCCACAGCAGACCAAGGCAGGAAAAGTTATTTACAGTGAGACGTACAGGCGAAAGGCGTGAACGGAGATCTCTCTCGCAAACAGGAAGTGAGGCTATTATGGGGAACCATATGCATGCATCTGGTGGCTACTGGGAGTTCCAGTAAAACCACTTAGCATATCTTAACAAGGGAACTATAATGTTATCCGATGCATAGATTTTATTTTTTGGATGGCTTTTGCGTAAGACCTGACCAAAATGTTCATATCAACTGTACCATTAAAAAATATTTTTTCCGTAAGACCATAAAACCTGGGGCTAATTATTTATTACTTTGAAAAGCTGTTCCTACTCGCCATATATTTAATTTGATGAATGTCGTGTAAATCTGTACCTGTATTCTCTTATCCATAGGTTTAAAATTTTATTTAAACATCTGAAAAAGCCGAAAAAAGGTTCAAAAAAGCAATTATCGAACATTTTTTTTTCAAAAGGAGGGGAGGGGCCGAGGTCTCCTTTATTTGGGTGTGGATTTTTGTCAGTCAATCCCTTCAGCGCGGAGGAAAAATAAGCCGTCCTTTGTTCCAGCAAAGGCCGAAGGGGAAGTGTGGTGTGCGCGGTGTCAGGACTGATCAGGCCAGACCACCCTCTGCCGAAGGCGGCCTGCAATTACTCTGCTTTCATTCACGAAGCTCGCTCTTCCATTCATTCATTTTTTTACCTAAAGTTGCACAAATTAAGGTAAATTGTGACATTTTCCAGAGTTCAGTGAAATCCACTGTGGAGGGGAAAAAAAAGCTTTCAGAGGCCCACTGAAAGGCCAGCCGAAAGGTGCCCCAAATCCAAAGCGATTGATCTGAGTTTCAGCGCTGTTTCTCAGAAATAGTCTGAGTCAATCGAATCAATATGGCTGCATAGGAGGTTGTGGGGATGTCTGCAATCAAATAGCGTAATTTGCGTGTCAGTGTGGTGCCTTCCATTCTTGAATGACGTGCTTTCCATGCTCTCCAGTAGAGCAGCGCTGAGCGTTCGCTGGGGTGTGGGTCACCATGTGCCTTTGTTGATTTTCCCATGATGCACTTCTCCTGGGATGCTGATAAGCAGGAGGGCAGCATGCTTGGATGTTCTGACTCCCATCTCTGTACCCGAGACAGCTACAGGAGAAGCCCCCTTAGGAGTAGGTTCCTGGAGTCCGCGGTATCTCACCGCCATCTCTGTACCCGAGACAGCTACAGGAGAAGCCCCCTTAGGAGCAGGTTCCTGGAGTCCGCGGTATCTCACCGCCATCTCTGGATACACAAACAAACAAGCGCAGTGTTACACGAGCACGTGTAAACCTTGGCCCTCCCGGCTCCGATGTGTGAAGCGAGCCGTGGCCACGTGGAAGTGCCCCCCTGGCCCCCACTGGCACCTCCCAGACCCTTCTGGCGAAGGCAGAGTAGAAGGGACCGCACCGCTACTCAGCGCCAAATAAAAAGACGTTTCACGGCAGGCTGTGGAGACGCTTCAAACGCTCTCAGCTGTTTCCCCCGGCCCCCTGCCAGCGTGCCCCTCGCACAGCAAAGTTTCTCTACCCGCCTTTTGCGGAAACACACCTCCGTTTGGGGGCTTTCTGCTTTTGTGTTTAATAATGCCGGTGTAAAGGACAGCCTGCTCGCAGTGAGGTCTGGTGATGCGGCGTGGGGAGTCCAGACCTGGGAGTATGACTCGCATGAAACCAATACGCCTGTGAACGGCATTCCTCTCTAAGCCCCTGATCAAATAACATGCTGCAAGGAATGCAACTTTGACCTCTGCATAGCAGTACAGCTCACTTCTCCCACTAACTCTAATACTACCACGTCTACTGGTGATAAAATAATGCTAATACATAATCATGGCTATACATTTATTATCACTGTTATTAATGCCTTGATGGGTGAATTCCAAAAAATTCCAAAATCCTGCTTTTGCAATATCAAGGAAAAATGTAATGTTTGGTAAAATTTTAATAACATTGTGCCTTGTGGCTCATTATGTAGCGAGCTCCGCCCACAGCCCATGTTTCAAAGTAACATTAACGTGAATGTAGCATTATGAAGGTGGCTGAGTGTGGGGGCCCAGTGTGGGGGCCTTAGTGCGGTGGCCCAGTGTGGGGGCTTCAGTGTGGGGGCCCAGAATGGGGGCTCAGTGTGCAGCATGAAGCTTAAGTAAGGCCCTGATGACAAGGGGGGGGGGGGGCTGAATGAGGCCTGAATGGTGAGAGAGCAGCAGGGAAAGGAGGAGAAAAAGCTGCCTGAATGAGGTGCATCACTGGGGGATGTGTGAGGGGTGGTGTCCCATGGGGACAGAGAGAGAGGGGATAAGTGGGCCCAGTAACATGTGGAGGACCTCAAAGGAGAAGGGACTACCTGACCGGGTACTGAGGCCGAAAATGAGCTGAAGGCCGCCTCCCAGCCCCTATGTGAGTGGGCAGATGGGGGGGTATGTTAGATATAATCACAAACACAGGCACTGGCATCTCTGTATACTGTAATGCTCTGCAGCCACGGGGCACTGACATCTCTGTAAACTGTAACGCTCTGTAGCCGCGGGGCACTGACATCTCTGTAAACTGTAACGCTCTGTAGCCACGGGGCACTGACACCTCAGTAAACTGTAACGCTCTGCAGCCACGGGGCACTGACATCTCTGTAAACTGTAACGCTCTGTAGCCGCGGGGCACTGACATCTCTGTAAACTGTAACGCTCTGTAGCCACGGGGCACTGACACCTCAGTAAACTGTAACGCTCTGCAGCCACGGGGCACTGACATCTCTGTAAACTGTAACGCTCT
>JAAGVU020000105.1:300212-310860 GCA_011763525.2 Mormyrus iriodes | reverse complement strand
AAACTGTAACGCTCTGCAGCCACGGGGCACTGACACCTCCGTAAACTGTAACACTCTGCAGCCACAGGGCACTGACACCTCCGTAAATTGTAACGCTCTGCAGCCACGGGGCGCTGACACCTCCGTAAACTGTAATGCTCTGCAGCCACGGGGCACTGACTCCTCCGTAAACTGTTACGCTCTGCAGCCACGGGGCGCTGACACCTCAGTAAACTGTAACGCTCTGCAGCCACGGGGCACTGACACCTCTGTAAACTGTAATGCTCCACGTCCTAGTGGCACCAACACCTCTGTAAACTGTAACACTCTGCAGCTGCGGGGCACCGACATCTCTGCAAACTGTAACGCTCTGCGGCCACAGCGCAGTGTTATGGCTTATGGCTCCATTAGCCGCTTTTAGCTTCCTTAAGGAACACAGCCCTCTCTGGGGTCAGGAATTAATTTGACTTTTTTTTCTCCTCTAAACCAGCTTTGGGCTTCTCTGGTTAATAACTTATGTCAAGCCAATTAAAAACATGTGGCACAGTTAAATTAAATCGTGAGATAATTCGATTTGATTCCATCCTCCCTCGTCCGCCATTATAGCCACACGGGCTGGGAGGTTCATGTGTCTTAGAAATCTACCTGTGCTCTGTTGCTTCCATCACTGCCTGCTGTAAACATTCCATCATTGTCTCCTTTTACACTGAGTGTCAGTGTGGCCCCCCCCACACTTGTCCTGTCTATCTCTGTACTTTATGTATACATAAAGCACCGTGGTCCTACGGGATGTTATTTCACGCTATGGTTAGTGTGACAATAAAGTGCCTCTTGACTTGACTTGCCTACATGTCCACTCTCTGCTCTTCTGCTGCCCCCCCCCACTCCCCCACCAGCATCCGGACTCACCCGATCTGACCCATGAATGGTCAGGATTGATCTACCCTTACGGTTTTGAGCCCTGTCTGCTCGTGCTCCGCTTCAAAGCCAGGGAACAATCACAGGGCTGTTCCAGGAGTCGGCGCTGACTCCGGCCCATCTTTGGCCTCGGGGGGGGGTGGTCAAACAGATGGTAGGTAGATAACTGCTGACCTTGTCCCTGACAGCTGAGTTCAGGGGCTGCCTTGCTTTCACCGCCCGCAGCACCCCTCCCAAAAACAAACTGCAAAAAAAACACCAGCTCAAAGGCAAACATTTGACACTCACGAACCTCTGGAATGAGGCTCCGACTGAAGGAATTCACTCCACTTGAGGTGTGGTTTCCATGGCGCATCTTGGCAACCCCACTGACCCTCCCCCCCACCTTTGCAGATTGGCCCCTTTACGGCCGAGAGGCCTAACCTTTGTTGATGTTGTTGTTTCCCCACTGCAGGAGGGCTGCTCCTTCTACGCCAAGCCAGCTGGCTGCTTCAATCTGTTTTTAATAGGCCTTTAAAATCCATTAAGTCTTAGGGCTCTTTCATCATATTCCAGTGGCAGTAAACTGCGCATGCACACGGCGGCAGAAATGCGGCTGGGGTGTTTAACAGGGCTCAAGGGTCCACAGAGGCCTCGGGGGAGAGAGGGACCTTCAGTTCTCAGCCTCGGGGTGACGGGGAGAAGGTGAGGCGAGGGAGAAACTGCAGGCATTAGCCACCAAAACACCTAACGTATCAGTGCTACGTTCATAGCGCCAGTTACACTCATTCGCTGCCTGGCTGGCTGTCGTCTTTCTCACCATCAATTCTCACCAAGATTATAGCTGCCAATATGTTTTATGAATAATAGTCTTTGTGTTTCTGCAGCATTTAGGATCCACGTTTGTAACGATGACCATATAAATTGTGTTAGTAATACTGTGTTCTAAACAGCTTCATCTGCACATAGACCAGCTCATTTAAAGCATATGCACATAATTGCTGTAATGTTGTAAAAAACGTGAGAAGTTCATTCAGGCTCTGGTGCCACTTTTGGCTTCTGTGAATGTAAATGCCAAACACTGTGGAGCTCATTTAAATCCCCTGACCTGCTGTGTCTTCTTTGTTCCTTAGACCAGCCTTTAATTAGTCTCCATGTTTAACTTTCAAAGCCACGGTCAGTACAGTGATGACGATTCGGGTCCCCCACAAAGCCAGTGCTACTGAGATCATTTTCCCTGTCACCTTTTCAAGATCATAAACCGTTCTCCCCGCTATTTCCCACACTGGTCGTTACACAGTGTTATCCAATGACTGATACCGTACGTGGCTGACGTGTAACTAGCATGCCAGGCATTCCCCTCATCCCGAGCCTCGAACAGCTCCCTATATAGGCAAGCACCTCATTCCCCTCATCTCCGAGCCTCTACCAGCTCCCTACATAGGCAAGTGCCTCATTCCCCTCATCCCCGAGCCTCTACCAGCTCCCTATATAGGCAAGCACCTCATTCCCCTCATCCCCGAGCCTCTACCAGCTCCCTATATAGGCAAGCACCTCATTCCCCACATCACCGAGCCTCTAACAGCTCCCTACATAGGCAAGCACCTCATTCCCCTCATCCCCGAGCCTCTACCAGCTCCCTATATAGGCAAGCACCTCATTCCCCTCATCCCCGAGCCTCTACCAGCTCCCTATATAGGCAAGCACCTCATTCCCCACATCACCGAGCCTCTAACAGCTCCCTACATAGGCAAGCACCTCATTCCCCTCATCCCCGAGCCTCTACCAGCTCCCTATATAGGCAAGCACCTCATTCCCCTCATCCCCAAGCCTCTACCAGCTCCCTACATAGGCAAGCGCCTCATTCCCCTATTTTTATTGCCTGATAAGAGCAGCACAATACCCACACACAAGTAAACATCTGCATCTTTCTCAGGATCAGCTGTAAAAGATATAACACCTTTTACCTTGGAAGCGTATTTAAAGTAACGCTGCCATAGATCTCACAGGATTTCCTTTAATGCTGTCTGAAATGTCGGCAGACACAGAACGACGAGACGAAAATAGAGACGCGGACAGAAAGTGGGGAAGGGGAGTGGAACGGGGAAACGGCGAGACGGACAGAAGGATGGACAGAAAGCGGAGGAGAGCCACCCATCCTGCCTCACAAAGGCACCGCTGACCCCACATCCTTCCAGGGTGAGAGCACAGACCCTGGCCTTTCGCCACATAACCTCCCCCCCCCCAGGTCGCCCCATGACAATGCCTACAGACACACCGCCCCCGTGCCTGACCTGTTGCTGGCTGCTCGGTGCCGCTTCTTAGCTTCTGTATGTTTCCTGCTTCTGGGTAAATTGCTTGGAGAATTATTGACATTGAGCTTCGTTCTCTTAACTCGAGCGCTCATCAGCTGTGCTTGTACCGAGTTTAAAATTAGACCATCTCAACTCATGAAATACATATGGCGTGCCACCGAACATCCGGCGGTGTGACTGATACCAGAAATGATCTGAAACTTGTACAGTCGAACTCTTTCACTTGAGTACATATTAGGGCAGCATTCTGGTTTACCAGCTATACTCTATCTCACATAAAATAGTTTTATATCCTGCTTGTTTCCTGGTATTATTCTTAATGTAAAACATAAGTTTGGATTTGGCAAAACAAGAGTCTGCGACCAGAGGGCCACCACTGTACCAGGTTTGGCCGGGGTCCTAAAAAGTGAAGGCAAACATGGGCAGTTGTTGAGGTAGCCCCAGGGGCCAGGCTGTTTACCAGGCGGTTGGAGAAACAGCAGCCCGTATCGCTTCCCCAACGTGCCAATCTCACCGGCACATGCTTAGTAGAACCTTGGCAGTGATGCACGTGGAGAATGGGAATACTGTGTTAGACAGGTCGACCACAAAGATGCCCTTTTGCCAGGAAAAAATGGCCATCGCTGCTGGGAGCTGAAGCGCAGTTTGTACAGATGAACATTTGTCTTCTTGTGTTTTACAAATTTCTTTTATGTTTAATCAAAGTGAAACTTGGTTCAAAGACCTACCATGAATGCACAACAAAGTTGTATAGATTATATCAATTAACAGAAATTAAAATAGATCTGTATTTAGAAATTTTCTGCCAGGGTAGAATCATTTATCTGCTCTTAAAGGACGGACGAAGGTGATTAACTAGGCGGTTTCTGTTCGTAATGCACATGCTGACCACCAGGCTCATTTATGCTCCATTTGCCTGCAAACTACAACACAAACAGCAGTTTGCTTTGTCTGCAAGCCACATCCATCTGTCGGCACAGTCCGGCTACAGGAAAGGGCCTCTGCAGATCAGTCACAGGAACATTTCTGCCTCTAGAACCCAAATACTGAATGTGATATAGTACTGATTGTGGTTTGTGGCGATTTATGTGCACGGTGAAGGCCAGTTATGCCCTATCTCTCACCTCTACACGGGCTATGCAAACAAAGCCTTGTAATACCAACAGTGTTTGGAACAAAGACCTAAACAAACAAACACCAAAAGACTGCTGCGTTTGAACTGCTGACCCATCGCACCCCCCCCCGATTTCAGTTGGTAGCTTCCTTGTCATTGTTTACGTTCCGATAGGTTGCATCATGACATACCACCAGCCACAGGGAGGTTACCTGGAATATTCATTTTTGGCGTCCGCTCAAGTATTTCTGGCTCAGGATTAAGTTACGGTTTCCACCATACTCTCCTGCACCCCCCTCCCCCACCTCCATCGGCAACCCCAGCTGAGTGTCTCCAAAGAGCTACACCTCAAGGTTTAGAAGCAGGTCCACACACATCTGATACTTTCTATTCCAAGAAGTTCCTGTTGGCCGTCATACTTAATTCATCTCAGCACTGCAGTTGTGTTCTCTGTAATCCATTATACGTGCAATACTGTCGATCATGATCATTATCCTGCAGTAATGCTACAACCACCGCCTTTCTCAGGTGCAATAATTTATTGAATGTGCAGTAATTCACGTGCAATATTCCTTTTACACATTTATACTGTGTATTTGAAGTTGCTACATGCAAATCTTTCTTTAGCTTGCACAATTTTTATTGTCGCTTCTACAGAATGATCCAAAAATCATCTCATCGTACTTGTACAGTGACAATAAAGATATTTTGTATCTTGTATCTTCTAAGCAGTCAATCAGTCACTGTGCTTTTCATCATCAGCGTAACAGCAGAGTTGTCCATTGACGTCTCCTGCAAAACCGAAACCCAAAGCCCAGTGCGTGGCTTAGGATTATTATGATTATACAGCAAGCCCAATGACACATAAGACTTTTTCCTAAACGCAACGGGTCAGATTGTCATCATCCATTCTCTGGTATGAAGGTTACACGCCACGAAATAAGGATGGATTCAGATACCCCCAGACATTAAGGAAGATTAAAGGGCGACTTAAGCTCGATCCCATTCGCATTTCCCAGAGGACTGCTGGTAATTAACATTCTTCTGACGGGAATCCTGTGCTTTGAACCATACCATGGACAGCGGAAACAAGCAGAGCTCTTGTTTCAGACTGCAGGATCCTGAACGTGGCCATCCTGAAGCAGGGAAATTTCAGCAGAAGCTTCCGGCAGTTTCATTTTACTAAGAATCTACCATTTCATCACGACGTTGATGAAAGGTAGCGGACTAGATAAATCTGAAGATGTGATCCACTCCAGAAATGGGTCTAATGACAAAGGCAGGTGAATGGGTATCGTGTTCCATAATTAAATAATACCGAGAATAATACAGACATTCTGATCACCACCAGAAGGGGCCGTAATTGGGATGTACACCCTGAAAAGCATTTTCCAGAAAAACCTCATGACTAGGTGATTTCTACTGAGTGTTAAGCTGGCATGCCCTGTAATTCATAAAAGCCTGGCACAGTGGATCAGTGGGTGGCACAGTGACACCTCCAGGGTTGGGGATTTGAGTGTGTGTGTGTGTGTGTGTGTGTAGAGTTTGAATGTTCTTTCCATGGTATGCGGGTTTCCTGGTATACAGCCAAGAGACACACAGTTAAGCAAACCAGTGTATCTGAGCACTGGCTTCGATTTTGCATGCATATGATTGTCCTACGATAAACTAGTATCCCACCTAGGGTCTTCTCCTGCCTGGTGCCCTTTGCTACTGAAGATAGGCAGGGTGGATGAGAATTCACAAGCGTACAGTCAGTTTTAAGCCTTACATAAGCTTTAATGTGATTTTATTTGACTGTCGATCAATACGTGACTAGTCATGTATATTTACAGGACATACTACACACCAATGGTAATACTGCCAAGCTTATCGCTTCCTTAACAAACCGGTGGTGTTGGATCAAACTGAAACCTGTTAAAAAGTGATAATACAGGAGGTTTAACACGTGTCAATGCGTGAGATTAAGGTCAGGCGTGCTGACAACGTGCCTACAGACAGATTCTTTCCCTTGAAACTAAAGCGTCACAAAGGTTACCTGAACTTCCAGAAGACGTAATGTGGCCTTCCTCGACTGATGTGGGCTAAACTTAAAACCAACATGTGGCTCAAGAAAAAGGAGCATTTTTAGGAGAGAAATAAAATCAGCTTATTGTTTATACTTTGATCGATAGAGTAAAGAGCTATTATATCATTTTGGGTTTTTTTTAATGGTTGTCTTCAGCGCATTGAAGCGTAATCCATGCTGCTCCCGGTCCCAGGGGACGCGACGTTTGGTGAGGGGACACGTAAAGGAAACACTGGTAGCTCTCAGGAAAATTAAATAAACAACCGCAAGTAAATGAGTCACAGGTGTGAGGGCAGACCGTCGTCCATAGCGAAGCCTTGGGGTCTCCTGCCACCCCGCCCCGGCCCCACCCCCGATCCTCCCACCCCCGCCGCAGTCAGGGTGCACAGGCCATTATGTAAGAAGCTCAGCTGTTGGGACGGCCCAGCTGTACATGCTGTAAAACAGTCAATCTGGTATGGGGGTGGGGGTATGGTTTCCTTAGCCAGGCATCCGGCTGTTCAGAGACGGCACAGCGGCAGAACTTGCGTGTCATGTGTCCATCTGTCTGTCCCGGTATCCGGGTTCTGCTGCTGTTGGGGGGGGGGGGGGGTTTGGTAAGTGAGAGCCAAAGCTGTTGATGTCGTTTTTTTTAATAAGCCGAAGGAGAATACTTAATTCGGCAAATGTACACAGAGTTCATTCTGGACCCGTTTCTGAATCCCAAAATAAAGTAAAGGAGCCTGAGATGCTCTGCCACAATCTCTCATGATGCTTGCTGGGTGGACGCGCTGCAGACAGGCCCGTAGTAATAAGATTAAAACACACTGTGAGCGTGTCATTTTTTTTTACTATACTTAAATGTAATTGCGGTTACCGGCATCATAAAACCCTGCACAGCCTCTCATTTATGGCACTACAGTCTCCAAAACAGCTGTCTCACGCAGCCCCAGGACAGAGGAGACACCAACACACAGATAATCCCGGGAAGTACTAATCAAGGCTTAGATAGCGCCAATGTAATCCTCGCTACGACCAACATGAGAAAGTTTATCTTTTATATACCCTTATTCATATATTTTTTCAGAAACCCTTGTTTTGCTTACTGAAGAGTAACCTGATGACAGGAAGTACTATAACACAGAAAAAATGCTTTCATAAATCAGTTTAAGATAAATCCCACAGCTGTTTGGTGAAATGCCCCAGCAAATCCACCAATCTCACTGTGATAAATGAACTGCATTCTAACACGGAATGATGCTGGACCAATCAGACTCTCCTGCACATTCCACTCTTACTCCTTCAAAATGATCAAAGAAGCGTAGTTTGGCAACCAACAGGACGGCTCCACCTCTTGTCAAGGGGGATTTTTTTCCCCCGGCAGATTTGACGACCGGCTGGGGTTCCATCACCTGCTGGGATGGAACAGGCTTAGCACCGTCAATCTGTCATCATTAGTCACGCCCCTGATCCCTGAAATAGCCTCACCAGTGGCCTTCCCCCGGACCCAGGAAGAATGCCTGACCTTTGCAGAGACTTCAGCCCAGACCGTAAATCGGCGGTTCGACTCAAGGGCCACTCATTAGCATAACAACTCTGTGGCCAGACAACCAATTATTCATTCATTAAAATTCGATCCGCAATCATTAACTCCACTGACCTCCAGCGGCTATTTCCTATTGAGAGGACCTTCACTCCTGATGAGTCATGCATTGCAATGCTAAAACTATCTGACCATCACCTGAAGTCCTCTATTTCCTATTTACTGACTTTTATATTAAAACATCTTGCTTTGTGTGACAATAAATCATACATGTAAGAGATGGACATACGGAACATCTTTTCAAAGTCTGCACACACTGTATACATGCAGCTCTGGAAAAAAATTAAGACACCACAGCAACATTTTTGATTCACTCATTTCTCAATCTATGGGAGTGCATCTGTGAGTAATATGTTTTTTTGCAAACTGCAGCCTGCTTCTTCCCTGTTTCTTATTAATGTACAGCTTCTTCCTTGCTTTATGGGTCTTCGGTCCTGCTTCTAGGAGCCTGTTATGAACTGTCCTAGCAGGGCACTTCACAGCTGCACCTAATGTTTCCCATTCCTTTTGAAGATCACTTGATGTCGTCCTACGAGAAACTGTCGGATAAGTTAAAATCATCTCTGGCATTAGAAAGTCACTTCCGTCCTCTACCTTGCTGTTTTTTGGTCATTCTCAGTGCCTCCTGCTTCATCTTGTTCTTATGTACTGCTGTCTTAGAAATTTTGAACCTGGAAGCATATTGTTGCTCAGTGTAGCCTTCTGCCAGCAGAACCAGGATTAAACATTTGAAAATGCAGATATAAAAAAAAAAATAAAGTGTTTTTTCTAGAGCTGTGTCATTTTTTGATCTGTCTTGTTCTTGACCAATCTGCCATGTGATTTTCCTTTGGCATCCTGGGTGTAGGGAAACCTTGCACCGATGTCAATCCAAGGACAGTTTTGATAAGGCCTATTTTAATTTCTAGACACCATGAACAAATGTTCCTCACAAAAATCACTGAATACATATGAATAAAAGGTTTCCAAAAGGGTTTCTTTTAGCTGGATATTAGACTTAAAAGTGATTATTTGAGACAGCCGAAAAACCTTTGGAAGCTACTCCTTCACTAAGGAAGTGTGGACATGACAGGACCAAGTATTGTACATATTGTGTCATTACTGGATGAAGGAAATTCACAGTGAAAATCAAATATGTAGGTACTGAACTTACACCACAGTACGTTCGAACAAAAAAAAGCATTATAACTTCTCAAACAGGCCAACTCAAATGCAATTTTCTTTCACCACTGGCAAAAAAGTCATCTGAAACCCATTATGCAAAGAACAAAATTGCTTTGTTTTGGGATTAAGGGTGGTCATAGTGAATGTGCCCTATTTATATGTCCCTGTGCCAATACTTTGTCTCCCTGTTGTGTTTACCAGGGACAGGGATAGTAAGGGCACCAAAGGATTTGTTATTGTTTATACTGGTGCAACATCAAACACAGAAACAAAGTGTGCTACTACAGGAGTCAAAGTAGATGTTATGTTCTCCTTCTACAATCGAGGAACAGCTCATAGTGCACTTTCAAAAGCACGAGAGAGGTGCAGCTACATACAGGTCACTTCATGGCAGATTGTGCCTCCATCAAATATTATGCATGGAAGGAAGGTCAGCAAAGGATTAATCTCACACAGCTGAGCACTGGTCTCAAGGAGGGGTCTAAAGTAACACAGCCATGATTAGGCCTGAGCAGGGAATAAAGCTCTCTGTGTTTCACAAGAGGAACGTTTGCACTGGGGCTCAGGAATTCAGGCAGCATTTTTTTTTTTTTTTGTGAGGAGACTGACGATTTAGCCAGATAATGTGAGAAACTCCATCAGGCCCAAAGGGCCATGGGCGTGGTGCGTTTAGCATGGGCTCGGAGGAATGCTACATTACGAGATGGCTGATTCAGCAGAAAGGGGGACAACTGATGTCTTGGTTATGGTGTTAATCTGGGTTATAATCTCCCCTGATCTTTGCCTCCTTTCATGATGATCAGCCCCCTTTAAACCAGACACTTTGCGGTCAGCTTTTAGGTTCATAAATGTGACACGCAGAAAAACATTTGTAGAATATCTTAAGCAGTAAACACTGATAAACTGCGTGTGCAATAAACACACATTTCGGCACTCTATCCAAGTAGAGGACAACACCAGCTTGGGGGACAGTGATTTGTTTCACCATGACTAAACGTGGGGGTGGCTTGCTACGCAGTACCGTGGCCTTGCACCGCTGCGGTTTTTTGGGTTCACATCCCACTCCTGGTTCCGTGTGCAGAATTTGCATATTTTGAGTGGGTCTCTTGCAAGCCACTCTGCTTTCAAGCTCACCGCAACCCTACAATGGGTAAGTGGTCATGAAAAGCCGAGGGATGGGTGGAAAGTTGCACGTCCACATGTGTCGTCACTAACTCCAGGACTGACATAAGTTTTATCAGAACAAACCCTGGTAAGGAGGTGGATAGTTACAACACGTTCAGTAAAGGCCATTATGGCTGGTTTGGGGGGAGGCTGGCAGGATTTAGAACAGTTTGTTTGGAAAGACTATGTCCTATGTTTGTATAGCATAGCGTAGCACAGTATGGTAGAGGATAGTATAGTATAACATAGCATAGCATAGCAATTACCTGTATGGTATCACATAGCATAGTAATTTTCTGTATAGCATAGCGTAGCATAGTAATGATCTGTATAGTATAGTATAGTATAGTATAGTATAGTATAGT
>JAAGVU020000105.1:287868-300112 GCA_011763525.2 Mormyrus iriodes | reverse complement strand
ACCATCCCCGACTTATGATTGGGTTCTGTTTTAACAGAAACATCACAATGGACGTATATCAGAATAGGATAATCACACTTCACAGTTTAAGGTGTGAGAATGAGACTGGGAGATGTGTGTGAGGCTGGGATGGTTACTCTGTCATACAGTACAGCACTTTCCCCAGACAACTATTATATAGCGTGCAGTGCACACTAGGTAGCGTACCCCTGCCAGGCATTTGGCCACCCGAAATTTAGTTTAATGTGCAAATCAATTAAAGTCACACAGTAGGTTGTAAGTAGAGGGCAGTCTGTATAGTAATTTAATGACCTATGGTTCTGTAGTATAGTATAGTACAGTACAGTACAGTTACTTCATGTTATTTATATCATTACGGAGGCAGTTACTAAATTTTGTTGTACATGTGTGACCCACTGGCACAATGACAAATAAAAATCCTTGTGCTGCTGACCTGGATCCTGTTGACTGACATGGTTTGGCCCACAGCTCATGGATGTCTCTGTCCCTCAGAATAGGACCGACATGTGACACAGCTTTTTTTGACAGCAGTACAACAACTGGAAACATGTGAGCAACTATTTTAAGGACTTCAGTCCCACAAGGACAACAAGCCCCTTCCAGCAGAACCTGTCTGCTGTCACCATGAGCTTGGAGTCATCTTTCGACGACCAAACATCTTGCGCCCTGAGAATTATGTGCTGTATCCCCTACCCCCAAGGCCAAGACAGCCAGGACAAACAGGAAAAGGGCAAAGCAGAAACGTAAGAGAAGGATTAAAATTGCAGATTGGTGGTGATAGAAGGAAATGGTGATTCTCATATTTTAATGGTGGTGAATTATGGTATTGTCCTTGCGGACAGTGCTCTCACAGCTAGCCAGCGTGTGTGGGAGGCAGCCTGCGCGCAGGGCCGTCTGGATGAAACTGCACTCTGCTGCTCTACAGTCGCTATCGCCCCGCTGAAATGTCAGCTTTTGGACCAACTTCTGTGGATGTGAAGTCATACTTCCCTTTGTCATGAGTTTTTAAAATATAGCTTGAAGAAAAAAAGAAAAAAAAATTCTGCATATCCCATGAGATAACCTTTTAAATGATGGCGCAAACTCCAGCAAGCGTGAGCTTACTCGCGGTCGGTGGGAGGTAACCCTTATCGTTTACCTCATATAACAAAGATTTTAAAACGTATATAAATCTCAGTTTAAAGGGCCACCCCCCCTTACATTCAGAGCGAGTAAGGTCGGATATTGATAGGACATTATCACCTAGCTTAGCACCCCTAGTGAGAATGCATTTTATTTTCATACTTCTCATCCCTTCAGGAAATGTCTGCTTTTACTGCCACAAATTAAGTTAAACAGACCAGTAGGGGATACCACCTCTGAGTTTCTGCTCAGGATGGGAGCCTGTGATCTGGCTAAATACTTGCCGGAGAAGAATTCAGATTTAATCTAAAGTGACTTACACAGTCCCACACAACCCAATTCAGGTTTTCCACGGGATCAGGAACAAAAGCCCTTCTGGAACGTGAACCAGCTACCTACTGGTTTTAATCCAGGTTACTTAGCTACCTGCCTCCAAAGGCTGTAAACGCCTTTCGGCGGCCGCTGTAACCGCACTCCTTCCTCTGCCCGCCCCCCAAGTTGAGCAAACACCAAAATGAGCTCCAGCTAACCCTCCTCCTAACTCTGATTGCCCCTAGGCTGAGACGCTGAGTTTCCCAGCTTGCACTCTTTGATGTAAGTCTCTACGGGCACCAGTGCTGTTGTAACGGTAAAATTAGTGGCACTGGGAATTAAATTAAAAAAAAAAAAATCTCCTCCTTTGGAGTGGGGGGGGGACTATTATCACGGAACTGCTTTCCAGCCTGTTGTTTTTATCAACAAATAATTTCCCTAGGAAACCATCAAACAGAAGACCATCCTTGAAAGTCCTTTATATTTCTACAAAGAAAATCACTGAGCTGACAGAGCTATAATAGGGCAAGCATACAGTAAGACATTAAAAGGAGAAATAATCTGAGGTTTGCCAGGGTTTCACGCACGCTACCTTCCCACAAGGCTGTGATCTGAGCTAAGTGCTTGAGGCTGAAGAGCCCTCATGTAGTGAGCAGCTGACCACGGCAAAGCAAGGCAGATGTGCGGAATGACCCGGCTTCGCTGCCAGGGAGCCACAGACAAGTACAGGCCAGCTCTGCTCCTTCTCGCCACCCTCAGTGCACATTCTCCTCCCTGGCTTTTGATCTCAGAGCCTACAGGTGAATGATCAAAGTATTCCGCAATTCCGCTTTAAGATATCCGGATTACTTACCTCCACTCCGACGTGAACTTTGATGAGGAACATCACTTCCACCCCCATTAACTGCTTGTCCCCTCTCTTGGCTCATTCTGCTCTCCAGAAACCGACTTCTAAAGCTCAAGTTAATCTCGCAATACTCAAAAGGTGCAGCAGAGCTTTCTCCATTGGCTTTAAGGTGGCGTGTAAGCTGATCGTGGGACGGGGGCACGATGCCACAAGAGGTACGTACTAGATTGTAGACTGACGGCAAACGTTTGCTTAGCGGTGGCTGTTAACAGCATCTTCCTGACGGTAAAGGTCCGTTGACGATTGCCTGCCTGTGTACAGCTTCAGGTGCCCTCCCCACTTCATGTGGCTTTGTCAGTGCGAGCAGGCATGGGCTGAAACGAGACACCTTGCATAGAGTTAGCATGTGGTTTAATTCATCAGGATAATTAAAGGCTGCAGCATGGAATATACTTTTAAATGTTATTTAAATGAAGAGAATACACCACACCAAGCTCTTATTTAGGCAGGACGACATGCTGTAATTAAGGAGGCGCACTGTGTATTACGAGCAACTGTGTGGTGCCATATTCCCTGACCTCCATGAAGGGTCTTTCTTCTCCAGCGTTTGATCCGGGGCTAAACCGATTCAGCCAATGTACAACCATAAGTATAACAGAATCCAAAACAACACTGGCTTCAGCCTAAATCTTTTTTCAATCTAAAGCAAAATACTTTCAGGGATAAAATCATTTGATCGCTCTCTCACACCCTTTCCAATTTCTGGATGCTAATGTATCGATACAATAACGACTCCCCCATCTGAGGTCACTTTGGGAAACCAGATATTGGGGAGTCATATTGACAGGGAACCATGGGAAATCAGGTAATACTTAAGGCTTTGAAATTGTTTTCAGGTTTCCACAGGCAAAGCCTTTCAACTGCTTAAATAATGCACACATATTAAAAAAAAAACCCTGACTGACAGTCGGAGCCTGCATATCGTTACACCGATGGTACTCAGGGCCTGAACTCTAACCTCTGACCCGTACAGCCTCTGAGTGTTGTTGACATTGCCTTGTGAACCACAGAGACCCGCACGATCCTAATCTGCACAGGAAGTCTCTAGAGGAAGAAAGACAGCTCCATTAAGGGCAAAATCCGCACAAATAAATGTGCAGATCAAAGGCAGAGATAAGAGGCCCCCGCAATCCAGGGGTCAGCTGTCAGTAGGTGCAAGGGATAAAAAACAAGGTAACAGGTAATATCCGTAACTGTCACAAACTCCTAATTTATAACTAATCAGCTCACCGGAAAAGTCGCGCGGTGACCCAGTGCAACTCCCCCCCATGTTGCCCAGAAGCAGGATTTATATTTTTGACTCATGATGACACAACGGTGGTAATGTGGTGTCCCAACTCAGGGCAGCGAGTCCCCTTTAATCCCATAAATGGATCGCGCAGGTAAGATTACAGATGGTGGAACACACTGGTAGCGTAGCCCAGGTGCACATACCACACGCATTCCCGCTGATAAAATTAGCTTTAAATGATATTTTTACTGCCACACGATGACACCACTGTGAAGCCAGGGGTCCCACTTGAAGGCCTCCCAATAAAATGCAAGTCCTAATAACCACCCCCCCCCCACCCCCGCCCCCAAGAAATACCTTCACTTTCGTATGCATCACCACCAGCCTCGTATCTGCTTGCCAGGAAGCGGCCGCCGCCGCCCCAGCCGCGAGGTGCAGCGCTCAGACCGTGCGGCGTTCAAACAAGCCCAGGCACCTTCCGACTCAAGATGATCTCAACCACATGAAAGCCACAAAGGAAGATCACTGTGGAGGAACACTGCTAAGGTTATTTACGTGAAGGCTCTCCCACAAGGTACAGCACTTTGATAATTTATGGGATACTGTAATACACCCCTGTGGACACATTCTTATCATGCTTTTCTTTACATACAGATATTTCTGGAAATGACTCCATTTTCCAGTTTTACAAGCCTGGCATATATTAAATACAGAATAAACGACAAAAAAAGTGTCGATAAACAATGATGGCACTAACAAGTTAAAGGTGTCCTTAGACTACATTTTAAAGTCCAAACATCCATAAAATTACAAATTCTCTGAATGGCTTGTAAACTCTAAAGAGGTTTTAATGGGAGTTTCTGGCTTTAAGAGCTCAGATGGTCTCATCAAACAGCTTATTTATATCCTTCATAATTAAAACTGCCACGGGGGCTAATGAGGTGCCGACCTCGCAAAGCTGACCGGCAGCTTGCAAGGATGAGGACGCAATCCTTCCTGCTGGAGTCCATGAGGCTCATCTCCAGCCCTCTGCGGTCTCAGACTGATGAGGGAGATGGCCAGAAATCCGCCAGCGAAGGCCTTTCCACGAGAAAAACAAAAAAACGAACCCGAGGCATTCGACACGTCTACACGTCCTTCGTGCCAGGATGTCCCTCGCGGATGGATAAACACGACTGTTGAGAAACAGGTCTCGCACGTGCTCCGCCTGGCCCGGAAGGAGCGTATCCACCTGGTGCAACAAGTGACAAACTTGATTTTGTGGTCTGGCAGGCAAGTATCAACTGAAGTGTTCCCTTCTCAAAAAGAGTTCTGCCACTCAGACAGAAAACCCAAGATTTTTATCTGCAGCGACTTTAGAGGAGCTCCAGCGTGTGTGTGTGTGTGTGTGGGGGGGGGGCAGAACAAGTGCTGGGAACAACCCAAGACCATGTCACACTGAAGGGCTTCCCCTGACACTTCCAGAGTGAGGCCTCTGCTGGGCCGAGCTCGCAGGCTCTGTGCCGATAAGCCAGCAAGCTCTTCAAAAGGCTCTTTAGCACATTTGAGAAGGTCCAGCCAGGATGCCTGTCATCACCCCCTGGCACTGACCCCCCCCGAATTTGACACAAGAGAATAATGTGAGCATTTTTAAGGCAAATCCTTTCTTATAATCACAAGCGTCTGAGAGATAAACTTTCCAGCTGTGGGATTCCTGCAATGTGGGGTCCTTTTAAAACAAACACCAAGCGCATGCACACACACACCCACATACACACACACACACACACACACACAGACACACACACACACACACACGGACCTGTATTCCATTGATGACCTTAACCCCTTCCCAGCCCTAACTTTAACCATAAGTAACCAAACAAACTACAAGACTTTTGGCATTTTTAGTTTTTTGATTGCAGTCACAGATTTTTATAAAAGTGAATTTGCCCTTGTGGGAACCGAAAACATGGTCAAAATAACAGGTTCTTATCAGATTGTGGGGACATTTGGTCCCCATAATGTAAGGTATACCTGGACCATACACACACAGCTCCACAGTTCCTTAAGCATACGTCAATTTTCCATGTTAACCTGAGAGATCCATTGTACGGGGCCTGCCGACAGGACTTTAGACAAAGACTTAGTGAACCTCACTGCTTGTGAGCAGCAAGCAAACAAAAGTACAGAGGGGTGGGGTAGGGCCCATCTTACCAGGCTCCTTTTTTAAACAAAACGAAAGCAGTAAATATTATGAGAGTCAGTCAGTAGGCACAGTGTGCTTGTAGAAAGATTCAAGGTTCAAGACTAATAACCTGGATCCATGCGATCTGTAACTAAGGGTTCATCGAATTTCACTCAATGGCGCTGTTAGCGTGAGGAACATTTAAAAATCTCTGTGTTTGTCAGTTAAATTTATGCAATAAATGCAAATCAAATAATCTAAATGACATTAACGTTTGCCAGATGACTTGAGTGATGTTACATATCACTAACATTTCATAGTTCCGTAACATAAGAGTGTTACAGGCACTGCAAAACAACACCAAAGCCAGAACTGAGACCTGTTTTGCTGCCCATTCTATTTTTAATAAATGATCATTTTGGGTGACCCAAAATCTGACATGCACTAAACATCACTACATCATATGCCCAGGTAATCACTGAAAAATACTGGGTTAAGTGTTTGGTTTACACACTCGGTTATCACCATCGCCAAAAAATTAGGACCTATAACTCTCTGATCACTATTTCAATTTCCGAACAGTTTCTCCTGCATAACACAGTTTTATAAGCATGTAATCGTACCAGTACAATAATCACGCAGCTGTAAATCTATAACGATGAATATTTTATAATATCACCAAATGAATTACTTTAAACTTCCATGATATCACAGAGAAGCAATAAAAATGAACAATATAACAATATGACAATTACTTTCTCATATAAAACTAATCTTTGTGAAAATGAAAGCAGACAATCATATAAAATGTTAATAAAGTTAATGCGTGTGTCAATTATCTGACAGCATAACCTGGTAGGATAAGTACCAAGAGACAAGACCGTCTTTAAGGTGTAATAAGGTTTCCTCGAGCAAAAGCGCTTAGAAAAGTAAAGACTAGAAAAACAGAAATACATTCATGATTTCCTAATGGAAAGAAGGGGATTTTCTCTTTATCAGCTGCTGTGGCCACATCAAGCAGTACGAGTGTGTCAAGGCCCCCCGGCCGCTCACATCAACAGTTTAGCATTGTGGAGACTGTGATCCTGTGACCTTTGACCCTGGAATTAACCTACAGAGCGAGCCTCGAACGTTGACCCTTTTTGTCCATTCAGGAGCCTGTTCCCATGAGAAAGTGTTGATTGGTGGAATCACGGCGGTCTGGGCAAGCTAACACAGAGCAGCTGTTTGTTTCCGACAGACGGAGGCGAGCCGCTTCAGATCGTCACGACAGAAACGGCCCTAGTTGGCATCCGGGTGCCTGACCCTGCCAGACCGGCAGATCACAGGTCCATTCTTTACGGTACCAAAATATCTCAGTATAAATGGAAACAGCTTCCACATTCTCACCACTGCCTGCGGGCAGGAGCAGAGCCCTCAAACCCATGTGCCGTGCGGCTCCTTCTAATGATAAGGTTATTATTAAAATACATCTAATTGATCGTAAAACCGCTTTACATTTGTGGATGACAAATAAAGAAAAATGTTGTTTTTAATAGGTCCTTTTCATGATCAGTACAAGCAACTTAAAAACCACAACTAATTTAATACAGCTTTTTTTAAAAAAAAAACATCATGTGATTTTATGACTGGCATTCATAAAATGCATTAACGTTAATAAATTGCATAATAGTCATCAATTGAATTTTCTGATGGTTTTCACTACAATCTACAATCTAACTGTAACTTGGAAATGTCTATGGATGTATTCCATGTGTTTTCTCAGGAAAATCCGCATTATTTAGAACGTGTCCGTTCATTGTTACAAAATAATTCTTCTCCATCACTGACACTCTAGCTGCTTCAGCTGGACTTGTAACATTCCTAGTCTTATTCCTGACCTCCCTAGAGTGTTTTTTGAACTACTGTGACAGGAGAGCAACTCGTGATCATAATCTTTCGCTTCTAAAATCCCAGTACACCCCACAATTTATAGTCCAAAAAAAAACGGCACTACGTTTGGTCTCTAACATTTAAGTAAAAACACACTGCAGAGTGGATACCCCATTTCAGCATCTGCTGAATGCAGTGGTGTGCACTTTATACAAAACCTGGAGCCTGGACCTGACAATAAGCCCATTGACAAAACTGTGCTTTGGTTGGCTGGTCAGCTAGGTGGCTTCATCAATGAGTTGCACAAGCATTGCCATCTGAGGAAATGGACCGTGGCCACCATGGCGATTAAGGAACTGGACATGTGACCAGAAACCGGTTGGGTCGAGCCCAAGTCCATCTGCTCTGCCCCGAAGAAAGGAGCTTAATCTGGGTTTTTTTTCCAGAAAAAATACCCCGCCATAAAATCGTTGCAAGTATCAACATTGCAAGGTATGCGACTCACCTTCGATAAAAGCTCAAGATAAATAATTGAATGAATGAGTGCGTATTCACGGCTAACAGCCTGAACCTACTAGACAGAACACCAGCTCTGAACAGAGGAGCTGAAATTTCTGATATGTTTGTTACAGAAAAGAGATTCATTGCTATGACACGTCACAGATCAGTTTTACTGCAATTATTACCGAATTCCTGTTCTTCCTATAGTAATATTAAGAATATAATTCAGGCCACAAAGATACTCTGCTGAGCTGCAATATCCAGCATTTCTCTTGAGAGCATAACAGCAATATTTTCTTATGGGTGCCCCCTTTCCTGTCCCATCAAACTGGTCTCCTGAAAGCACTGATACTGGAGACAGACAGAGGAAAGAGTCCATTTGATACAAGTCACCATATTTTTAGCAAAGAGACAGGAAAATGATTTCAAGCCCTAATGGAACATGTCTTCCTGTGTACCAATGATGCCCAGCGAGCTGACTTCAAGCTGGGCGATGCCATCGATCCTTGACAGGGATCCAAAGATGCCTTAAAAGCCAGAAAGGAACCAAAAAATCAGGCTCTGCTCCTGATTATGGGATTGAAAATAAACTTTGCCCAACAGGAAATGGCATGGCCTGGAACAAACACACACTTCCTGTATTTTAGCCAATCAATGATCTCCCCATGGCAAAGAACATTACCGCTAATTATTAATAGCCAAGAGGCATTTCTCTTTTTAGCAAATTGTTCTGGCAATTGTTCTGTGCTCTTCTTGGGATTCAGTTTAACAGTTTTTGGCCTCTTGTTTGAACGTTGCTAACTGAAATACATTAGCTTAAATAGTTTGTTTTCACCTACATTCATCATTTTGGCAGAAAAACCATGTTTATTCTGCAAAGTTGTAATCATTCCTTGTGACAAAAATCATAAAAAAAGTCTTTTTTTAACTACCCGTAAAATGTCTACGTAAAATTTACGTTACCGAATGTATACTAATAACACAGGTTAGTTTCTGATAACTGCTTAAGAAAGTGCTTGCACAGCTATAGTACGTAATTATAATAATAGAAATTACAGCAGTATAAGGACAGAGCTGGGCAGTGAAGGCTCCACATGTCCTGTGTAGCTATCAAGGCTCAAGATTAAAGGTGTTTGACCCAGGAAGGGACTGTTTAGTCTGTACACAAACTGTGCCCTGTCTGTTTAACCTTAAAGTGGGAAAACTTTAGTTTGCTTTGAAGATGCTTTTGTGAAGAAATCTCGGAGATAACACACAGCATACGAGCAAAAAACAAAAATGGGCATTTTGACAAGGTTATTTAGACCCAAAAGATCCATTAGAAAAGGTCATTGACTTAATGATGAATTGCTATCCATCTAGTCGCTGACAAAGCTCCCCCCTCCCCACCCACTCGTGAGCTTAATGCAATAGAATCGACATGCTGTTTGCCTTCGCTGACTAATTTGCATACACATCACCTTTTCCAGAATTATCCAGATACTCCGTCAGAAGCACATTAATAGAAAAGACTGATGTACCCATCATGGCCTCAAGAGTGACACCTCACTGCTTAGCTGGTGGTTTTTATCAACCTTTTGACTTCACGGCTGAACACCCTGTTGCTGTTCTTGGAGCTCCAGCCCTTTTAGGAATCCACCAGCCTGCAAGCTTACGTCCCCGACAAGCCTACCCGCTAGCCAGAATGCCGACCCACGACGTCCAGGCCAACACAGGAGCAGTGGCAGAAGCCCGGGGCTTGGGCTCTTTGGCTGGGTACCAGATCTGGCCAAAAGGCTGCATTTCAGCTCCTGCTCAATGAACATGAAGTTGTCACAGAAACTGAATGTCCGTCACATGAAGCAAAGTTAATTTCAGAGGGGTTCTACTAGGTATTTCGAACACAATACGATGGTTCAACTTGGATCAAGGCTTTTAGTTCCATAAGGCAGCTAATTGCTAATGCTGTATGATCTTAGTCATCAAACCAGGCACGGAGACAGGTAGGGTTTGGACCCCCCCAAAATCTACCAAGGAGGACTTAGTGATAGGGTTGAAGGACATCCCATGAAATTTATTTCTGGCTACGGGCCTGCATCCTACATACAAAGAAATGAATGGCAGTGATCAGAGAGCTTCCTTATAACATGCCAAAGCAGAGAAACGTGCAAGTCCACAGTCACCCTATGGTGCCATATCGGCAAGTGCACAATCATTTCCCCCGGCTTGACCATTTCCCATATTACTAGAATGAAATACCCTTAATGGCGTTTGAAGCAAACATCCCCTCCCATCTATACTTAGCCTCCTACTGATCTGCCGATAAAGCCCCCGCCCCCCCGCGTCTCACTAAGGACTTTGGGAACTCTTGTCGAGCCGCTGCCTGGGTGGCGCACTAATCATCCTGATTGCTCGATTACAGGCCGTTTCCCTCGGAGTAGCAATTGTACTTGCTTTCTGAAAAGGAAACCCTGCAGGCCACAGGCATACGTCTTCCTGCTTCATAGCCCGGACACCCCCACCTCCCCAACCTCAAACGCGCGCATTTCTAACAGAAGTCCTACTGTTTCCCTGACAGTTCCCACTTTGCCATTTATTTACAAAGAAAACAAACAGCGAGTGCAGGGCTCGCGTGGAGCCCGTGGAGCAGCGGTCCGCCGGCTTGCAGCCGCTACATCAGGATTATATTACTACTGGGGAGACCCCCCCCCCCCACCCCACCACTGAGAACCGGGAAGGGATACAGAGATCCCAGCAATCGTAAGGACCGAGACACAGGGACGTATTTTATTAATCGTTTGTTTGTCGGGATGGGTGAGTCTTTACGAAGTCAATCACATGAACACACACTCTGATTGATATTGTGACTAATAGCACTTTCTGTAGATTGGCTCTCTCTAGTCACATTGAATGGTTATCAATTGGTCCTCTGGTACAGAGAGGGTATTTTAACATGTGAAACTTTTAGTGGCAGAAAGCGAAACGGTGGGCAAATGTTTATTTGTGACAGAAAATATAAACCAAACTTGCTTCATCCCTTAGTCAAAATTGGGATAAAACAGTGTTTAATGTTTGTATTCCCAAAAATTACAGGGACATTCTTTCCTGGATGGGAAAAAAGTTAAAACTATATAAGGGTAAACTGCTTTAACGAGCACAGAATTGGATAAGAGAGAATAAAGATTATTTCACACTAACGCAATCCTAAATGTATCGTTGCATTGTTATCATAAAGTCATACGCTGCTTCATTCCAGCAATGTACTCTATCCTTCAGAAACCAGTAAGAAAGAAACAATTACTGAAGGCCAATGCAACAATATTTATATCAAAAGAGCTTCACACAACTAACCAGTTGTGTGAACATTTCCTTGCAATACAATACACTTCCCAAATTAGGATTAGGATAAGGTAAAGTGTGGTAGTACACACAAGCTTTCTTTTGCCTTTCAAGGTCACTGGTATTGATAGCATTGAATAACCCCCCCTGGAGACAATGCAAAATGACTTACACATCCCTAGGCAGAGATACAACGCAAGGTTACGATTAAACGGGAAGCATAATTAACACTTCATACACAGACGTTTCTTCATACAGTTTTAAATATAAATATTGCAGAATAAACATAAGACACTTTAATTGTTAACAGAGGATGACCTACTGAGGAGTATGTCTCAGTATTTATTATTTTGTTGCTTATCCAGTGCAAATTGCCTTACAGTGAAATTCATTTATGCAGCTGGTGGGTTTCCAGAAGCTGTTGGGGAAAGGCACCCTTCTCGAGAGTGCAACAATAAAGACCTTCCTGAGGCCTGAGCTGGCAACCATCAGGCTAGCATCCTTAACTGTTATGCCACCTGCTGATGATCACTTATAGTAATTTACGGATGCGACCCTCCCCCACCCCATCAAACAACACAATATTCAACATATTTTGGTTGTTTAGCAAATTTTTTGTGGCCAAGCTACACCACATATATAAGTTTATCTCAGTGTTTGACTCTGCCCTGCTTGGGTTTAGAATATATATATATATATATATATATATATATATATATATATATATATATACACACACCTATAAGAATATAAGAAACACCTGTTCAATATCTCACATATACATATCTCTAAA
>JAAGVU020000105.1:272189-287768 GCA_011763525.2 Mormyrus iriodes | reverse complement strand
AGGCGAAAGGGGGTCAAACACCGTATTAGTATGGTGTTCCTAATAATCCTTTAGGTGAGTGTATATATATATATAGAAAGAGAGATAGACAGATAGACAGCATGTTGAGATATATATATATACACACACACACACACATATATATATAGAGAGAGAGAGAGTAGCTTATTAGTCTAAACTGAGCAGATGTTTTAAGGCTGTATATAAGGCAGTGTTACTCCCTCTGTGGTTATTATCGCAGGACACTGTATAGCTCCAAAAAACAAAGTCTGGCAGTCTGCCATCGGCTGTCACTGGGGAGAGCTAATTTCTCCTTCCTCCGAAGCAGGACCACCCTGAGAATTTCAAGGAGCATCAAATGCCGCTCTGCTCATGTATTTGGGGAGGGGGGGGGGGTTAAACTCCTTTACAGTAGCGGCTGTGTCAGTATTATAAAACGGAAGTCTGGAAACTGCGGGGGGAACAAAATGAAATTCATCAGCCGGTCAAAGGTCAGAGTTGGGTTATCACCGTGGAAACCAGAAGACAGTGGCAACGGTTCCATTCTGGTTAGCCAGTCCAGGTTAAAGCACTCGTTAAAGCTTTAATGGGAATGAGGCCATGACTGGCCTTACAGGGGTAATTAGAACAAACCGTCGTCTGTGACCTGACCACCACCTACACATTTGTCCCTGCAGGTCAGTACATCACAGTGGCCTCTACTGGAACTAGTTTACAGAAGTGTATGCGCCAATTGTACTGATTCCAGTGACCATGGCTCTAATACATCAATACACTATTCCTGTAATGTCCAAAATTATTTTATGTTTCACTGATCTTTGAGGTCTCTTTCCCACAGGGGTACAATGAGTGGATACCATCAGGCACTCAAAGCCATGACCTTCCTGTTTCTTATCCACTAGTCCACCTGCTGCTGTGAGTGATTTAGTGTAGCTTGCTGAATTCAGGCTCACAATCTGAAGAGCAGTAGAGCAGGAGATGGTGGGAGGGGTAATTCATGAAGGGGGAGCGTGGCGTCCCCAGCTCGAGCCTCAAAGACGGTTAAAGACCACAGGCACTTGTTGGTTACCTTGGTTTTTGCTTCATCAAAGTTGGCTCCCAATAAAGCGAAGCACTTATGGGATTCTTCCCTGGGGGGAGTGAATTCAGACCTTAGGAATGTAAAAAGTATGACTTATTTGATTGGAAGAGCATATAGCTGTTTTTGTATTTGCAACTGTGTTGGGGTTTGAAGGGCACGAAGGGCATTGACCCTAACAAGGGTAGTGGGTTAGGGTCTCCAGGCGGCATGTATCCCACGCATAAAAGGCCTGGGGAGGACAAAACATGCTTGGAAATCCGAAAAGACTGAATTAGCCACATAATTTTACATTGTGTTATATTACTAAACATTATATCAAGGTGTATATTTATAACAATCTAAATAAAGACCACAGATACACAAGCTTATCTCTCCTGCTACTTATCTACCTTTAACAGGGCCTGTGAGTTGTGCAAGTCTGAATTCCAGCAGAGGAAATTTTCAGTTTACCACCTTTTTTAGCCAACACAAAAGAAAAGCCTCCACCAGATTATTTTAACAACTGCACATAAATCTGCCAGTCCCTGACAGGTTTACAGGTTTGCCGTAGCCTAGCGGGTAATGAAACCTGTACACTTGTACACTTCCTGCCTTAAAGTCAATGGTGGAGGCCTCATTTTGCCTACCCAGTTACACACACATACAACTGTCTTCATGAACAGCAACAACCACTTCGTATGTCGAATTTAGACCTGAGAAGCTGGTAACGAGAGAAGCAGCATGACCCATGGAGACCATCTCTGGTTACTGTTTAGGCGCTGTTTCCCCATTAGTGCCAGAATCATCATACACCTTTCCCTCCATCGTGACACGCGGGTCACGCTGAGGTTACAGGAGGGGATGAATGAACATTTCACATAGAAACTTGCGACAGCGCAACATCATAAACACTCAGGCGCTTCCTTCTGATCTACAGCTACCATACTGACCCCCAACTGGGACAACACCCATGCCACTGCTAGAACTCGACCATGTTTTATGATGCCAGCATTGAAAATGATGGCAATAAGGGAAACACGTGAGGTCCATATCGCTTGAAAGAGCCGTGTTTTCTAAGCGGGGTACAATAAAATGCCTCAGGACATCATGGCTTCTTACTAACGTCAGCACCATAAAACATGATGTACGAGAAGCACAAGACATCTACTTTAGTCGAGGTTGCACCATCAAGTCAAAAAGGCGTCTGTTATAGTCCCTCTGGCAAGCTGGCTGTCCTCAGGCAAATTTTTCTTCACCTCCAACATGGATGACAATAGTATCATTCCTGTTTTGTGCAACAACCTTTTCTGCACACCACTAAAAAAGATCACGTGTATGAGTCCTGGGAAACCATCCCAGCCCACTGAAGTCAAGGGAACAGCAAATTCCTGTAGATAGCATGTGACAAATGTATGAGACGGTTTTCAACCACGTTCCATGTGAAACATGACTGTCACTGTCCTTTCCAAGCTGCTTGGTGTATCTTGCGCTATTTAGGTTCCCCTTGCAAATGCCAGTGGGAATGGTCCGCTCTCGGCAGGCCCCCACAACAAGCCCCCCCAACCACACACCAAACTCTCACTGTTTGCTTTGATCTGGATGGATTCCTAGCTAGACCAAACATTCAACTAATCGTAAGAGGAAATGCAAGAAGAACAGTTAAAGCTGTCAATGCCTCCATTTATCAATGCTTCTCTTTTGTCAAACGTCAAAGGATAACATTGCTTTTTACTTGCATTTCAGCACCTCTGGTAGTAATGGCTGTGCCCATAGGTGACTCACTGAACCCACGGTCCTGTGTTCACATTCTGCTGGGAGAGGACGGGGCCTGAGCATTCAGGTTAATTTATCAAGCTGCTACCTCCATACTTAATGACAACCACCACTTCCCAGTCATGGCATGTTCTTTCTTGCCACCTATACGTACGGTCGTGATGGAGAGAGGAGAATTGTCTAATAAATCAGGGTCATGGTAAATTGCAGGAAGGTCTGCTACCATTTCAGAACTTTATCTTTGTAGATACTCTCAAATTGTTTGTAAACAGGAAGATTCTTGTCCTGCCAAAAGGCTGACACTCTGGCATGACTTATCATTGTTTAAAGTTCCATTTGTCTTAGTGCTGAGTGATATCTTCCTGCTTGTCCAAGCCCGCGTGTGGAATTCTACAGCTTGGGTTCCGGTAATAATTTTGGTCTCAATGGTGTGGCAGATGTTCTACCCTGCAGACATGGTACAAAGGCATATGGGGGGGGATAAGTTCTTTAAAACACTTATGCATTATCCATGTCTATTAGAAATTGAATGTTCGTGACCTACAGAAGCTAACTGAGAATCCATTTCAGTATTAGTAAGGCCAATATTAGTTACTGCCCATTTCAGTTAAAAACTCTGAGTTTTAAATGTTTAGCACTCTGCATGTTCCTTGTACGTAAAACCAAGAAGTTGTAAGCAGGAAATCATGAGTGAATTATGCAAAGCTCACAAAATGTAAAACTCTGTCCATCCCATTTAGATTGCTCACAAAATGTAAGGTTTTCTCTAAGTTTTAATATTAATGTGCACATCTTTAGCCAAGGTGTTTCTGAAAACTTCCAAGACGCTCACAAATGCTTTTGGTAAGCAGCGCTAGGAATGGAATGGCAAGTCAAGGGTCTCCATTGCTGGCATGCTGGTGCATATTCTGCATCAACAAATAGCTTGACATGCAGCTGACAGGTTCACAGAGAATAAACACATAAAAAAGCTCATGGCAGCCCCACATCTATAGGGTCATGGGTTCGCATCCCATCCCAGGCACTGAATGCATGCAGTTCTCATGTTCTCGCCATGTTTGCCAAAGTTTCATTCAGCTTTCCTCCAAAGATCCAGAAAAAATATGCTGTTAGGCAAACTGGCAACTCTAAATCACCCACGATGCATATGTACCCTGTCCTGATCCTCTAGAATAGGTTCCAGGTAGACCCACCCCTCACCCTGTCAAAACATCACTAATGACATGGTTACTTTTTTAAACATACCAGGCATGTTTCTCAAATGTAAAAACTACATATAAATGTCTACATAATTCAATGGGAAAACAAACCACAGCAAACATAAAACGATGGTTTTCTGAAAGATTGATGGCCTTTGAAATACTAAGTGCTCTTCCTTCCAATTCTCATGACGGTCAACGGTAAGTAAGTATGAGAACACAAGTCGTCTCTGAAGCCTTAAACTTTAGAGTTGGAGAAAATAATGAAACATAACTAAGGATTATGTATAAAGAAACGCATAAGTTCCTCTGTTACTCCTGTCCCCTGGCTGACCACACCCTCTAGGGTTTGGGTATTTAACTGTATTCCCCTCAGCTACATTAAGGAATATCTTTGAGCTACAGCTTTAATGATGGAATAAAGACAAGCTGCACTCTCAAACTCAGGACAGTCCAAAGTCACTCAGAGTTAAACTAAGAATCATACGTCCTAGTCTATATCATGAAAATCAGCAAAGACTGCACACAGAGAACATCTGGATAAATGGCATACGAAAGAAAGACCACTGATTAGCATAAACTCAAACAGTCACCCTAAGTGAAACCAGCCGCTTCTCAATGTCTGTGTAGTAGCTAGTTATTTAATATACACAATTTACTGAGCACAGTCAGAGGACTACACATATATACACATCACTTTTACAATGCAAATAATACTTCCACATTTAAATGTCTGACATACATAATATTAAATATTATGTTTCTGTTTTTGAGATTTTGAGACTTCTTGGAGTGGCTTGAGATTGAAAAATAATCTCCATTCGAAATCTCACATGGGTGTTGAACCAGAATCTTGATATGGCCTTGTAGTTAGGCTGGATGGAAATTTTTATTTATAATCTTATAAGAATGCCGAATCTGAGCGGTGAGTTGGCCACGGTTTGGGTTTACCTTGATATTGGGAATTTCAACAAACAGCCAATTCTCCTGGATTCGTATGCATTTATCACCCATAGTGTTTAACAGTGCAGCATGATCAGTTCCTGCGGTACATGTCAATACAGGCCTACATTCATGTTTGATTAATCAAGACTCCCAAATTATTCTGTGCATCATCACAGCTGTGTTATACATTCTACTGACGTTAGTAAGAAGCCATGATGCCTTGAAGTTACATTAAATGGAATTGTACTTGCTTCTTAATGTCACAGGTAACAAGACTGTGTCCTAAACCTTAAAATCTTTACAAAAGTAGCAATGCAATTAGTGCCAGGTCTTTGCATGACGATACAAGTTCCTGTAAACCATGGCCATGGCAAACACAAAAAACATACGAGTTACTATTTGTTCTCCAGCTGCCATAAGCACATTAAAACCATTCCAATGAAATTTACCTGTTAATTGGGAGGAAGAAAAGACAGAATAATTATTTAGTAATAAAGGAGTAATAAAGTAGTAATAAAGGAGATGGAACTATGAAGCCGATGAGGACGTGCTTTCTCTATATTCGATTCAGAATCATATAAGAATCGAGCATGTGCAAACTCCACTTCGTAAGTACAACTTAAGGCCCTAACACAGGGTTAAACAAAGATTTCCCGGGTAACGCAAGGTAATTTAGTTTGGTAATGATTGAGTTTAGTAATGATTATTCTATTATTGACAAATTGACTAAGAACAAAATATTTGTGAAATAATCATCAATGGGACAGAGATTTCAGATCCCCAGGAAGGTTTAGGTGCCATAACCTAAATGGCAAAAAAATGGCAAAATTATATGTCTATCACGCAATCATTTTCATTTGCTATACTGTGGGCAACACGAAATAGGAGACAATGATATTATTATCATAGATTTGTTTGTTTGTTTATCAAAAAGGAAATTCTCTACTCAACCATTGCAGTGACGAGAGGTATTGTCATATTGCATAATTGCATAGGAAGTTAGCGATATCGAAGAATCTGCTCTGATAGTCTTTTTCAGAAGAATATTCACTTGTATTTTTTCTAGAAAAATTGTCATTCATGATTGTGAGAAAGAGCAAAATAACAGGGAACACTTTACTTGAGGGGGCAAGGCTGCAAAAGTCTAAAAAATTATAACCCGAATTCTGGAAAAGTTGGGACATTTTTAAAATTTGAATAAAATGAAAACTAAAAGACTTTCAAATCACATGAGCCAATATTTTATTCACATCAGAACATAGATAACATAACAAATGTTTAAAGTGGGAAATTTTACAATTTCATGCACAAAATGAGCTCATTTCAAATTTGATGCTTGCCATAGGTCCCAAAATAGTTGGGACGGGGGCAACAAATGGTTGAAAAAGCAAGAAAGTTTGAAAAGATGATGAGATTTGTAAAGCCTTTGCGATTTGACGTTGAGGAATATTGTTTTTAAAGAATTCCACAATCTTTTTATGCACTCTGCCACAGATTGGAGAGACTCTGCCTCTCTAAGACATCCCTTTTATAGCTAATCATGTTACAGACCTGATATCAATTAACTTAATTAGTTGCTAGATGTTCTCCCAGCTGAATCTTGCTTTTTCAGCCATTTGTTGGCCCTGTCCCAACTATTTTTATTTTATTTTATTAGTTTAAAAAATTGTTATGTTATCTACGTTCTGTTGTGAATAAAATATTGGCTCATGTGATTTGAAAGTCTTTTAGTTCTCATTTTATTCAAATTTAAAAAACGTCCCAACTTTTCCAGAATTCGGGTTGTAGACACATCAAATTCAGGACCTAATTAGTTAGTTAGTTAGTTCTTTAAAGCCTTATTTTTATACATTTATTTAATTCTTCGATTTCTTCAGCATTGTTGCGCTAATATGCACTTGTCTTTTAATAAATCAATGGTAATTTGATAATATCAACATGACAAATTTCACAGATGAATCATTCTATTGCCAGCACTAGAGCCAAACCCTGGGCTTTTTCATTAAAACATAAACCAGCATGATGTATGTTCTAGACACCTGCAGAGGTAGAAAGTTCAGATCCAGAAAGGACAAATACAGACGAAGGTTTTGTTTCAACGAATCTGTTGAGTTCTTTGCGACTGTGACTCTTTATATTCAATTGGTTGGTTGGAACAAATCCTTGGTCAGGAGATGTAATTTCTGGATCTGAGTGTTCCACCTCTGGATAACTGACATATTAGCATTTGAGCTTTCTGCCTGGTGGTTGCAGGTTCAAGTCCAGTCCTGTGTTACTTGAGTTTTTTATGTTGTGCAATTTAAAGACCTGTGTGATCAGATACTATCCAGTGTTGGTTCTGTTTAATGGCCTGTGCCTCATGGGTTAAGATCCAGATCAACAGAACCCCAAACAGATATGAACTCATTGAAAATGGATGAACTGGCGGCATGATTGTTGATTGCAAGTGAATTACCTATTTAATTTGATCAATTTTTGCTTTATAACGATAAAGTAAAGCTTTTTATCTGCTATGATTGGATGCTGGTCATTCAGTAATTTCCATCTATAAGCCATATCATTCACCAGTATGATTCAAAGAAAAAATAAACAAATTTACTGTGCATGTAACAATGGTTTGAAAACATTTGGGGGGGGGGCTTAATGGACAAGGTGCAAACACGTGAATGTCAGTAATTTAACTGGAATTTATTGCACAATCAATGTGTGATACATGAACACTGAAAGCATTTCAGTGTCAGCTTAGAAGGTAAATCTGATCTTGCTCCCGTGTAATTGGATTATTAAAATGGGTGTGAGGTACTTTCAGCAGTAATGTGCCATAATCACCAAAAACCTATCTCAGCATTCAACCATTACCACATTCCTCTGAAAGGTAACAGTTGCTCTAGGCAGATTTGATGCAGTTGAATTGTCTTTGACGACCAGTCCTTTCCTGTCCATCGTTCAATTTATGGCTCCGTTCTTAATTCTAACTGGCTAATGTCAGATGTTTCCTGCTACATCTGACTGACCACATAATCGAACCAAAGTTTATGAGGTGGGTCACATGAAAACAGCTTATTATCGTTGTTAATGCTTAAAAACAAATATGGCATTTTTCAGTGTCCTCACTGAGGCTCACATATGGTGTACAATGTCACTGAAACAAATTAAATTAAAAAACATTTATTCATCAAGCCAAGCACAGCTATTCAATGTAATTGGTAAGGCCACGTACCTGAAGCCTCAAAACGTCGAACTTGAATATGGACCAAAAATATTTTTACACCTGCAAATAAGAGGTTGCACGGCGTATAAAAAAATTTTTAAGTTTAAATGACATTTTAATTTTAAAATTTTAAATACAATTCTCAGTTTATTCTTTCAGTGCCCCTGCCATATTGAAAACTGATAACAGCCACAGTCTTCTGTAGCTGTACATCACTGCACGTTTACAGCACTCATATACATCAAAGATTATATACTCATGAAAAAAGTAATTGAAATACAATATTTTTAAAATAAATACACATAAAATCACTATGGTCCTTATTAAATTTCTCTTCACTCTCCAGTTATTCTGGCCATAATCATGGTTTTCATGCACCTCTGGGAGGAGGAGCCACTTAGTAAAATTTGAATTTGAAATCGTATCAACACTAGAGGGCGCTTGTCCATCTTACCCCTCTTCACCCCCTGCACCCCACCTTTAATTTAACAGGAAAGTAAAAATTACCACACACAAAAAGATATGGAACAGAACATAGGATGATCACTTTCTTTTTCCTCTGGGAAAGTGACAACACTACTGCTTGTAGAATGAACATGCACAAAGGAAAATGGATCATAATTGCATGCAAAAATAAATCATGATTTTGCCTGAACATTCCCAAACCGTTATTCAACAACACCAAAGTTATACCAATAAATTCTCAATAGGTAATGCAATAGTATGGTAGGTTGCACCTGTTCTAAAATTCCAGAATACATGTTATATTACATCATAATTGATAAAATAAATAAATAGATTAAATAGATTGACTAAATATATATGTGTGTGCAATATGTATATAGATAGAAAGCTATTTAGATGCTGCAGGAATTTAAAGAATACACGAGGTGGACAAAATAGCATAAAAACCAAATTAAAAATGTTCTTTAAACAGCAGTTACAAGACCAGATACAAAAGTGAATCATGTTAGGTTGAATGCCAGTTCGCAGTAGGTATTAGCTATAAAAGCTGTCTGAGGATCATCAGTTTGATTTGAATTTTCAAAGCAACATGAGGCAACTTACAGAGTTCCAAAGAGTTGCTGTCCCCGGAATCCAAGTGCATCGGTCACAAAAACTGCAAAATTGTTCAATGTGTCAAGAGAAACTGTAACAAAAGAAGCTGTCTGCATATGCCAGACACAGATAAAGTGACGGAGGGAAACGAGGGTCACAAGTCAAACCACACTGACAGGAACAGACACTTAACTGGACAGATAATAGTTAATTACCTCAGATCTGAATCAACACCTCTGTGACCCAGTTTTAACAAACGTGAGTTCCACAAAGCAGGAATATTAGGCAGGGCTGCTGTTTGGGTGTACAAACCGGGACCCCTGAGTAATACAAAAAAAATCTATGGTTCGATAAGTCATTGTTAACTTTTCTGTTATATGTTTGGCCAAAGGGTACTTTCAACCCACGGTGTCTATTGGAACATGTAGCAATTTTGTGGAACTCATTACGTACGATGATTGTTATGTATGGTCATATAATGGCCAAGGAATATAATGCCATGTGAACAGGCAGGACCATGTGAAGCCTGTGCTGAAAATGTCATTCTTTAATGATGTCCCCACACACACTAGTGAATAATTTCAAGAGTGGTTTCATGAACATAAGAATAAAGTGAAATGCCTTCCATGGCCTCCACAATCCATATCCAAACACCACTGAATCTACCACCCTCAAATAACTGGAGGTAATTCTTCTTAAAGAATGACACAATAACCCAGAACACAGAGTTCGAAACTTGCATGACAACACTCCAAGAAGGGCTGTTCTGAAGGGAAAACGCGGTCCTACTCCTTATTTTGTCATTGAGATATGTATATATTGATAGGTGTTTCTATTATCTTGTGAACCGCCCTTGTATCTCATGAAGCTTGACATTGGCATAACTAGGTAACCAGCAGGCCTCATTTGAAATGCAATTTTGGGATTTGTCCACAAGAGGGTGCAATGCACAAAAATCTCGGAGGGTGTGAAACTGGTTCTGTTGACAAGATTTAACAATAGTGAGCCTAACATTAACATATTATGTGCACGACACGAATTTTGGGAAAATTGCATATTTTTAAATTATTTTCGCCTAGAAAAGGTATACGTGGTGCAGCATTAGTAAAATCTTTAGTATTGATTCCCACTTTTACACATTAGTGAGATCGCAAAAGATTTACAAAAACAAACTTGTCTGTAAGATTGCGCGTGCTGTACACGTTATAACAGCTGTCTTACAGTTGATTCAGAAGACAGTAAGATATCCCATTTGTGATGTCATTGCTTTCCCTCCATTTTCGGTTTAAAAAGCACCATGCCGGCTGCTGGATTAGGCTCTGGCCACGCCCCCTGTGGGAGGAGCCTTTTCGGGCGTGCTCACACATTACTGAATAAGATTGAACTGCAATACATTCCCTCGACAGAGCGCTGTCTGCAGCCAGGTCTGCTTGCTGAGTACTTAGTTCAGGAGAATATTCAGGTGTCTTGTAAATATCCACCGATACTGTTTCAGGCTGATTTCCACAGACATTACGAGGTAAGCCTCCATTAATGCTTACGTCTAAATGGCATGCAAAAAAATTAAGAATTATTGCTAAGGGACCTCTTTAGGAAATTGGCAAGGACATTTAATGTAATAAAAAATGCAATTGCCATTGTAAAACCTGGATGACTTGGGGTGATGCGTTCAATGAATGCTTTCTGCGCTAGCTGGACAGTTTGAGTGAAATTTCAGTAAGATATGTGAATTTTAAAGACGCTGCATTTCCCAACACTAAGACTTCATTCTTTGTTACAGCAGTTATTGTCACAGTGCTAAAGCAATTTTTGTTTTGTTGTTAGTGAATGCATGTGCTATGTAGTATCTCAGCTAAGCGTGTTGTCTCTCACCGTTCAGGGTTTCTTTCAAAGGAAGATAATGCCGACGGCTGTAAATAAAAATTCAGACTTGGAGTTTGACTCCTTACAACCTTGCTTCTATCCGGATGAAGATGATTTCTATTCCTGTGGCCCCGACTCTGCTCCACCTGGAGAGGACATCTGGAAAAAATTTGAGTTGTTGCCCACGCCTCCTCTCTCCCCGAGCAGAGCCGGGATCCCGGGGGATGCGGCTTCGGTGTCTAGCGACTCGGCTCCGCCGGGGTTCGGATTAACAAGCCCTTTGGAGTGGGCTTCAGAGCTCCTCCTGCTTCCCGAAGATGATATTTGGGGAGCGTCGGACGGAGACCTGTTTGGGAGCGCTTTGGAAAGTAATCTGAACTCTATAATTATACAAGACTGCATGTGGAGTGGATTTTCGGCCCGGGAGAACCTCGAACGGGCGGTGAACGAGAAGCTGGGGAAAGCCATTTCCACGGCCGCCAGCCTCGGGCAGAGGAGCGGCAGGGACAGTAAGGCGGCGGAGCTGGGCGCTCCCGTCCCGGAGTGCGTGGACCCCGGCGTGGTTTTCCCCTTCCCCGTTAACAAAAGCAAGAGCAGCAGCGGCGGCGGCAGCAGCAATAGCAGATGCGCTCCGGGCACTGCACCTTCAGCCGCTGCCAAACGCAACGATGACGACACCCCAAGCGACTCTGGTAAGAGATACGGACACTTCCGACCTGTTTCTGTGCGTGGTGTCGATATGGGATTATCTCACTGTCAGGTCGGCATCCAAGCCTGACAAAGTGCAAGAACTTCATGAAGCGAGGATAAGACACGCGCAATGGGCTTCCACACTGCACGAATTTTTGCAGTCTTTTGCAGTCCTAGAATAGACAAACAGTGTTATTCTAACACGATAAAGTAATAGATGGCGACATACTTTAAATTTATTAGTCTTATTAAGGATACCGCTCTCCCTGTAGTTATTTTTGACTATTGTTATCACTGATCACCTGAATGTACTTGCTGAGTCCGGCGTTAGTTTTAATCCACGATCACACGTGGAAAGAAAACTGCATGATACGTGAGGACCGACGTCATATCGCGCGTGTCATTCGCGCGCGCTTCGTCCAGCAGATGGCAGTAATAATTAATGTTTTCTGGACTTGATGTATTAAATATGAACTTAATCCCAACTCGGGGTGTGTTCGCGGCCACATCAGACACCCATCGCTCACCTGCGTGGATCTGGAGGAGCTGCTTGGATAAGAGATGGATGCTTTAGACTGCATGAACACAACCAGACTGAGACTCCTAAAGGCATGGGAACTTATTAATGCATCTATCTATCTGTTTATTTATTTGGCATCACATAAAGACCTGGTGGCAATGTTTACAGTTTTTAAGGTTAATTGCTGTCCTTTATACACCATTGGCCGGTACTTTTGTCCTGCGCGCTTTATCCGACGTGGTGGATTATTTAGCCTTAAACAAGAAAACATGAAAGAAGTTATTAAATAATTTGCAGCAGGTAGGGTGCTGGACGTGGACCGGGTGGACCGGATAGTTTAAAATTGTTGCTCTGCTGTGATACCATAGGTATACAGATATTTTGGCTCTAGTAAGATATCCAGCTGCATAAAACCTGCACGAAATTGCTTTTTAATAAAGTGTCAGGAAGAGCAGTAAATAGCTGAAGCAGATGGATGCACATCCACCCTTTGGCTTTGTACGTTTGGGTGGTTTATACCCCCGATCGCACTTCAGCGTGTGTCCTCCAGCTTTCGCATTGCAAGAGCATGTGGGTTGCTTAAGGGGAGCAAATGGCTGTCGTTCGCGGCTCTTTGTGTGGCGGCTTCGCTTCACATGGAGAGTAAAAGGAGCCATGGCTTGGCAGGAGGCTCTGCAGCCTGACGGAATCGGCCCGGCCCCGAAATGGGCTCCTGTCTCTTTAAAGTCTGGCGGCTTTGAACGAGCGCAGCCTCCCAACAGCTGTCCGCCTGGCGCGGCTCCAGCGCGCTGGCTTAGGGGGAACCTCCAACTGGCGCTGCGGCGACCTTCACATGGACCCATTCTGGCTCTTATGGGGCTTTCCGGTGCTTTCAGCACAAGGCATGATCCTTTTTTTAAGAGCCTTGTATCAGAGGTTAGGAAAGAGAAGTGGGTGGCTTTTTTGCGTACAGCCTGAGTGGTAGGGTTTGTGTGCAAGCAGATATGTGCCGGCGTCTCCTTGCTCCCCCCTTCACTGTAATCTAAGGAAGACTAAACTGTCAGATGTTTTTTCGACTCCTTTAGATTATTTGTCAAAATACATACAAGAATTGAGGCTGACATTGTAACAGCCCGGCATTTGTATAAAAACACCATGTTTTTTTTTCTATTCAAAATACAGAAGAGGGGGCTCTGAAATCTGTTGTATTTTCTATATAACATTGATTTTTAAGCAGAGTTAATAAATCATACAGATTTAAATGGTATATATGATTTTCCCTTAACTGAAGCCAGCATTTGTTTAATTTAAAATGTGAAATGAAAACAAGGCAATCCAGAGTCTCCAGAGATATGTAATTTGGTCAAGTTGCATCAGACTTGGCAGTGGTTGTGGGCTGGATAGATAACTGCATTTTGACAATAAGTAGTCCCCCAGGTAATGATATTGAGCAACCGTCACATGTCTCCATCACCTCGGCAGAGTGCCCCTATTGTTTATGTTCCCTGAAAAAAAAAAAACAGCTAAAGTATGCAGGTTTCTTGGTTTCCCTCCAGATGATGAGGATGATGACGAAGACGAGGAGGAAGAGGAGGAGGATGAGGAGGAAATCGATGTTGTCACAGTGGAGAAGAGACGGTGCGGATCTGGCAGGACCAAGCCGGGGCCCGGTGGCCAGGGTGCAGCCCGCCCCCCACAGGAGCTGATCCTGAAGCGAGGCGCCCCCATCCACCAACAGCACAACTACGCGGCGCCATCGCCCTATGCGGAGGAGGAGGACGCCCCCGCGCCGGCAAAGAAGGCCAAAGGCGAGCCCCCGCGGGCCGCCAAGGCCGGTGCTACCGCGCCTCCCACTGCAGCGCCGCAGAGGTTGCGAAAGAATGACAGCCCACGGGGCTCCGACTCGGAGGACAGCGAGCGGCGGAGGAACCACAACATCCTGGAGCGGCAGCGGCGCAATGACCTGCGCTCCAGCTTTCTGCTGCTACGGGACCATGTGCCCGAGCTGGCCCGCAACGAGAAGGCTGCCAAGGTGGTCATCCTGAAGAAGGCTGCCGAGTACCTGCGCGCCCTGGAGGCCGACGAGCGCCGACTGCAGCAGGAGAAGGACCGGCTGCAGGTTCGAAGGCAGCAGCTCGTCAGGAGGCTGGAGCTGACCAGGACTCGCTGAGCGCCAACCCAAACCCCAACCTTATGCCCCCCCAAGGACCCTCACTGCCATTTTTGCACATTTTTTGACATTACGAATGTTGGGTTCGAGTTCAGTCCAGTCGCAAAAAAAAAAACAAAACAGTGAAAAGGGGACTGACCCCCCTTTTTTATACGCAACTTTTTTTATTCAGGTTGAGCTTGACACAGGTCTTACTGTTTCATATCAGAGGTGGTGGGCCGAACAGTGAGAGTGTACCCACAATCCTCCACGTTGCCTTCACATCTTCGCCACAAAGCCACAAAGGACAGCAATGCCATATAGTTTGGTCACACTTGCAATGTTATCTTCATATCGGAATTGTTCATTCCTTCAGTCTCACTGGTGCTCAAAGAATGGATGTATTTAGGTGCACCTTGATATTATACATCCTAAACTTTTGTAAATACTATTTACACAGTCTGCCTTTTTGTATACATTTGTCCTGTTTTTATGTCAAAGATGCCAATACTAGACTGGAATTTTATATACCTGGAAAGTACTGTAATACCTCAATGTTTGAGGATCGTAAGACTTGGTAATATAACAATATATTGTTTGTTCTTTTCTATGTACCATACTAATTCTTACACACCTCTATACTTTAGTGTGATGCTGATACATACTAAATTTAACACTTATATTTTCGTATGAAAATGAGTTCTGAGTAGATATTACTTTATCCCCTTGGTTTTTTTACACTATATACAGTTACTTTCTTTTTCATCTTTGTTTTTGTACGTGATACTTCTGGGTGCATAGAACTGGGTAAATTGATTTTTTTTAAAAATATGTACACTTAGTGCTGCGGCTTATAGCACTTCGAAATACCTCATGTTTAAAAAAATAAATAGACAATGAAAAGGAATGCAGTAGTGCATCCAGCTGAATCGCTACCACCACTAACAAGGGCCCTCACTCACCTCCACAGCTACCCGAAACGGATTGGCGGCGTGCTGGCCTTTGTGTGTTGGGTCTGAAAGCTTTTATTGAAACCACTTTTCCCTGAATATTTTCAATACCTTTGTGGGGGGGGGGGGGGGGGGGGGGGGGGGAGGGAGGGGGGCGTAGCGTGGGAGGTTTGTGAGTTGG
>JAAGVU020000105.1:241237-272089 GCA_011763525.2 Mormyrus iriodes | reverse complement strand
TGGTTGTTGGGGTTTAATTTTTTTTTTGAATCCTCCTTTCCGTTGTTTTTTTAATTGTGTTGTGGGGGGGGGGGGGGGGGGGGGGGTTTGGGGTGGAGCGAGATTTTTCCTTTCATGTTTACAAGTTTGATATTTCAGGAGGTTTTCTTTTCTTTTTTTTAAACGTGACTTGAAACTTGATATTCCTTTTGTGGGGGGGGGGGGTCGTCACTCCAAGCATGGGTAGGCTTGTGTAATGAGCGGGGAGGCTTACTGTGATTGACGGGATCAGGTTTGACAGCCCGGTTGATGGTCTCGGTGGGGGGGGGGGCAGGGGAATCGTGGAATCGTGGCTGCGACACAGGACCTCGGGCTTATCTCCTGCGTTCATCACCGAGCAGCGTCTCTCTGGAGGACCCGATTTGCTCCATGCTGTTTAGTCTTCCTCACAACATCCAGGAACACAGGAAATACAGATTAGCACTTAATAAGGTCCCAACACTGAGCCACGTTGGGGAGAGCGTGCTGAATATGGAGATAATTCATTTAGCGAGGCTTGTTAAAAAGCAATCAAATTATCAATGCAGAATGCCGTTGGTGAGGCTGGGATAATCCTTCAGAATGTCACACCTATTTAGCATTCCTGTCATTAAGCATTTCTGAATTATTTCTTGCATAAGAGAGGCGACCCTTTTCAATGTCACCCAGCTGATTTTCCCACCTCTGGTTCGTTATGTAACTTGAGGCCCCACCCCTTGGGCCTGACGAAACGTTCGTCTTCCTGTGAAAGCAGGTCACTCCTCATGCTGACCATGTTAGCTCGCTGATTTAACCAAGGAGATGTGTGATAACGCTGTTCTAGATCCATCTCCATCCTGTACCTGCACAGAACTGCCAGCTCTCACAACCCTCAGCGGTTACCTTCCAGTCAGAACACACAGTCTTAATTTTTAAGTGTCATTAAAAATTCATGCTGCATAATTATTTCGCAGGGGTAATTAATACCACCACCATTATAAGAATTATTTTGGTACTTTGATGCATTCACACGTAACTGTTAAAAACAGAAGTGTTTTAGGTTAATACCTTGCTTAAAACTGGCTTTATTTCTCTAAAGTTTCTTGCTAAATAGTTTGTTCTTTTTCATTTACTGGAGTGTGTGACTTTCCAGTTTGTTGCATGTCAGTGGCATGCTGGCCCTCTGGTCAGTGCCCCAATGTTGAGGGTTTGAATCCTGTCTCTTTGTACGTTTATGCCCTGCCCTTCCCAAAATGCAAAGGGTGCTCACAAATGACACTGTACCAGTTACAGAATTGGATGGAGAGTTTATTAACCTCTCGTTAATGTTCTTAATTTCTTTGTCATGTTAGAGCACTGAGAGCATTAAGACTTTTATTACATGCAGAAATATGTCACACGATTCCAATATAAGCCCTTCTTTGCAGGAGTTGACCTGTAAGTGTCAGTTGCAGGTAAGGAGTCTGCAGTCCGGTGTAGCGTAACGTTTCACACGAGCTCCGGTCAGTGTCATCTTTCCTGGCCTCGTTGTGAGCCTGATTTATTTTTCTAGTTGCAAATGCACAGCACAAAGGCAAGCAAAAGGCATCGCTGTGTTTGTTAGTAAAACTCTCCGTTACGACTGACCCCCCTGAGCAGATATAAAAGGTTACACACTCTCCGGCTTGCGTTGCATTGTGCCGCCGGGGTCGTCATGGAAACGGACGCAGCTGCCGAGCGGGAGAGCTGCACCGTTTTCTCGTTTTTTTGTTATTTTTTTTTTCAGGAGTCCCTCCCCACGCGACCTGCAGCGAGTGGCCGTGGTGTGAGCAGGACTGAGAGAAAGTATTTGCCCGTCCCTCCTGTCCTGTAAACATGTGACTGGTGGGGATTTATGAGGCAGCCATGGCACCAGTCCAGCCCGACCTGTTACTGGGAGCCATAGGGATGGAGGACGTGGCCAGCCTGGAGCCCCTTGTCCTTGCCCTGGCCACAGACAATTTGGTTCTAAGCTATATCGACAGGACCGGCAAAGGAAGACCCAACCAGTAGCTGATGGCTCACACTGTGTAAACAATGGACCCAAACTGTTTCTTTTCCTTCGGAAACCTACAAGGGGCTTTCGCTGTGTCTGTGACTGTGTAAGTGTGTGTGAGAGAGAATGTTGTGACCTTCCAGCCTTTGTATTCTGAGGAGAGGACGGCAACTGAAAATGATCCATAAAATTGTTTGAAAATGGCTGAAGGATTCTGGGGAAAAGAACAGCCACTGCATGTATTCAAAAGAGGCTTCACCAGCAAACGGTAACATGTCACAACCTAAGCCGCACCTTGCTGCAAGTTTGGATAGCGGCCCTCGATACTGAAGCTATTAGACCCTTGTCTGGTTTCCATTTCAGAATGTTCCAGAAGCCGCTCTACTGTTCTGCGTCATGGTGGTGCACCACTGCATTTCTCCAAGTTGAGGTGGAGCTGATGGGAGAAATGCAATAAGAACCTGTTGAACTTCGTTCATCCAACTTCTGACCGTTTATCCCAATCAGGGTGACTTTAGCACTTTATTTCTGGAAGCATCCTCAGCTCAGAAAGGCAGTTAAATGTACCTTTTGCAGTGAGCTTGACAGAAAATGACAGTGCAAAATCAAACCTGGCTTGTACAATGTTGACACTTACTTTTGCCGAGTTTGTGATGGATATGCGTTTCCCAAAATGGCCACTTAATTATTTTGTGTTAAGAATAGTGATGCCGTTTGTGCAAATGAACGGCCATCCAGAATAGTAACATGGAATATGACTGTCGTCTTTCCGCCCTGCTATGAAATTCATACCCAGACATTTATAAAACTAAAAATGGCATAATAAATTAATCAATAGCAGTGGGAAGGACTGAAATGTTGCGACATATAATCTCACACGCTAACATTTCATTGAGATTTCTGCCTCTGGGTCTCACATGACTGAAATGGACTCTTGATTAATCCTCCCATTTGTTGTGTGGGCCCCCTGCAGTCAGAATGTTGTAAGAACGTCTATAGGTTTGCCTCACAGCAGAAGTATGTTCTTTATGTCTGTTACAGCATCCTGGCAGACATGCAAGTACCAGACATACACTTTTCTTTTTCCTTGTGAAACTGCATTGTTTCGTAACACGGCTGTTCTGACGATGATCTAACAATGTTGATTCAGCACCATTACCATAAGCAACCCGAGGATGTGAGTATGAAACTGAAATATTACCTGATGAAAAGGATTTGAAATAATTACAAAATGAAGTCAGCCTGTATGAGCTGTATCAGTGGGGTTCCAGCTTTGTCCAAGTCATCATGCCCAGCCGGGCAGTAGGCTTCCTGCCTGCCTGTTCCAAGATTGAAGTCTTCTTGTATGTGTAAAACTGAATAAAACAACACCCCCCGTCCCCCGTCTCCAGTGCTGGTAGGTTGGTCTGTGCCTGCATGTCTGTGCGGTTCATGTGTGACCGAACGCGTTCGAAAAGAGAAACTTTGTATGCACCACTTGTGGCTACTTTATACGTTGCCACTAATCCTGAAAATATGCATGATAATAATAATAAAATTAAATAAACTCGGGACGCCAGCTCCCGGCTGTCCACTGTATATTTGCCAAGACCTGCTATTGATGGCAGGGGCAGCCATCTGCTGTATGGTGTCACAGGTGCCGGGTGGGGGGGGAGGGCTGCCTGCTCTTCACAAAGCGTCATAATATGACACAAAGGGGCAATGTTCCACCATAATTGCTAAACACATAAAGGAGGGCCAGCCAGAGCTCCTGATCAAAGTTTTTACCGAAACGGGTGACATTTGCATACAGATGGCGATGTGGAGGTCGCTGGTTTGGCACGGGCCCCCACCCCTCACCCCCTCCTTTGGGAGGCGGAGACAAGGGGCTGGCGGGAAGGCAGCCCGGAGCACAGCACGCGCAGCCAGCGCACGCACCATCCGCGTAAGGCCGCCATGAATTGAATGCGCTGTGGCCACGCGTACATTACGCGCGCACACAAATCGAAGGCGCGCACGCACAGAAACGCTCACGTCCACAGAAGAAGCCCCCCCCCGACAAACAGACAAGTGTAAGCATTCGTACACACACACACACACACACTCTTTTATTGAGGCATTGTGGGGTGTGTACTATCCAGACTCGCTGAAATGCTTGTTAAGGACTGGTGTCTGAAAGGACGACCTTGGCTTTGGCAAGAATGGAAGACTGGAGTCAAATAGATGTATAAATGCAGATAGGAGAATGGGAAGGAGGGACAGACAGGGTGCCAATATTCATCTCCCTGCCAAATAGTCCACCCTCTAATTAGAAAAAGTGATATCCTGATTCAGCCGGTAACCAGTCTGCATGTACTTCTTTGATGTCTTAACTATGCCAGATGGACGTTACTACAGTAAGGAAGAGAACGTCCCTGGGACGAGCTTAAGAGTCTCAACACCAAAATACAAAAGTGACGTGAGGTGTTAACCATTCGCCGCGTAGCACAACCGATCCTTGCACTGAAGCCCCCAGAAGGAGACCTGCTCCCCGACATATCTGCCAGATCTGCGGGCAAAGGAAATTGTAGCGATTCCCAAAAGTATCGAAGCAATAAGACCGGATTCGAAATTCAATTTAGCCTTGTAATTGCTTTCAACAGTTTGTCTCTCAAAGGTTGTAGAAACTATTCCACATTAATGTGAGTGGCAATTTTAATGATATTTAACAAATTAAAGCATGATTTTGCCACCAGTTTCTTTGCAAGTCAAATGAGACAACTGGCTTTTTATTATTTATTTGACTGTTTTTCTCCCTGGGAAAAGCATATGCTTCAAATTAATATTTATTGATAGTAAATGATAGATTTTATTAGAGGCTGTACCACAGTGCATCTATTAGGGATGCGCTGATCAAAGGGTGACAAGCAACATTAAGCGCACAATGACTCCACAGTGTTTGCAATCTGCTCATTAATTATTTCCTTACAAGGCTGAAGTAAACTGCTGGGGGGAGGGCAGAAGGTTCAGATGAAGACGCTGCTTTGTGTTGCAGTTAGATGACATCATCTGTGACATCATCCAGGAGTGGCTGTCAGCCACCCACCCACATGCATCTATTACTGCACATAACGTCAGTGAGTGAGGATGATGATGATGATCGTGTTGATGGGAATCTGAAGTCTGCCACCTTCAGGTGGGAGGTAAATAAATACATTAATGAATGTCTTGGATCACTGGGCACGCAGCTTGCTTGGAGTCAATCCCATCATCTTGATGACTCTGTCCCGGCCGGCATGTGTTCGTTAGCGCCAAGGGCAACAATGACCGACCCAACGACCCCAAACCAGACATGGGAATAACAAAGAAAGAGGAAAGCGGACAGGGCCTCGTCTCTGTGCGTCTATCAGCTTAATTGTGTTTATTGACTCCACCTGTTTGAGTTTTGCTAATATGAGTCACAGACGGCGAGGTCCGAGGTGGAAGGAAATGCATGAAAGGGGGGACCCTACGCGATACGAGTGGTAGAGATTGTCGTGCCTTTCTACATACGATATTACTTCCATCCATCTTGTAAATGCTTATCCCACTCTTGAGTCTTGGGGACAATTATTTAAAACCATACTTTTTAAATAATATTTTGTTCGTCAAGAGTCTTGCTGAAAAAAAACGATGTACTGGTGTTTCTGTCATAGCGGGAATTATCTTGGGATTTCAGTGCCTAATTATTTCGTCCCCCGTTTAGCTCACGGAAACGCCTGAAACCTGAAGGCTATTCCTGTCAGACTTTGAAACTGAGGAGAGGCGGTTCATCAAGAAGGCCAGAGCCTCAGTCTCAAGGGCAATAACCAAACGCTGACGGGGAAACACATTTACGCACAATGCTACTAAGCCCGTCCTCCACGTTTCTATTAATTACTAGTAAACTGAGCAGGGAGCCCCTGAGACGTTTCCTTTGTTAGTTCTGCATCATTAAAGAACAACAGAATTCTTATATTTCTCTTTTTGTTTCTATCTCTACAAGTTAGTAGAGATAGAAGGTTCCCAATAATGTAAACACCAGGAACATCATGTTCAGTCAAGGATGGATGGATGGGTATAACTAATATCCAATGGCATGTCTTAATATCTGATACATTTAAAAACAATACATGATTTAAATATGAAATTATATCATTATTTATCTCCTACCACATGGTCTTCGAATGCTTCAACCTGAGTTGAAATAGGCAAGAATGTTTTTGATTATTGTCATTTAAAGTAAATGGTTTGTTTACAAATGCTCTTTAAAAATACTGCACTGCAGCAGAACACACGCCTAAGGCAATAATAAAATATGCATAATTAAATAAAACAATTAAAGTTTTTTTATAGCCCTGGGAATATGCTGAAGAACACAGTCAACATGTTTTTCTTTGTTAATGTTTATAATGTTGCTGATAAAACAGCGAGGCCTGACTCAGCAGAATACAATACCTGAAATTATAGTTGCTGAGGACTGAAGTCATACATTAGAAACTCAGAGGCTTTTCCAAGAACAGCACACTGAGTATTGATGGCAGAACTGGATCCCGGTACTCACTTGACTCCAGAACTGACTCAGTAGGGCTGTCCTCAGTGCATCAGGTGACCTGAAAGCCATGCGACCTGAAGAGTGCCAGTACAAGTCCCAGGAGAGGAGCTTTCAGTGTCTATTTCTCAGCCTACAGGGTCCCGCAGTGTACATGGTTAAATATTACAATTCTGTGGGTGAAATCAGGTCACGAGCATCTCCATTCACTTCTGCTGGGCCTGATTACCAGCCATATCAGACCGGCTTCTGCTTTTTTCAGCGTACACAGCCCCTGACATCTCCCACCCTCTCTGCACCCCAACGCCCATTTCATTTCCTCACGTCTCCTGTTTTCATTCCTCCACGCTTTTTTTGTTTTTAACCCCTATCTTCCATCCCATTGTGACATCATTCCGTTTTAATCTTACACTCCATGGGCTGCTTCAGACAAACAGATGCGCGATTAAAAAATAATTACCGCAAGAGTAATGAAAGCAGGTACCCGTTCAGCTATTTTAGTGAGAATTTGTAGATTGGGTGAATTATAGCATGGAAAAGCTCCATTTCGGAACAATGGCGTAGGTTTGTTTCAACATTGGCATGGACCAAATCAGCCCTCCCACCCCCCTAAACACGCATGGTACTCCCACAATATTGATAGGGACACGTTCCCACTGTCCATACCCAAATACGTCTTTGAATCAGGACTCTAAATGCATTTCAACAGGGGGCAGTTGATGAAATGGTAAATAAACTATAAATTATATAATAATCTTTTGAGTTTAATCCAGGTTTTACTTCAAGTTTAATTAAAAGTGGCGGCTAGTCACCTCTAGCTAATGTATTGCTGTTCAGTGAAGGAAACTCATAAAATCAGTGGCTACTTTAAATAAATGAACAAACAAGTTTAAGGTTCCAGCAAAGGTCCTATGACAGTTCGTCCTTCTGTTTTTTTATACTTGCGAGGCCAGCCGAAAGCACAGCAAGCACGGCTCAGCTGATGGCAACAAAGGCAGGGTCTGGCCGACTGTCATCACCATGGCATTGCTGGGGAGGAATGTGGGGCGTGGATACTGATTGGCACATTTATTCAGGCCTGTTTGGGGCCAAAGGGTGTCACTTAACTTGTCCTATTATTTGCTAGTCCATATTTAATTGGGGCAATGCATTTTTTTTCACAGCTATATGAAACGGAACAGTTTCACTCTACTTTCATCTTTAAAAAAAAAAAACCCAAGTCACCCTCACCCACCCACCCAAAAGAAAAACTCCCTGTAAGTGTTTTTGTGACCTTCTCACCTTCTCATCCCTTCACTTCTCTACCCTGGAGAGCTGCGAGTTTGTTTTGATCATGTGACCTTTTTCTCTCTCTTTTTTTGTGTTTGATGAGCGATGCATGACAATGAAGACACCTAGGGTCCCTCCCCCACCACCGAAGAACATTCATCACCGCTTCATTCACAGCTCGTGAAAAGAAGCCGGAGCACAGCAGGGAACTCAATGGATCCTCAGTCGGCATGTCCATCCTCCTCTTTCAAGGTCTGAGAAAGTGGGAATCTGTTTTGGTGCATCAGAACAACTTATATGCTAGTATATTGGTTAGTATACACCTTTCTCCTGGTTTTTAGACACACACACACAAACACATACACACTCACACGTTTTCTGTATGCAAATATGTTGTATGGTATATATATAAAAATGCAAATAAATTCAACGGCTAGAAAATCCTATTGGAAATTGAACAGAATAAAAACATGATAACAACCAGAGGTGGAAATTTCAGGTCCAGAAAGTAAAAATCCAGACCAAGGTTTCGTTTCAACCAACCAGTTGACTATAAAGAGTCACAGTCACAGAGTACTCAACTGGTTGGTTGAAATGAAATCTTGGTCTGGATTTTCACTTTCTGGACCTGAAGTTTCCACCACTGATAACAACATAAGCATAGTATTACATAACATAGATTTGTACTTTTCTGGTGCACTTATACACGCCACTTAAGCATTTATGCACAATAACTCTAACGGCCACCATGGTTCACTCATTTAAGATCCAAGCCGCCTCTCCCAGAGAGGGTACGTTTGTTCAAACCAATTAAGACATTTGAGAAGAGTGAAAAGTTCAGCTGTGAATATTGCAACAATACAATAAACCTTTTGAATAGTTCAGACCACGTGTTTGCAATGATTGCCTCTTAGGATAACAGGGGACGCGCTCAGAAACAACAGGGGCTTTGTTTACACCACCATTTGCTCACGCTGTGTCGACTCCTGGCAGCAGCGTCTGGATTTTAACTTCAGCCATGAATTTCAAGACTCGAGAGGGCCTTTATTTCAAGCCACGTGTTCACCAGTCTTTTGAATTCTGCCAATCATTCAATTACTGCACAATTATCCAGTGAATTGGGCTATCAGGCGTGTGGCGGCAATATTTATGCCTGTAGACATTCACTGCTTATTCAAATACACACATCAAACAATGCTGATTAATGATAAATGCTATGAACTCATCAATTTACACTTGTCATGATTATGACAGAAGAGTGATTAGCAGACTTTTGTCAGTTTTTTCCATCCATCCATCCATCCATCCATGCATCCAACTGCTTCTTTCATGGCGTAATCACACTTGACACGGTTACCTGGTACTGTGTCTGAGCACGATTGTCCCCTCTCCCCTCTCTCCCGCTGGTCTGCCCTCACATTGCGCTTAACATTTTGGACTGCTCAAAACATCTTCGTATCGTACAGATATGGAGTTCATGATTAATGTCCTTATTTTGTGCCTTATGTCGAGTCGTTTTGGGCACGATGACACACGGCCCTGTCATAGATTTATCTAGTATGCAACTCAGTGATGTTCATTTAATCGTGCTACCTATATACCTACCTGTATAAGAAAATAGTCCTGTATCTTCTATATCTGTGTTTTTGTTTGTTGCATCAAGTGGTTCCTGGGTACCGGGTAAGGATTTCCTAGTGTGCATACACCCCTAGTTAGGGTCAGGGCAGACCCTATCCCAGGCAGCACCAGAAACAAGGCTGGGGCACATCCTGGACAGGATGCTAGTCCATTGCAGCGTATATATATGGTCACTATAGGCAATATAGAGACACCAGTCAGCCTGATTTTGTGTTTTTGGACTGTGGGAGGAAGGCTAGTGGGAGTTATACTTACACAAAAATGTTCTGAGGGCAGAATGAAAAATGATTGGGTTAGAGACATAACCAATCAGATTGTAAAGGAGGGAGGCCCAAGAAACTAGAGGAGGCAGGACCGAGACATGTGATTGGTTGGTCCCATTTCAACATTTTTGTATAAGTAAAACTCCCATGAGCAGTTGAAAGCACTGCAGTGTGCAAGCTGCACATACAAAACGCAGAGGTGAGATTTCAACCGCCAGCCCTGGCTGTGTGAGGCAATGGTGCAGATGTGTTCATTACACTGGTACATTTTCATTTCAGTTCCGTATATTCTGTAACCTTTTAATTGCTTATAAAGCTATATAAAAAAAACACCCTCTCCACTTGAAAAACATCTAGAAGGTTAAATGCTCAGTCAAAAGTAATTGTGATTCCTAATCAAAGATAAATTTAGGAATCTATTCTAACAGTTGAGCATAAATGAAACTGAAATACTCACATACATAGATTGTTACCTTTTGAGCTGATATCAATCAGGCAGTTCAATAGCAAAAATATAAGCCATCTCTAAAAATGACAAAACCCCTACAAATGTAAGGGCTAAACGACATTGTAATTGTGACACATACTCCTTGAAATTTGACATCAGTCATCTGTAATACTGAGGAAATGGTAGAGTAGTAAAATAGTAGAAGGCCTTTAATTAACCTTGACAGAATTTTAATTTTCCTATTTTTTACCCAGTGGGAGTGGTGGGGGTGGGGGCATCGGGTGCGTATATGTTTAGCAACTGGAACAAACCCAGTACATTATTTAAGAAAGTACGTAGTACATTACAAAGCAGGTAGTATAAGACCAAAATTAGAAAGTTCATGTAATTTCCCCATATTTCACTAATATTGCTTAAATTTCTTACAGACTATATGCTTACCTCTCCTCCTTACTTCAGTAAATGTACAATTTATCAATTAATCAATTTTCTTTTTTCTTTTTTTTTTCATGAAATCCCCAGTCAACACCCTGTCGTTCTGAAAGGGAGGGGTTCAGGGTACAAGGGCCAAATGGTAACTTTTTTCAAGACGGCGGTCATATGGTATTTCAGAGGCAGGCTACTTGCATAACCAATTGACAGAAAGCATTTTAAGTCCCACCCCAAAGTACCAAAGAAGTACCCCAGCTGGTTTGGCACTTTCGGTACTGGAACTTTTGGTACTGGTAGTCGACCGGAAGTCAATGGAAAAGAGAAAGTACTGTATCAAAAGGATGGTACCTGGTGCAGTGGAAAAGCACAGGCCAAAAGCACACCCTATACAGTATTTTCAGAATGACTGGATTTATATGCAGGCTTGTCTATAAAAGACAGAATGTTTGACTGCTCAATAAACAGCTTTAGCGGCTCAGTGAACAGTTAAGGGTATTTACAGGCTGGGAGCAGTGGGAACGTGCTTTCAACTGCTCATTTAAGGAAAACCTCGGAAAAGCACAGAAAAAAAGGTCATTAAGTTTGCTACATCTGTCTGCTGACAGTAAACCTCTTTAAAGAGCAGTTAGCTCTGTGCTATCTCCTGTTAGGGCGAAAACCCAGAGACGGAAGCCGGAACATGAGCCGGGAAAAAGAGTGGAGTCCAGTCCAAACCACTGAACGCAACTGCAGCAGGCCGGACCATCAGCACAGCAGGTGAAGGGGTGTAGCGTGTAGCGTATACCTTCCTGGAGGTACCACTCCCGAACAAAGTACACGGCCCCAATTACTCCAGCAAAATGTCCAGCTGTTGAAATTTGAAAGAAGAATGTGCGAGCCTCTTTGGGCAGCCGCTAAGCATTCTGAGATTCTTGTTCCTTACTCAGTGTTTCCTGGGGTCGCTATACTGTGGCCATATTAATGGTTTGTGCTCGGGTTTTAAGTCAGGCTGTGTTACATGGTGAAATAATATTACTGGTATAAGAGATGTAATAGTATGTTTAACAGCATTTCGTTTCATTGCCGACGTATTTACCCAGAGTGGACAGGATTAGAGTCAGAAATCTTTAACGGTGCCAGAACCGGACCCTTCCTTACATCTGAAGCTGCCGTCCCTACCTCTAAGATATCACTTCTAACGTTCGAAAAGGTCAAAACAATAAAAACACGGCCTGTCAATAGGGCCGTGCTGCTTTGTGCAAGCCGATACCTTTCGCGCCCTCGCTCTTGAAAAGGCTGATGTCACAAAAGATTGTTTTCCAGGGCAAAGATTCAGCGTGTAAATTACTGTAGATTCGATTTTTTTTTTCCCGAGACATAAAAGACGTAACCAGTCCCGCTTCACCTGCCCCGTGTAATATAATCACCTGGAGGCTTTTTCAGTGAGAAGGCCTTCCTTTTCTTTGGTCTCCATAAACTTGAGATCATCTTATCCCACACTGCCCCCAGCCTACCCATTATCTTCATAATAACACGGCAACAGGTTTAAGATTAGTATCGAGCTCCCGTTTTTGGAATATTGGCGTTCGGAATACAGGAGGACCATAATCCCATCATCTGTGTACAGCAATGTTCTGGGGCGCTAATAGTACAGCAGTGGGGCTCTGTGGATGAGGTGTGTGTGGGGGGGGAGGGTGTTTTCGCACTGTTTGAAAGACTCACAGGTGCACCGGTGTTGGTAATCGCTTTTAATTAGCCTCCAGGTAAGGTGAGAGGAAGCCGTTAGTGTGTTTGATGAGGTGCAATTTAATAGTGGATTTGTTGTATGTCACCAAATAGTGCTGGATATAGATTACACACTGATACTGAATACTTATCTTGCAGTTTAGTCAAATTGCCCAGAAAAAAAAACAATTAATATTCACAATAGTTCCATTAATATTTTATTTAAAAACGTGTTAAAAAATGTACAATAAAAATAGAGGCTCTGTTTAGTTTGGCCTTAAAGTATTCATTTTGGTTATATTTGTTACAAAATGAAATATTTGAAGGTAATTCTCTTATATAGGCACATTTCATTTAGATAACAAAGACAAAATAAATCAAATTTCCCCTGAGTGCTAATTAGCAGTTTTTGCAGTATATAATGATGTTAATCTGGGGTGAATGTATTTGGCACTAAATGAAAGTAGCATGTATTAAGTTAAATACATATTTACATAGTGGAGCTGTTTAGTACTTTATTTATGTTACATCTGATGCCATTCCGGCCGTACTCAGGTTATGATGGTGTCGGGCCCTGATCCGGAATGCCAGCACGCTGCGCGCAGGCGGGTCCACTTGCTGCCATCCCACATTCTGAAGCGCTGGAGTCTCAGAAAGCCTCCTGGCCCAGCCACTGGTCCTGATGGCACTCCTGATACCGGCCATTGTTTGCAGAATAGGGCTTTTGTGCACGGGCCAGTATATGCTGAGTAAGGCCAGAGAATCAGCCCTTGTGGAGCCCGACTTGTGGGGGGATGGAGGGGGTGTTCAGGGGGCGTAAATGTAACTCGCGCTGTTTAGGAATTTCCTGTTCGATAGCTTTGGGTGGGACCCCTGATGACTCTCCATGCATTCCTATGGACCTGGGCACTGTGACAATCACTGTTTGTCTACTCCTTAGCTGTAATTTAGCAAACATAGGTATTATATTTTATATAATTTATCATTTATATTCTGTTTTAGTCATTTCTTATATCACAAGGCCCTAACCTATTTTCTGCTGTCTAATAATCTAAGATATTGTGTTACTGAGTGGATTGTGTGAATAAGAATTCCTAGGTACTGATGTACAAACAGCAGATATGGAGTCTTGAAGCTTGGAACTGTGGAGTCACAGGGGAGGTGTTTAAATTGTTTGTAGGGTATTTGTGAAAATTTGTTTATCAGCTTGCGTATCTGGTAGCTACAATAGGGCAAATGCATTGAAAATGTTTCACGGTTGCTGCCTGCTACGTTCACAGGGATATAATGGACAGAAAATATGCAAAAATGAGTAAAATCAGATTATCAATGGTAGTATGTGTTGTCCTATGTTTTGACTTGTTGCTCATCGATTTTTGTATAATTTTAAAAAGCCTAATTTTTAGTGAAATTCAGCAGCATTTCGAGTGGCATGCCAGCCATTTGCGCAGCTGAAGTAAAATTAAATAATTAAAATGTTCATTACAGGATGTCTTAAGCAATTTCATGAAGGATTAACTTCGCAAGCCAATTTAAAACAAATGAATGTTCATGAACTGCAAGTTTACATTTTGATTAATTTTATTTAAATCACATAATTGTATTCTCCCCCCCCCACCACCACCACCACCACCTTCCCCGTGTACTGGGAACATTTTGAATTTAAATCCTTTAAGGTAGCTACACAACAACCCGAGTAAATCGATTGTGAAAATGGGGCATATTGTGGAAGTCATGTGTTAGCAGTTTAAATATATAACATCAATTATAGGCAGCTGTTGCTGTTGTACCATAATAGAGTGGATTGAATTTATTGCCTGCTCTGCTGTGTGGCTCGTTTGATGTGCAGGTAATTAGGAAGTGAATGATTTCCTGTGGACGCCGAATGGCAACTCTTAGATTAAAGCTGGAGAGAGTAGCACACAGCTGATAGCCTGTGTCTACGTATTAAATGGTTGTGGCTTTCTCTCTTTTTTTTCCATTCACATGTAAATGGGGGCATGAAAGACACTTGTAATTTGGGGTCAATAAAGGCGGGGTCTTTGAAGAACCACTCTGCTGGGCTTATTCAGCGGCCTGCCAGAGCGTATTTTTGGGCCCCAGTAGTGCTCAGTCGTCCAGGGAAGGTGGCTCCCGGTCTAGAACCCACGCCACACATACTGAGGTCCAGGTGCTGGAGCTCCCGGTGAAGACGGACTTGACGGACAACCTGTTTCCACAGGGCTGCAGGAGGCCCCGAACTCTTCTCAGCCGTGACATAGTTCAGGACTGTGACACGGGAAACCCAGCCCCCACCCTTCCACCACCAACCCCGGACTTGACAGTTAAGGAATTCTCATGCGTGTCCACGCTTAATTCAGACATGATGCGTTCCAAAGAAACTGTGATTTATCTGTGTGTTTAATGAGGTTGGACACGCTGAGCTGGGACAACGAAACGCACAAATCACACTCTAATGAAAAGATAATATACTGAGAATGTGTAGTGAGAGGAGTAGGGATTTTACATCCAGACCTGAATATAAGGCAACTCTGTTTCTGTGATCCTCAGCACCCAGCAATATAAATGCAAATCACTCCTGGTACAAATTTGCTGGGCGAGTAATACGATTAAACAAATGGGCCAATGGTGGCTTACCAGCCAATTTTGTCTATATGTTCACATTATAGGGATTTTTGGTAATATTTATTATTACTCTTCATAGATGCATATTTATTAGGAGGCATGGGTCTGTTGTTTTCCCTGCTAATGGTCTCTTTAAATTAAATAGGTAATGTATTGTAATGTTATGTAATTGTGATGACATTCAGTTTACTCACCCTTAGGTTTCCATTAGTTTTGCTGTCCTGTTTTTCCCCACCCTGACCCTAATGCCAGAAGCCATTATTAGCTGGGGGAGCATGGTGGGGGGGGACATTGTTCTTTCAAGTATTCCAACTTCAGGGTTCACGATGTAAAGCTGGAAGTTGTTTTAGTTAACGGGTGAATGTTGGAAAGAACCATGTGACAGCTAAATGAAACCAGTTGCCATCAGGCAGAATTTGTTAACCGTCTTTGAAATTAAAGGCATATTTGGTTTGCCTCTATTGACCAACAGTGATCATTTACACCATCCCTAAGCCACTTCATAAACAAACAAACTAATGAATTAATGCTATTCTGGAGTTGATTCTTTTATGATATTTTACAAGGTTGGAGGCCTGGAAGGGGTGAGTCATACGCTCAACTTGTGGAGAAATTAATTTATCGTGGTTTTCTGGCACGGTTTTCCCACGCGAGTCCCGAATTGTGAAGCTAAGATTCTGATCTCTGACTTGGAAACGTAACACCATCTTATAGACCCTCACCGAGGTTCTGGTATGTTCAGTGGCATGTGGTTGTAGGGTTGCATGGTATTCTCTTGCACAGGTCAGGGGCCGGTGCATGATAGGCTTCCCCGGCCAATCAGAATAGCTGTTACACACAGGACTCCAGGAAACAGACTCACCCACCATAATTTGCATAAACCAATACTGTCAGATTAACATTCCCATGTTGACCACTTTGCTCCGATATCAGAAGCCCTGATAACTAAGAGTTGGTTAAGCAACTGACTTAAATTGCTTAACTAAAAGATTCATTTTGCATGATATTGATACATATGATGTTTTTACAATAGTTAAGTTTTTGTGTTAAAGACAGCCAGCCCACTTTAGCTACGTGTCACATCTGTCAGATGCAGGTGTTTTTACAGTTTTGTAAAAAAGTATTTATGGATTCCTCTGCCAAGCCATGAATAAAGAGCTGCAGGGTTCTTACTCACCATGTGCAAAGCAACGGATCTCTGGTAGCATGAGAAGTATCCAGCGATTGGGTCATTTTAAAGACCCCACCTTTGATACTCTTTTGCGTAATGCTTCGCAAAAAGCTGCCAGCTACTCTAGGCTGTTTTTTTAGGCATTGGAGGTTGTACATGGGATTTCCAAAGGACGCTTTAGCAGAGCTGGGGCATGGGGGAACACGGGGTTACAGTACTATTGCATGAATCAAAGTGTCTCACTGAGGCTTCTGGGATTTTGAGCAACTGGGTGAAAAAAGATGACAGGCAGAGCTGGATTTCTCCTGTTTGTTCCCCTGCCGTGGCCTTGGGGCGCTAACCCGGCCCGACCGGGAACCCATCTCCCCAGATTCAGCACAGAAAAAGGGTCATTGACAAAAGAACTGTGCAAATGACCCTTTAAATCCCTAAATAGTCAGTGCACAATGCCTGGGAGAATGCCACCCGGAACAAAGGGCGATGTTCACAGTGGGGCTCATGGTGATGGATAGGAGCCGACGCATGAACGTGGGCTCCTTGTGGTTCTGAGTGGGTCGCAAATCACCCCCGCTGTGAGCCCAATAGGCCCGGCGCTGCGATGCGAGAGGCTCGGTCCGACCCACGAACAATTAGAACACGCTAACGAGCCATTATCTGACCCTCACACATAATATGGTGATTGATATGGGAAATACATGGGATGTACTTTCTTATGGTGGAGAAAAACTATTTCCTTTGTGGTTCCAGGCGAGCCAACCTTCACCTCAGTGTAGACGTTTAGCGTTTAATGCCAATTTTATATACATAACAGGTTTATTTCCAACTTCAAAGAATGCCTTTCCCTTGCATTTATAAACCCTTCAATACAGTTTCAGGAGGCGGGTGTCACAAAAGAAGTGTAGCGATATAGGACTTCGTTAGTTTTGCAGGTTTTAAGGCCTAAAACGGAGGAATTTACATGATATAGGGGTATTTGGAATGCTGTGGAATGTTCTGTAGACAGTAACATTCCTTACAAGCTGCCACAGCAGTGCTGCTCAGCGTCAGGACAGACCAAAACGCAGACATAAGGTGAGCCCTCTATAATGGGCTGTCCACTTACAGTTACAGTTAAAGGATCAGCTGTGGATTACCAACATCAGATGGGACCTCGATCAGGTGGCACAGAGGTTGTACTTTTGCCTGGGAGGTGGCTGGTTCCAGCCCTTGATTTAGACTTGCTTAGTTTAGACAGTGAGACAGGCTTCCTGGAGGACTTCAGTGTGAGGGCCTACAGTGAGACAGGCTTCCTGGAGGAGTTCAGTGTGAGGGCCTACAGTGAGACAGGCTTCCTGAAGGAATTCACTGCCAGGGCCCACAGTCAGACATGCTTCCTAAAGGAGTTCAGTGTGAGGGCCCACAGTGAGACAGGTTTCCAGGAGGAGCTCATTGCCAGGGCCAACAGTGAGACAGGCTTCCTGGAGTAGGCCTCCAACCCCCCCCATCGCTTTTCGGATATCAGGGAATTTGATAAGAAATCTGTTCCAGGCCCAAGACGATTGATGATAGAGGCAGAAGGTAAAAGACTAGTGTAAAAGACTTATTACCACATATTCCCAGAGAGCCCAGGAATGGCACCGGTCCTTCCTGATAAAACACAGGAAATAATAGGACTGGAATAAGACTCTGACCTGAAGGTCAAGGGCTCGAACCACTAGTGAATGTAAAAGCCTTTGGTCCGTTATATTTAGAGGGCCACTCAAACTTCAGCGTTTTTGATGAAAAGATTTGAGTTTTTACCATATAGACACAACTGCACCAAAACTGGGTCTATTGGGGGGGGAAACAAACAAAAAACATGACCAAAAACCAAACAATTAATTAGCTTAGCTAGCAATGATGCAAAGAGCCAGCGTCTGATTCAAGAGTGGGCGTGAGATTGCAAGAGGCCTACAGCGGTTTTTGGTTTTATTGCCTTTGTGAGGGGGCTGTGTTTCTGAGAGGTGCGACCCTCTCTCTGTCGCAGAAACTTGATCCATGCTGTGGACTGCGGTGATTTTAGGGAGTGGGTGGAGGGGTTAAGGGTTGTGAGGATTGGGTGCAGACTGGCCTGGGAGGCATCCTCACGAACAGCATGTCCAAATAGGGGGCCAAGGCAAGCCAGTGTTAGGCCCTCAGCCCGGTATAGTCTTCTAAAGAAACATGCGTCATGCCATTTTAGAGGCCTTAATGCTGTCATGGGGCAGTTCAGGAAGTCGTTCTGTGGCTTCACACCTCCAGGGTTGTGGGGAGGGTCGAATTCCCACCCACGTTCCATGTCTGTGGAGTTGACATGTGCTCCCTGTGTTCTGCAGGTCGCCATTAAACACTTAGTTTTCCTCCCACAGGACAAAGACATGCGATGATTTGAGCTGGTGTCTCTAATTTGCCCATAGCGCATGGATGTGTGTGTCCTGTGATGGACTTAGAATCCCATTGAAAGTGTCCCCTGCCTCATGCCCAATGCATCCTGGGATATGCTCCAGGCTCACAGTGACCCATTTCTGAATAAGAGAATAGATGGATGGGTAAAGTAAACATGGGGGGCAGTTACACCCACGCCTAGCAGACGGTTTGTCTGCCGCCGCACTGCTCCCTGGTGATGTGTATGGCACTCTGTCTGCCCACGGTGCCGTCTCTGTGCCCCATGTGTGCTCTCCCGCGGCTCGTGCAGCAGCCCAGCAGCCTGACTGTCCCCCTATCCTCTCTACCAGCTTCCTTCCTTCTGCAAACACTCCCCACCACCCCAGCCACAAATACCTGTTTGCTGTGGTCAGATGCTCCCAGCCCCTAGCTGCAACAGACCGAATCTGAAGAGAAGACTTTTAATAAAATACACCAAGAAATGAATAATGGTTTTCCATAAATTAATGTGTTTGTAATAGCTCCTTATTAGTCAAGATCTGGAGTGGATGATAAGCCAATTTGTCTGCTGAGATGTCCTTCCAAGATTGGTCCCATTAGATTGGTCTGAAAATGTAACAAGACAAACTGTCCAATATTTTATCAGTATCTATTAAGCATATACCCTTAAATACCATCTGTCAGTGACAACTTACATAACGTTCTAAAATGTTCTTTTTTATGTTACATTTATGTAAAGGTCTTGTTACTGTAATATGGAATTATACAAATGCTGGGAGTATGATCCTGGTAAGCATATCCAGCTGGTAAAATCTGGATAAATACATCGATGTTTCAAATGATTCTGTCATTCAAAACTCCCGTATTGTATATATACACTGCTCGTGTAACCAAAGACAAGAATGAGAAATGAACAAGTAAAAAGCAATAATTTTCGCTGTATAACTAGCAAAAATGGGAACACAATTGTAAGAAAGAAGATGGACGGAATATATCAGTCCTCTTGTGTTCAGGTTGGCACCGACCCGTTTTTAAGTTTTGCATAAAACTTAAAAATGCATAAAAGTACCACATAAATTTGTGTATTGCATCAAGGCTTTTTGACTTTGTCAGGAACCTGTATTTAAACAAAATAAGACAAAAAATATATATTTTCACAAAATTATAAATGCTGTGGTCAAGATTATGACAGCTATGGCATTCGGGTCGGTGGCCTCCCAGTTATAAAATAAGATTATAAAACAATTAGTGCCCAAACTGAAATCATAAGCACACTGTCAGCTCACTAACACTGTCAGCCAACAGCCCACTGACAGCCAGCTCCTCTCTCTTTGCCTGTCTCTCTCTTTCCCTGGGCGAGCAAGCAAAACAAACACGCAAAGGTAGGCATGCCCAGACATTTAAGGCAAGATAAGACCAATTCAGTTTAGAGCTGGTGACTTGCAGAGTACACATCTCTAGTTTGCAGCCTGTGAAAATAAGAAGGAGATTTACAGTAAGCCAAACTCTGGATCATATCTTTGCTGAAATTGAGGCAGAGGACACAGAGCAGCACGGTGATATGGATGAGCAGGTTTCTGAGGAGGAAGACGTTGTGGAGTATCAGTCAGAAGGCACAGACACATTTGATGAGTGTGATGAGGAGGTCAACAGTGCTGAAGCTACTCCCACATTCATATCCAAAAGTGATAACATCTGTTGGAGCTCAGTACCTACTGATGTACATGGCAGGACAGCTCCCAAAAATGTCATCAGAATGACCCCTGGGACCACAAGGTTTGCTGTGACAAGTGTAAGTGACATCAGGAGTTGTTTTGATTTGTTTATGCCATTGTCACTAAAATAAGTCATCCTTGCTATGACAAACCTGGAAGGAAAAAAAGTCTTTGGGGACACGTGGAAGGACTTCGATGAGGAATACCTGGATGCTTATACTGGTATTCTTCTTCTTGCGGGAGTGTACAGATCCAGCAATGAGGCCACTGAACATCTCTGGGACCCGTCGACAGGCAGAAATATTTTCCAGGCAACAATGTCACTTCAGACCTTTAAAATGATATCAAGAGGCCTCAGATTTTACAACAGAGATACTAGAGAAAGATCTGACAAGCTTGCTCCCATAAAGGATGTCTGGGAGAGTTGGATGCAGCTCCTTCCACTGATGTTCAACCCAGGACCAGAGGTGACAGTAGATGAATGTTTCGTCCCATTCCGTGGAAGATGCCCCTTTCGGCAATACATGCCCAGTAAACCAGGCAAATATGGTATAAAAATCTGGGCAGCCTGTGATGCAAAAACTAGCTATGCATGGAATGTACAGATTTACACAGGCAAACCTGTGAGTGGCATCCCTGAGAAAAACCAAGGAAGACGTGTAGTCCTCGATATGACTGCTGGACAGCGGGGTCACAATACCACGTGTGACAATTTTTTTTACCAGCTATGACCTTGAACAAGAACTTCCCAGGAGGAAACTTACCATGGTGAGCGCGATAAAAAAAATAAATAAACCTGAGCTGCCCGCTGAAATTCTGCAGGTGAAGGACAGGGGTCCACTTTCTTCAAAATTTGCTTTTACAGACACCAACACTTTTGTTTCATATCGTCCCATAAAACACGGAATGTGATACTTATGTCCACTTTTCACAAAGATGCAGCTGTGTCATCAGGAAGTGACAAAAAGCCCATAATTATGCTGGACTATAATAAAAACAAAGGAGGAGTGGACACCCTGGACAAGCTGACTGCCGCCTACACTTGCCAGCGAATGACCAGGAGATGGCCAATGGTTGTGTTTTATAATATCCTAGATGTGTCTGCATAAAATGCATTTGTGTTGTGGATCCACATCCACCTAGGGTGGAACTCAACCAAAAAACACAAGCGGAGACTGTTTCCTGAGGAGCTGGGACGTTCTCTTGTCAAGGTGCACATAGAGCGAAGGGGATGCGTGCCCCAAGACCCAGCCGCCGCAGCCTTGGTCAGACAGCTGCAGAGCTCACCCAGCACTCCATGCATGCCGCCAGCAACATAAAGAGCATCAGAGCCAGCATCCTCCTCAGCCAGCCCTGCCTCAACATCAACCAGCACAACCGCAGCCACAACCCCACTGAGGCCACCAGATTCTAAACGGAAGAGGTGTCAGGTCTGCCCTAGCAATAAGGACAGAAGGACAAACACATTGTGCTTCCACTGCAAAAAATATCTTTGTAACGAACACACTAAAAGTGTCACTTTTTGCCCGACATGCATCTAAACACACACACATACATGTTCTTGCACTCAAAGACTTTTTGGAACAAGCACTTAATTCCTATTGGTTTCATTTGCTTGAGTGATGGTTGTTTGTTTGACCTTACAAATTTACATTTTGTATTATTACTTGTTCTGCTATTTATTTTGAAGTTCTATTTTTGAAAACATATAGAATTTATGTAATTCTCTTGAGGTTAATTTTACCATTGTTTTTTATTGAAAATGAGAGGTATGCTGTCAAAAGAGAGGCCCAGAAAGCCACACCAAAAATATTGAAACCAATCTTTTCATGGATAAGTAAGCCTGACAAGGTAACCAAGAGGGAAGAAAAAAAATCGGATGATAATTGTTTTGAGGGTATTTTATGGCTGATTTAAGACATGGGTCGGCATTGACGTAAGAGATAGGAACAGAAAGCTAACATAAAACAAAGGATATGCAAGGATGCAATTTGAAATTTTGGGCCCTATAAAAGTACATCATATTGAGCCCACAATCCAGACCAATCCAATTATGTTGCAGATTTTGCAGGACCCCTGTCACTCAGAGGCCCTTGGAATGGGCCTGACTTTGCCCTCCTTTATGGTGCCTTTACATATAAGATCATTCTATTCACCTTAGTTTACCTCAGCTCCCTTTCTTATTAAAATCTGCTTTTTTCCATCTCAGGCCTTAGTTTAAGCATGTCCGTTGGCCTCTTCAGGTCCGGCTTCAATCTGCCAGTTACTGAATATGACAATCCATTTAATTCTACTTTTCAGTGAATATTACCATGGAGCAGGTATGCTCCTCCCCTCCAGGCCCCTCCCTTTAGTTCAGGGTGTGGTTAAACGCTGAGACCGCAGCGCCCCGTGTGGCCGTTTAACAGCATTGCCGTGTCTCACCCCACCCGCTGGTGCCACGCTCCGGAGCGGGTGACGGGCAGGAAGGTGTGGGCTCGACCTGAACACCGCCCTCACTGTAGTCGGGTCATTGGGGGGGAATGCTGTAAACTCATTCTGTCACTTCTATTTTGATAAAACAAGCAATTTCCTCAGCAGAGCCACGATCAAGTGGCACTATTGATATGGACAACAAAACGTAACCCCCACCCTCCCACCCCCCAGCCCAGCCCAAGCTCTGGAAAAAAAAAAATCAGTCTGTTGCAGGTTCCATTTGAGGTACCCAGGAGACCACAAAGCCCCCCGAAAAGGGCCACCATGGCAGGCCTGCGAGGTGGCTGGACTTCAAGGAGCCCCTCTTCAAAGCCTTCCGTTGCGTTTGAAAAACGCGCGCCATTCAGGCCGCAAGGATTTCCCCTTTGTCTCCGGTCATCAGAAGCGAGTGACATCTTGAACGCCTCAAGAAGATTAAATGGCAAAGCTCGGTCGGAAGCTAGGGGGAAAAAGGAAAGGGTCGGCCATTATGGAGCGAGTCTTTTCTAGTCCATGAAAGAGCATTCAGCAAGCAGTACTGGGAGAAGGAGGCAAAGATAAAGCGCACAATGGCAGGCAGAAAGGGAGAACGCAGGGGGAATCCGGGGGGGGCAGGGCCCGGCTCAATGAGGATTAGTGCAGCTTCGCGGCAAAGAAAGGGAAACCTCAGTTGAGATGAAAATGAGGAATCACCACTCCGGTCGTCCAGTTCACCAGGCAGCAACAATGCATTATGGGAGGTACTTGACATAACACCCTTCTAGGCCATGTTGAGCCGCGTCACAGGGCAAGAAAAAGCATATTTCAACTTATTAAACATTTACAAGAAACCGTTCCAACGCACCCCCCACCCCCTCTTTTATTGTTTGGTTGGACCCGTGGGCGGGAGCGAGTAGTGGGCAATGAGCCAGCTGAGCACCACAGACTACTTTGGGCTCCTGAATTGGCTCACTGACACTTTTTGGCGCAGTGTCGGCCTTCGTTTCGCTCCCTGTTGACGATTCGTGGGGGACAATGATGCTGCGATCTGCCCAATTACACGTGCGCTCTGCCTAGGGGGCACTCTGGAATGCGAGCACCGTCCAATCAGAAACTGAGGCGTAAAAGCTATTCTTTTGAGGAGGATGACACTTAATTACCAGTCTGTATGGGAGCCCCTACACGTGTGATCGTCATACTTTTGTTCTCCCACAGAATGGCTTGACCAGTTAGAAAGCATTTTGAACAATCTATCCACATGCAAATGACGTGTTCACACTGCCATGACAATGGGCTACATTTCCAGCGCATTTACATACATACGTGCATGTAAGGAAATTTCCTAAAAGACAAATAAATGCATTGTGTGTATTTTTTGTATTAACACACCTTCAATAAAGATAAATCAGTTTAGTCAATAAAATACAAACTTAGAAATATATCTATAATATAAAAGTTTAAAATATGTTTAATAGGTTTTAAATTATATTTCCAAACCACAATTGTGTTGTGTTAGTTGAATATGTAGGCAGGTAACATATAAGTGATTTATATAAGCGTACAGGGGGTCATGGTTAAGATGCCATCTGAATTATATCAATTAGACCTTAAACATTATGCTTTGCATTCATGGAGCGTCTTACGTCCAAGGCCTTCAACGAAAGGGTCCGTCAAGAAATTCAAAAATAGACGTAAAACTGAAGAAATACGTCTCTGCCATGATCAGGGTGTTCCTGTTTCCTGGTTTTTCAACCAGATTTTGATGGATTTTGTAGCCAGAGCGTTTCTGAAATATGATAATGGTTGATCTGCTTTCATTTAGAGTATAATCTCATTTTCACAATCAAGAAAATAATTATTTTGGTGCTAAGATATTCCTAAACACAACAGCACAAGAGAGAGTTGATATTGGGGGACAACAACTCAACAATTTAAATACCAAGGTCGGTTTATTGGGGGGGGTGAGTAAGTATAAATTAAATAATCGTGGATATACCCCTCCCCCATCCCCCTGATTCCTACGCCCCTGCCTAACACATATTTCATTCCTTATTTTTCCTAATTTGCTAAAGCATATTTGTGCAGCCACCACCATCACCCCCACAAAACCACACTCAAGGGTTTTTTGTGACCTCTGGCAGACACTTGCGGCACAGAGGCCAGTCACCAGGGGCCCCATCAGCCACTTGCCAACTGGATCCCATTAAGCAGCACACACCTTGCTCGCGATGCAGGACCGCCATCTTTATAATTGCCTCCAGAGCAAGGCTTTATTGACATCTCCTTTTATTAACATGCACCCTCAACTAGGGTCAGAGTAAAAAGGTATGAACGCATTTCAGATGCATTCAGCGTATCGCGACAATGCAGCCGCAGGGAAATCAGCAAAGCAGCGACGTCTCGTTAGCCCTGCCAGGCCGCGGCAGAACTAATGAAGTTTATAAAACCCCTTTGTGTCGCATCCATGCCGCTATACGTACCAGGATTTGATAGCCGCACCAGTTTGGGTAGAAAACAACACCTATACAGGGGCAGTGGACAAGATCAAATGTTTTTGTTGTGGTTTTTCTGTTCCGGCAAATCCGTCAGGAGCAGATGGAACCGCTCCGGAGCGCCTGAGGGCGCCTGAGAGGGAAAAAAAGTGTGGAGGGTGAGCCTGCTTTTGCAGGAATGCTGGGCGGCTGTGGGGCTCTGGCTTTATTGTGGGGGCTGCCACAGGGAAGGTGGTGGCGGTGGATTAAAACCCGCACCGCGGGCCCCAAACAGAGGACCCCTGACGGTGGGGGCCGAGCCTTTCAGGCTTCTGATCAGCGGACCCGAAACAAGAATGCGGGACGCTACCGTTCCCACGTTCTTTGACAGTTTCCTCCTGTAGTTCCTCTCCTTTCAACCCGCATGCCTGTACCGTTTCATTATGCCCCCCCCTCCTTTTTTTTCCCTTTCGGGCCAATCCGCTTTGATATCCACTGGCAGAAATAATTCATTATTAATAGCTGGAGTTTTGTGCATAGATAATCAGTTATAAAGCAGATCCTTCGTTTTCCACAAAAGCTCTCACCCTGAGGAGTGACTGTGCGAGCACTGCTGTCCCTGTCACATTTCTACAGTAAATCTGCTACAAATATCACACGTGCTTAATTGTTGCCCTCCCCCCCTTCATGGACTCTGTGTCTTCTTCATTACCCCCTTTGTTTGGCTATTGCAGAGCGTTTTTAGCTGTTCTGCTGCATGCTAAATTTTTAGAGAGAAGTTTATATTTTTAAAAGCTGTTTAATTACCAAAGCTACAGTCTGTAGACGACTATTGGGAAAAAGATATTCTGCTTGTTGATTATAACATAAAAATATTATCCCACAGTATGGTCTGTGCATAGTCTTAGTATGTTTGTAGATGGGGATAATTAATTGATCTCATGATAATATGATAGACCAGTGACTGAGGTGTTTTTTTAAATCCTGTTTTATGTTTACTGTGTCCTGAGAAAGTCTACTTAACATAACTTTTGCATTACCAAACCCTCACTATATTAAGGTGATTTTTTTGCACAAAATAGTTTTTTTCTCTTTTAGGAAAGACAGGAATATTTTGAGATAATGTATCAGCAGGTCATAAGTCCCAGGACTCTTATCAAGTTCATTGCAGCCTGGATACAAAATACAAGACAGAGCAAGAGCCCTCAGACTGTCCCAAAGGGAAAGCATCCATAGTCATTTTGATGAAGAATATTGCTCAAATCTGCTTTTTATTGCAAACACATGATGTGTAAATCTAAGCTTTAGCAATACAGACTCGAAAACACGCGCCAGTTCGAGTGATCCTCCTCTCGGTTTTCTCGGTGTGCATCATGTCCTGGGGGTTCATATATCTAGCATAACCTTTTTCCTCTAGCGGCTCAAAGTGTATCACTTAGGCTCCACTTCTGAGTACCGATTCCCATCCGAGACAAAGGTTTTGAAAGCACTTACTCTTCTCCATCTGACACAATCTACACCCGAAGTGTTTATTATGTTCATGGAATTGTGTTTATTTTTCCCCCCTTTTTTCACAGAGGTCATAGTAGAGGTCCTGCTTGCTGAAAGAAAGCCTCAGCAGATCTTAAACGAAGAAGACGCTGCCCCCACTGGGCTGAAGGTCAGGGGCTCTGTTCCACGTAAGAGACACTTTCATCCATTGTATTGGGGTCAATGAGCTCTCCCCAGGACGTATGTGGTTCACGATTAATTATATGCCTGACAGTCGCTCCTCGCCAGAGAGAGGGGTCATCTCGGCCGGTGAGAAGGCCTGGCTTGAAGGTTTAAAGAAAATGCCCTCTCTTGGTTTGTCAGGTGTCTGCGTGTTGCCTGGTTGCCAGGCATGGGATGGACTGGGGGGGGGTGTCTCCGTTTGCCCTTCCATCTGGGGGGGACACTGTGTGGTTCACAACACGTTAAAGAAAAATGATCAAGTGGAACATTAGGCGCCACCTTCCCTGTGCTTGAGGCGTTGCGGACACCTAATTCTCGTTCAGAGATGGGAACATTTGGTAAGGATATTTGGGTATGAATAGGGGTGGACAGAAAAGGGGTCAAGGACACATGAGAGAAAGAGTTATGATGGAGTGAATAAAGCTACACATTCAGGCAGCTTTCTAGGCTGCGGATGGAGGGCTGCTGCTGGTTTACTTTGGGAGGCAGGATAGCAGGGGGAGCAGCGTTTAACGATTTACACCTCTTTCCAGAAAAATTCCCAACTAGGATTCTTCTGTTGGACCCTTGATCAGGACTTTAAAAGTATAACTTGTTTAGTTTAAAATCCATTTTAGATGAACTGCTGTTAAACATGGATCTCTATGGCATATGAAAATTGTACACTACAGCAACTACACCACAACGTTAAAGTGGCCACATACTTCAAGAAAAATTGACAGAATCAAGAATCAGAATCAGAGCAGTGATCACCGCCTGTGTAGGGTCCTAGAGGCAAACTTTTTTGTTTGTTCTGATCCCGCCCACTGTCCATGATTGGCTACACAAAACATGCGGTCTCTTGTGTCACTAGTGTACTGCCATGTTCCAGAAGTAAAAACAAAGACTCGCTGAAGTCGTTGAAGGTATGACATGTCGTGTTCAGATTTTAAAGATGTGCAGACATCCTGCAATTCAAAGGTAGATATTGCAAATAAACATGCATTTATTTCCACTCTGTATGTGGGTCTGGTGCATTGAAAATGTTCTGCACCTTAAAGTGTTGTAACATGACATAAAATGAACAAGGTGGTGTCATTTTCAGTATGTGACACATTGTTCTCGCTGACCTCTTCGATTTTGCTTCGGCCAGACGTGTTTTGAAGGATGCAGCCACGTTTATCCGTCTTCATCAAAGGTGGGAAGTATGAGTGAGAAGGTATAGACGATTGCTTCTGCCAAGGGAGGGAATCTCAGGTGAGATGACGTGCTTTTCCCAGACGTCCAAGTACACCTGAGGGGCTCCGTCTGAGACACAGAAAAATGGAATGAAAACGAGAGCCATCTCTCAAGAGCTGGAAGGGATGAGGGATGATAGAATTTTGGAACTGCGTGTCTTCAGTACACACTAAGAAAATGTGTGCTCAGTACACACTTAGGAAATATTTATTTATTTTTAATATAATAGGCTTTATGGCAGTCCATTCATAAGTACAAGCTGTCTGTAAGTCGGACATTCGTAACCTGGGGTTTGCCTATACATATAGGTGTGTGTTGAGTACACACTTATGAGGTGTGTGTTCAGTACACACGAAGCAAGTATTCATTCTGTATCCACTTATGAGTTGTGTGTTCAGTACACATGAAGGAGGTATTCATTCTGTATCCACTTAGGAGATGTGTGTTCAGTACACATGAAGGAGGTATTCATTCTGTATCCACTTAGGAGGTGTGTGTTCAGTACACACTATCAATTTCAACAGCATACATATAGCTAGAAACATAATATGACATTAACCTATTATATATTATGAAATACATGCCTAACTAACTAAAGTCATTTTGCTTCAGGGGCTCAATTCTTATGTGAGTTAAAAACTTGAGCTCCCAGAATCACTTGGAGAAAATCAAAGCATTGAACAGTGGCGTCTGACGTTGTGTCCGGGATGCACCAATCGAAATGCTTGAAATGAATCAGCAGGATTTTGACCGCGCCGTGGGGACAGTCTCAGGTTTCCCTGAGCACAGGGCTAACATGCCCCCCCCCCCTTGGTGCCAAATGTCAATGTGCCCCCACCACCGATTTGGAAGTGGCTGCCGTCTCCTGGCAGCGTCGACCCACTCGCGGCTGAGTGACACGTGGAGAAACGAACAGTGGATGTCGGCTAATCTCTGAAAGAAGTGAAGCGTGACTGGAGGCGGCCTGCCGTCGGAGGAGTAAAAAAAAACAAAAAAATATAACGACAGGATCGGAGCCCGGCCAGGACGGCCAAGGGGGAGGTCTCCGAGCCACACGCAGAATCTAATAAATCGCATTGGCACAAACAGCCTCACTGCCACTCAGCGTGTCAAACATCCCTGCATCTTTCATCTGACATGTCAATAATGGCGCACGCCTTGACGCCGGCGAGGTGCACCTCGCCTGCCAGCCCTCACGATCCCGCCGTTTCTGTCTTTTCCCCCCTCTTTTTGGACCGCCACGCGGACCACACTGTTCAGTGTCTCCACTGTCTCCCCTCAAGCTGTGCATCATTGAAACTGACAGATTTACACAAGTGACCTGGATGGTTTGGCCCCGGCTGGTGACTAACAGGAGAGTGGGGGGGCGGCAGGGGTAAATTAACGTATGGCTCACTGACAATGGCTTAAGTCTGCCAAAGTAAAGCTGGGTAATTTGGTTTCCTTTCTGTTGAACTGGTGCCAGCACTCCAGAGCGGATTAAGAACTTAAATTCTGCACGGCGAACTCCGGGACCTTCGCTGAAAGCCTATTATCCTCAGATCGGCGCTGGCTCAGCCCACCATGGCCCAGGGCCTCCCCTGGCAGGCCGAGCGCATCCGAAGCTGGCGTATGCTGGCAGGGGGTGGGGGGCAAAATGACCCCCGACCATATTGGTTTCGGTTTGTTTAAATTACAGTCCGGATCACTGATATGCAAATAGTGTCTGAATCGGTAATATTCAGCCACAGGGCACAAGTTTGTATATTGTTATTATTTTTTTTTTACAAATAAACAAAATAAAAGCCAGAATTTTCCTGTTATTCCAGCCCCCCCCATGACCCTGTTCAGGATGGATGGATGGATTTGCTTGTCATTGAATGGGGCTTGTAATCTGGAGCCCACATGTGGACGGGTCTGATCCCAATGCTGCCTCCAGTACCACATTAAAAAAATAACTAAATATGTAAACTACATAAAACAGAAGTTGGCAGGAAGCACTCACCATACAGACATATTTTTCAAATTCTAATATATTTGCTGGGACTTTCTATTTTTCTAAATATTTATGTGGACTTTGTTTAGGGAGTAAACACCAACCACTGTACTGAGCCTTACTGTAGTGGAAGGCGTTTTCCGATGATCCTTTTCATCTAACGATTTCCAGCACTGATAATTAAGGACCTTACATCAATTTAACAGTCAAAGTAATCAAAATCCTCTGCGAGTTCCCAGCACAATGTTCTTTACGATAAATGTAACATGATTCGAATACTTAAAATGAATAACACACATTTTACGTCAAAACAGTCCTTCGGTTTGTTCAAGTTAATACCAAAATCCAGTCACGATCATTTCTCCCATATTGTGTCTTCTTTACTAGCTACTTCTATATGCTTGTGGACCTTGCAGAGGAAGCGCTGGGCTCTCAGATCACTCTCAGGGACTGATACGTGGCAACACGACACATTCAAGCTACTTTTCAATCTTAGAACACTAATTATGTGAATGGTATGCTGCGATGGGTGGGGTTCCTACTCACAAAACCCAAGGTGTCTGTCTGCAGACATTGCTGCATCCCAAAAACCGCAGGCCGTTACGTATAACAACTGCATCAATATGTGTAGCACCAAAATATCTATAGTACATTTTAGCGACATAAAAGATTCCAGCGCTTCTATGTTGGGCTCTGGATTGGGTCAAGGGGAGACACACCAGTTTTAAGAAGCTGTATAGGAACACACAGTAACCCGCCCCCCCCCTCCAAACCACTTTTCTACACCCTTTTATCACCACCCTACCCCCTATGTTTCCTCCCGCCTCCCCCCCCGCGTCTGCCCCACAGCTCTCGC
>JAAGVU020000105.1:230327-240743 GCA_011763525.2 Mormyrus iriodes | reverse complement strand
TTTTCTACCGTTTTTATTTTTGTTTCTGGATTGGGTCAAGGGGGGACACACCTATTTTAAGAATCTGTATATGAACCCCCCCCCCCCCCCCCCAACAAAAAAATAAATAAAATGGGACATTTAGGAAACAGGAGCGGTCGGCCAATTACCTCCAGCGTAAGCAGCATAGTTAGTGTGGCTATGGACTGCTGGGGGAAGCCACCAGCACAGAACAAGGAGGACATGAAAGGGGGCGCTGGCAGGCATGGAATTGTATTACAGCATCATTATGAAGAAAATTCTGGAATGTATTTCCATGACAATGGAGTATAATGAAAGCGGCCCATTCAGATCATCATAAGCCACTCCAGCTCCATGAGAGAAGTTGTCTGGACTCTTCAGGTCCTCAGACGCTCCAACCAGGTCTGCTTGTGAACTTCCCACTGTGTTTTCTCTCACAAGCACGTTTGGGACCTGTGCCCTTCTGAAGACCCGGAGAGTGGTTGACATTCAAGGATCACATGTGGGCATATATAAGGATTATCATGGCTTTGGAGATGCGTGACATGATCGTGCATGGTGCTTAGATCGCTCTGCGGTTTTCAGATGTTGCTGAAACATCAGTATTGTTGTAATAACATCCATCTTCCAAACAATGATCCCAGGAAGCAGAGAACAGACCCTGAAATTGATGCCAGTCCATCACAGGGCAGACTCCTATTTAAACACACACAAAGGGGCAAGTTTGAAACTCCAGGGCAGGTTGTTGGACTTTGAGAGGAAGCTCACACGACAGGCAGAGAGATCATGAAAACTCCACAGCCATAGAGCAGGGACACCAACTCACAACATGAAGAAGAGGTAAAAGTGAAGCATGCCTTCATCAGCAGCTTGTGGTGCACCAGCCTTGCCCCCTCAATGGGATTGATGTTCCCCTGTTCAACTTATTTAGATTCTTGGCTGTTCCCTTGATGCTATGAATTGTCATCCTGTTGAATGGTGCATTTTCGCACAAGGTTTAGCTATTCACTACAAGGATAGCTACCAGGCAACATGCCACTATCTATCCATGCTGGTGGGGTGCATCCACACAGCTTCACCATCTAGGTGGCATTTCTTGAGCTATAGGGCTGGCCCTGGGATACAGGGCACATGGAACTTCACCAGGGAGGCTCTCTGCTCCATCTGAACACACATGTTTTTCTATACCTTGGTTGGACGCCATTCCATCTAGCAGGCTTTTACATTTTATTTATTTATTCAAGAGGGGAATTGGAGGTTAAGCACCTAGTTTGAAGGCCCAACACACTGCCGACCCTGACTTTTGAACCTGTGACCATCTGATGACAGCTACAGCATCCTGACCCACTGAGCCACCCAGGCTGTCCCTTTGGCTCTCCATTACAAAGAACCGCCTCCATGCCCCCTTCCCATGCAGGTCATATGCCAGGTCCTCACTGCTGTGCCTGTTTTCCATGCTTTATCAGAGTTACGGCACTTTTCCACTAGCATACAGGAACAAAACTGTTCCCGAGCCATACCACGCAGAAAGGCTAGTTCCAGCTCGCTTCGGTTTTCCACTGCAGAAGGGTCGGCTCGGTAAAGGGGTTGCGGAGTTTGGAACAACAGTGACATAAAACCGAAGAGGCGCTTATTTACTGTTCACACGGTGTACACCATGATTTACTGTCCTACTTTCATCATTTTCTAGCACATTTGTGTTATGTTAGCATCAAACCCTGGTGAAATTAGCATCTGCTTGTATAAATTTGCATTACTTTTTTAAGTAGATGGTTAGAAATGCTCAGGTTCTGAGTTTTCGAAATTGCATCAATACATCATGATATGTGATACTAGTAATAATGAATGATATATAGAATATACTCTTTTTCCTACAGATAATCCATGTGCAGAACGGCGGTATCTCTGTGAATTTTGACCAATCAGATGGTGGTGACACAGCCTGCCTGATTTGGTCACGCTTCCGGCCCTGCGAGTAAGCAGGGCCCTGTCAACACGGCTTGGGTGCGGCTCATATAATTTACAATGGAAAACTGTCAGTTCACGGTACGGCTCGGTTCTTGGTGGCCATGGAAAAGCACCATTAAAGTGTCACCTCTGCTAAGGTGTCCTCTGGCCCTCCTGGGGTACCCGAACAAGTTTATCCCTTTTAATCCCCCTTTCCAAATCAGCCTCACTTTTTGCAGCACATTGTTTAATCTTCATTTACTTATATACATCTCCTTTGGATCCGTTCTGGTCCCCCATACCTTGGGGTTCTACCCAGAAAAGACACATCAATGGTCCACTGGCAGAGGCCGCTGTTCACCAGTGTAAACTCAGCATTAAGCAGAACACAGGGGTTAAATAATTACAAAATTCTAACACTTCTGGACTTGCACCCATAAATATGGTTACTTTTCAGCTATAATACAAACAGAATAATACAGTATAAGAGATTCCTAAACCTGCTAGACACGCACGTGCATTCCGATCTATTAGGAAGCAGGATTCAGATTAATGAGAAACCGGGGGATTTATCTGCAAATTTACTTTCAAAATTATTCAAATAAAACATGTACCAGAACCTCTGCTGCCTACTAATTGTGTTATGTATTATTATTCTTCTTATTATTATTAATGAGCATTAATGGCTATAAAGATATTTAGTTCAAAGTCACACTACTATATTTTAATGGATATTTGCATTTTAAAGACTCCTAAAGCACCGGCACATCACCCCTCCCCCACCTCCCCACCCCCCACCTCCTCTTAATTTTCGGTCATCCTAAGGACCGGACCTACTGCTGTCCTTCCTTCCTCTAAGGAACATCAGACACAGCCACATCTGATGCCAAAATCTCCATTTTTACTGTGCAATTAAGAGCTAAACCCTGGCAACAAGAATCCGGGAAGCGATGGATAACACAGAGGTGACAGACATAGTTGGGTCTGAACCTACCAGCACTGGAGCCCTTCCCTAACCAGGGAAAACCCAGCAACCACTGTTAGCCACTCAGAATGAGTGCCAGATTACTGCAGCCACTGATACTGCACTCATCTCAAATTATCCATTCCAACTAAATGATAATGTAAACCACACATCCCAGTTACCAGCATTTCATACTCTGCAGTTCATACTTGGCAGTAATGGAGCATCATGTTTTATTCATTAAATGTTCCTTCTCAAGCCAGTAGACCTATTGTTGTTGTTCTTTTGGGAAAACACAGAACTTTGCGAACAATTCTGAGCTGACGCGAGTGTTTTCGTCTGACATAACTAGCACTTCACGGCAGGGTGTGCATGGGGGTGCAGCCATTGCGACGACGTCGTCGATATAACATTTACAGAGAAATTCTAAAATTCAATAGGTCCCAGAAGAATAGTGTCACAGCTCATTGCTCAGTTTGGACCTATAAATCCTGGAGATAGAGGTGGATCCAAATGTTCCGAGGCAGCACCTGTGACATCAAGGTCTGCAGGTGATTGACGTTGAGCGGTGAGCTTTAGTAGGGCACTGGGGGGGGGGGGGGCGAATTTGGCTCCTTTTACCTGTACTTACTTTACGGCGTCTGCTGTGGGCACTGCTGTTAGAAGCACTTGCCCCAGTGCCTCCGAGCTCCCAGTTCAGGCTGCCCCCCCCCCCAGACTCACATTCCTTGTGTTGTTTAGGCGCTACTCTACAAGATGAGGCGGGATTTGCGGGCGAGGGGCGGGCGCAAAGGCGGGGGCTGGGGCAGCGAGGGCGGCGGCGGTCTGCCAAATTACAGTTTAATTTACGGATGCATCTGTGTATCTCCTCGATGTCGACAGCACAATAAGCTGCTAAGCTGATTTGCGGGAGGACGGCGCAATTTGACGAGGCGGCGGGACCTCTCAGCCACGTCAGGGAACGTGACATGGCTTGGCACGGGATCTGAGGGGCCGCTCTCGTTGAGCCCGGGCTCGGCCTGTCGCCGGGGCTGGGGGATGCCTTTTACATGGGAACCTTTCAACGGCTTCCCAGAAAAGCAGGCGAACAGCGGGGACCGGCCGGCTGAGCGGCCGAGCGCAAAATCAACCCAGTTTACCGCCGGCCACCCTATAGCAGAAGAGCCGAGTCAATTAAATGCGAAACGGCTTGAGTTCTCAGCGCGGCGACTGAACGTAATTAGGTTAATGGGGCACATTAGCGCACACGGCCCGCATTCTGCCACCCGGCACACTTTTTTTTCTTTTAATAGTTCATTTTCTCTCTTATTCTCTCCAACCCATGTTCATTTTCAAAATGACACACAACCTGCGGCTAGGACCATAAGTGGTGAAACGTCTTCCACAGGGCTTCCCTCACCGGTTTCCTCCGTGACCGTAGCGTGACAGAAAAATCTAGGTGCGCGGGGAGGAATGCTTCTCGGGGGCGAGGACATAGACTCCTCTGTGATTTTTGTTTCTGCTTGGCGCCTGACTCCTTCCAGAGGAACAACCCTCGCAAGCAAGTATTTTAGGAGCCACGAAACGACAGGCTACACCTGTTCGGGCGATTAGGTTGGACCTGCAGTGTTGCAGATCTGAAAAATAACGAGCGCTGCAGACGTGCGCACGCACACACACACACATACACACACACATACATCAAAGGGAGCATCAATTGACACCAGAGTGTCTAGAGTCAAACAAGGCCTTCAGAGAAGACAAAACCTCTACATTTTTGATGTGGTTTTGGAAATATCTGACAACAAAAAATAACATGCCTCCTTTTCAGCTGGTAGCCGGGCAACCCTGGCACAGAAAGGCACGAATCCCCCCTGGCCGCGGCCAGCGACACGCCAAGTTCAGACCGCGCACACTGCCCGCCCAGCAGGCTGTCGCCCTTGGCCTGGCGCTGCCCCAGGACGGGGAGCCACCGCACCGCTGTGCCTTTGCTCGGGAATCCCCACCCGCTCCCCCCTCCTCACGGAGGGACCGCGGGAGACGTCTCAATTGGCGGGGTCTGCCGTAGCCGTTTCCCGGGTCGGGGGTTTTGGGGGTGGGTGGGATCGGGGCTCTCTGGCGTTTACTGCTTGACGGATCAGACATCTGAAGCCTCTTTTCATGCGGACGGCGGGATGCCCGGGACCCCTCCGTCCGCGCTGACAAAATCTGGAACCCGGACACGTAGCCATCATTGTTGCAGTGCCCGGCCGCTGGGCAGGTTAATAAAGCCCAGGGGCAAAGAGGCCCAGCGGGCTGCTGATTGACAGTCAGAAGAATATCAGTGTAGCAGGAAGTTTTTACACCTCATTTAATTCTAGTTATATGAGAGGAAGGGTGCTCCAGAGTTTGGAAAACTGCTCTCTCTCTGAGCTTCAAACTAAGACGTGCAGTGCCATTCTGGCGGTTTTGGCTTGGAGGGGGTAGCATGGAGGGTGGGAGCATGGGGGGAGGGCGTTGATGGGCAGGACGGTGGAACATTTGGCCTGAACAATCAGCTTCAAAAAGGGCGAAAGTGAATTTAGTCTCAGGCCAGAAAAATAAATAAATAAATAAATATATGCCAAAAAAAAGTGTGATCCCCCCCCCACCCCCTTGCCAGAGTTTTAAGCGATACCCATGCAGAGCTGTGGACAGGCTGCTCTTAGCACTTCGGGTAAGTGGCAGGAATGCAATTTAATCCCCAACAAAGTCCGGCCTGGTGTCTCCATCAAACGCTACCTGTATTCAGTCCATTGTTCTTAAATTTAACACACGGGATTAACTATGTGGGGAGGCACAGTGGCTAAGGGGTTAGCACTGCAGGAGGTAGGCTGCTCAGGTGATGGCAGTGGCTCTGTGTGTGTGTGTGTGCCGTTTGCAGGACCTCTTCTGTCTGCGTGGGTTTCCTGTAGGTGCTCCAAAACAAAATAGTGTGAACTGGTGAATGTAAATCCCATAGTGTAGTTTGTGTGTGTGTGTGTGTGTGTGTGTGTGTGTACACAGTGATGGACTGGCATCCTTTCTAGGGTGCCCCCTGCTTCATGCCTCTACTTTCTGGGCAAGCTAGAGGCTGCCAACAACTCTGTACTGGATAGCGAGTGCTTATAGAAGACAGAGGGATGGATGGATGGATGGATGGAATCTAGGGTCTTCCTGCTCATGTAACTATAAATACAGGTGGCATAATTAGAGCAGCATAGGCAGCCCCCTATATCAGCCGCCTATGTTCTGAATGGGTTTTATAGGAGTCTGTTAAAGGCAGGAGACTTACAATGGGTTTAAGGGAGCAGACACAGCTTCTCCACGGCTCAGTGACCATGCCTCAGTTCCACACGAGAAGTTCATTAGACTCATTAGGTGCCTGAGCGTGCCAAGTGACAAGGCTATGCTGAACGTCCCCCACCCCACCCCCCGGACCCCCGCGCCAATAGCTCAAGTTAATCCCCGCTAGTACGGGCGCAGGTCAGCAGAACAGTGATTTAATCATGCCTTGTGCCAGCGGTGACACCCCGCAAAACGTCCCCTCCGCTAAACCATTACCGGGCCATCAAGGAGGTTCATGCTCTGGGCCTCGCCAGCACACAGGAGAAAGCACCAGCGAGTGTGTCTTCTGCGGAAGGTATGAGCCCTCCAACTGCCAACAGGCAAAGTGTAGGTTAATGACCAGGCCATGAGTTTAAGTTTGAGAAGGGCCATTGTACTTGTACCCTTGACTGGGGAACTGAACCTGGATATCTCCAGCTATTCCCTGTCGTTTGGTGCAAAACTGTAAAAATTTGCTTGCGAATAAAGTGCCAAATAAGCAAAAAAAGCTCTGGAGCATTAATGTTGACTCACACAAGCACTGTCTGGGGTATGTTTAACCATTAACATAGTTGTGCTCATAGCAATAGAGTTTAAGTACCTATTACATGTTAAACAACATAATGAATGTCTAACAAGGATAGAATGGATTCCTCTTTCAGAGCCACCGGTGCCCCCCTGCACTCAGTGACCCCCCCCAAATAGCCTTGCCCTTCCCTGGCTGAGCACACACAGCAAGCAGAACAAAGCCATCGATAAGGACGAATCTATGGAGTCCGCAACTTGAAAGGATGCTGGCGATAGTGGCGGGTGGGAGTTTAGCTACAAGATAAGAGCCGGTCGTTTGAGGTGCAGTTGTGTCACGCGGAAAACCCGCTGAGCGGAGGCGCTTTGTCACACGGTGGGTGTCAGCCCCGGTCTGGCTGCCATCACTCTTCAGAGCTTTGACAGGCCTTGCGCAAACCGGACCTTTACGGCCGTAGCCGGCGTCAGGCTGGCGTGCGAGACGAAAGAGACAGAGAGAGAGAGAAATGGTGAAACTATTGGCAGGGAATACTGGAGGGGGAGTTTGGCAAAGGAGTAAGAAGGATGAGCCAGTAGGAGGAAACCCCAGCCACCAGTGCTGAAATGAGATAGACGTTGCAAAACATTGTCACTGTGGGGGGCCAGCCATCTCGCATGGTAACACCGTCTCGCCTCATCATTTTCCCTCCATTTTACTGACCTCGCAAGTCATGCATTTTTTTTGTCACAAGGCATCACAAGTCATAAATGGCAAAAACACATCCATATAAAAGTGGCCCGACCTTTTCTTTTAGTGGCTGATCAGAATATTGCAGTCAATCGCTGTTCATCAAACTGTGAAGTGATTCAGCAGACAGAAGGTTAGGCCGGAGATCCCGGTCTGTATCTCCAAAGCCAACGCTGGGTAACTTATGCCACTCTCCTGCCTCAGGTGAACCCGAAAAGCGGATTAATGGTAAGCAGGCGAGGTTTGGGCTCGGGAACAAGTGCAGTGATATTTCAGAGGCCTCCAGGGAGCTGCCCTTGACCCGCTACTCCGAATGCTGGACAGGTACCTCAGTCCAACTGAAAACACATTACATTGGGACAAAGGTGCATCCCGTCTGCATGTCTGTGGGCTGGTTCTCTCAAACACACAAAGCAGAAAGTTCGTTTTCAACAAACAAATAATACGAGGGAGAAAATCAATTTGCTGTGCAGAACAACAAGTGAAATTAAAAAACAAACTAAAAATAATTAAAAGCACAAAATCATAAGTGTAAATTATGATTTTATGCAGCGATAGAATTGCTTTCATTTAAAAACAAATTATTTTAGGTTGTGCAGTATGGGCTATAAGAATTTATCCGACAACTCAGGAAAAATGACAAATACTTTTTCGAGAACTTTATTTACATAAACAAAACAAAACAAAACAAAAAAAAAACCCTCAGGATTTGTTTATGCGACCATTTGGTTAGATGTCTATAAAATTGTCTTCCTGCCAGGCTGGAATGAATGCAAGCTTTTTAAACACGCCATTGTGTGTGATATTTTAGTTATTTTATTACTGGGAATATCCGGGGGCAACAAGATTCAATTGTTCTATGACCGCTGGTGTCCAAATCACACCAAAACCCAAAAAAAAGGAATTTCATAATATACTTGAAATTCAACTAATGTTTGCAAAGAGATACAGGTGTCCAATTGTTAGCAGGAATAATGTCTTCAGTAAGTGGTTAAAAATGCATAAAACACTGAAAGTTATGAACAAACCGCATTGCTTCTCTATTTGCCTGAGTGCAGGGTGCAACAGTGCTTTTGCATCAGCTGCATTGCAGCTGAGAGCATCCACACCGAGCTGGGCTTTGGGTTAGGCGAGCCGTGTGCAGACCATTGCAGGCAACACAATTCTGCCCTGTTTCTCGGCACCACCTGCATTGTCGCTCGCACAGTGTCCTTGACCTGATGCAGCCAAACAAAAATAATCTAAAAATAAACATGCTGAGTCTGTACTTTCATGGCAGCCCTAATTATGCACAGTGGTCAACATTCAATCCACACAGGGTCGCTATGTGGGGTTTTGCACAAAGGCACAGACAGACAGATAGACAGACAGACAGACAGATACTTTATTGATCCCGGGGTAAATTTAGGCATCCAGTAGCTTAGATACAAAATGACCACAATACATAATAATAATAATAATAATACGTAAAATTGTAAGAATACTAATCAGTAGAGAGTTACTGTGATTCTGTTTGCCAGTGGAGGCAGCGGTAGTGCAAGGTGATGTACAAGAAAGATAAATTACTGTATGTCGTAAATACTATAGTACTACAAAACTATAAATTGTAGATAAATATACACTATATGGACAAAAGTACTGAGACATACCTCTTAATCACTGAATTCAGATGTTTCATTCTGACCCATTGCCACAGGTGTGTAAAATCAAGCACTAAGCTATGCAGTCAGGTTTACAAACACTTGCGAAAGAATGGGTCGTTCAGAATAGCTTGGTGAATTCAAGTGTGGTACTGTCACCTTTGTGATAAGTCAGTTCTTGAAATATCTTCCCTGCTAGATATTCCACGGTTAACTGTAAGTGGTATTATTACAAAGTAGAAGCATTTAGGAACAACAGAAACTCAGCTACAAAGTGGGAGACCACCTAAAGTAAAAGAGCAGGGTGTGAAGAGCCAACGCTCTGTTGACTCAGTAACTGCAGAGTTCCTGCACTTCCTCTGGCATTAACCCCAGCACAAAAACTGTGCACCGGGAGCTTCATGAAATGGACTTCCATGGCCAAGCAGCTGCATGCAAGCCTCACATCACCAAACGCGATGCCAAGCATCAGATGGAGTGGTGTAAAGCACACTGCCACTGGACTTAGGAGCAGTGGAAACGTGTTCTGTGGAGTGACAAACCAGTGACAAACTTCTCTGTCTGGCAGCCTGATGGACGAGCCTGGATTTGGCAGATGCCAGGAGCATGTTACCTGCCTGACTGCATTGTGCCAACTGTAAAGTTTGGTGGAGGAGGGATAATGGTATGGGGTTGTTTTTCAGGGGTTGGGCTAGGCCCCTTAGTTCCAGTGAAGGGACCTCTTAATGCTTCAGCATATCAAGACATGTTTGACAATTCTATGCTTCTAACTTTTTTTAACAGTTTGGGGAAGGCCCTTTTCTGTTCCAGCATGACTGTGCAAAAAACAACGTTCATAAAAGGTGCTTTCACACTGCAGGAACCTTTTTTCTGGAATCAGAACCTTTATATAGAACCAGGAATTTTTGTCAAGTTCACACTGCAAGAACTCGGCCTGATTGTAGTTCCTCAGAGGCTGTTCCAGAACCCTTTTTGGCCCCTACTCCAGACTTGGTACTTTTTGTTCGAACACGAACAAATGGGGAGGCGCTTACAGAGACAGCTTGCGATTGGTTGACCACAAGCAGCGCTGCTAACATGGAAGTTACGCAGAAGTGCGGGGGAAAAAAGGTATAATTAGTGAAGCAAAAATTGAGCAGATGGAATTATTTTTGTACTTTAGTTACATTTAATGAATACATTTTTGCTTGCAGGGGCGGCACGGTGGTTAGCACTGTTGCCTCACACCTCTGGCATCAGGGTTCACGTCTGCGCCCGGGTTCCATGTGTGTGGAGTTTGCATGTTCTCCCCGTGTCGTCGTGGGGTTTCC
>JAAGVU020000105.1:212125-227050 GCA_011763525.2 Mormyrus iriodes | reverse complement strand
CCCCGCCCACCCGTAGGTTCTCTCTTTTGTCAGAATAGCTTGGCCTCCCACCCCCTGTCATCACATACCTGATTTACGCCCCCCCGCTGGCTCTAATACCTCTCCCACGGCACTAGCAAGCACCGGCACATCAGATGCCTTGAGGTGTAAAGAGCGTTACTTTTTTTTTGCAGCTTGTCGTGAATCACACTTTTGATAGGTCATATAACAGGTTTCCGTCGCCTTGTCAGAATCTGTGAAATTAGTTTAAGTGCCGCGATGGGAAGTTGCGCCACGAATAACTGCAGCATAGGCTCTGCACGCAGTGTTCGTTGTGGGAATGAAAAGTAGTTAACTATTGTTTCTTAACCATGCACTTTTATTATCATTGGGGGACTGGAAAAATATTTCACAATTAGTTATATGCGCAAAAAAATCTAACCTTAATCTGACATAGAACTCCATAGTTAAATAATGAATTTATTTGTTGCTTAATTACTTGTATTGCTTTTACTTTTAAGAGCTGTTTTGGAGAGAGTATGTTTACCTTGTTGCTAGGCTGCAGGTTTGTAAGACAGAATCCAGCTCCATGAAGAGAAGAGTGTGCTTTTCACGAATTTTGGTGGCCTTCCTCCTGGTATTGCTCCAAATGACATGCTCTGCAGGTGAACTAGTGACTCTTAGTGTGCATGTGTGATTCTGACAGAGAAAGAGCTGCCTTAGGATTTTCAAGAGAACCCCAAAGGGGGCTTGGATTAACCCTTGGCTCGGCTCATGTCCTGGCTTGTGGAGGGGCTCGCAGGTGAGAGGGCCACACTAACATGACATTAGCCGTAAATGTCTTGGAATTGAGCATCTTGCTGTGACTCTGTCAAGATTGTCTAGCCCCTAGATGTGAGCATTATTGCAGACAATAACTGGGAATGTGGAACCAAGCCAGAGATTTATCAGCAGTGTCATGCGCTTCCAGGAGGTCGGATCGTTTTCTGTGTAATTTTCCTTTTTGTCTCAGTCAAAAAGGTTGATGAGCCCCAGAACATTTCTACTATCCTAACCCATTGGAGGGCCCCAGGGGCGCAGTAGGGGCATAGGCACGGAGGCACACAGGAGCCCTTGAATACACAAAAATATATTTGATTTGTCCTGTATTTTTCTACCCCTCCCTCCCCCCACCTTGCAAATTTTACCTGACATTTTGTCAAGGGGCTCAGAATGTCTAGCTATGGCCCCTGGAGGGTCCAACACTAGTGTTAGTATTTTTCAAGAGGTTGTATTGCAATGTCTAAAGGATTCCAGGCCATTTTACAGAAGGTAAGAAATACAAATAAAAACAGCCCCCCCTCCCCCCAAAACAAACTACTAAAAATCAAACCTTTGATTACAATCATTTGATAGTGCAAGCTTAACTGGCCACATTTAATAATAAAAGCAACCTAAAATGTATTATAATTCCTTTTTGCCAGTACAAAGTCTTTTTAAACACCATTGGTTACCGGAGAGACTATGACTCATTAGCCTCTGCATCAATTGTTATAATGAGGTAAGCTTAAGCCCTGCTCTTCCCGCAATGAGCGTGTTACGGGTGGGCTATGATGCAACCCAATGACTGTGGCATTTATGCATTTATATGTAGATTAAATTTTATGCTTTGCAAATGTTTGTTCTCAGATGCATGCCATATGTCGGGCCGCTGCGCTGTCCACGGCATGCTGCCCACTCCTATGGCTGTCTGTCCTGGGGGTTAATTAGGAAGTTTTGGTTGGAGACCAAATGTGCATTTGCGAGACATCTCAGCGGGCCCAGTGTCCTGCTTTAAAAATAAAAAATAAGAGCACACAAAATAGATGAGGACCTCTACAGGCCATCCTCCAACGGCTACTCTATTCTTGCACCCCATTTCCAAGAAGGACATGACGTGCTGTTTGCAAGTCAAGATGCACCTTTATTTTTATCTAAGGACAGTTTCAACATCCCTTGGCATTATCTACAAACAGGTTGTTAGCTAAGGGTGTTTTCAATGAGTGTAGTGCTCCCCGAAGGCGCATCGATATACTAGCAGCTGCTAAGGGTGCTCTGGCCGTAGCTCCGGGCAGTCCACATCCACAGAATTCAGGCTGTGCTGGTTGACGAGGTCGCAAAGATGTGTACGACAAATTTAAGCAGTGAGGTATTCATGGAAACACCACCAAGCATTGTGCTTACCCCTCATATGGAGTCATTAAAAACACAGCTGCCCTAGAAAGTGAAATAATGACTATAGATCAAGTACGATAGGCTTATTAATAAAATGACCGACTTGCCAACAATTGCGTCGCAGTGTGCTGTTAATAATCCTTGGGCTGGTCAGTTTTCAGGCTGCGGTTTCTTTTATAGGTAGAGACATGGCATGTAACAGGATATGATGTCTACCATCTGGTCACGCATGACAGTGGAGTTAGACCTTGGAGTTAAGGCACAGACGTCTTCCCATAAAGAGTGTTAAATTGTACTGCATGGGAGGAGGATTGCATCCCGTCGCCCCATAATCAGCGGGAACGCTGCATCCATATTTTCACAAAACCTAGAGCAAGCTTGTTGTATGTTCTATTCACCTCGTTTCGGACATCTCTGCAAGTTGAATGCCAGCCACACACAGGATCTCTGCAACTGCGTAGAAATATCAGATGTTTAATAGTTCTTTTTTTCTTAGTACTTGTTGTGCTTGTGACCTTTTTGTAGTATTAGTTCAAGGGGGTCCTGGATTCCAACCGGATTCCAATTGCCACACGGACTGAAACCCTATTGCAGTTTACTAGGGCTCACAGTAAGAGAGAGAAGCCCAGTGACCTCCATCAACTTATTAAAACGCATTGCAGGGACCCTGCTCCTTAAGGACAAGCCTGGTAAAAATCCGCTTGGGCCTCACTCCTTTCACAAGCCTACACGCTGAGATAAGGACTCCATCTTTTGATGTGGCCCAGCCTCCTAATTGGAAGGAGGTGAAGTGTTAGCTTGTCAGGTCATTAGTTCTCGTGACCCTTCCCACCACACTAGATTTTCTCACAGCAATGGGCAGGTGACCGGTGGTCTGGTTTGTGTTTAAGGTTCCCTTTGTAAAATCTGCTTCTGTTTAAATTAAATTGCGTAACTGGCAGAGGTTAAATAATAAGCTTTCAAGTTGTAATTATAATGAATGTTAAGTTGTTTCTGGCTGGGCTTGTGCATAGTAGTATATAAAAAGTCAAGACAATTTTAGACACAATTCCAAAAACACTTGGACATAAGTAAAACATAAGAACATCTCACACTCCGAACAGAAATAATAATCACGGTATCAGTAAGACTGATTTAGATTTTCAGACATTTGAGTTTTTAAATTGCTAGTCAGAGACAAAAGCTCAAAGTAGCACGTTGCTCAATGTCCCTCATTCAAAATTCAGATCTTCAGTGTTGTCCATGAGCAATAACACCGGAGACGCTTATGGTCCAAACGGCAGTATTTGTAATCCAAAGAGACAGTCTAATCCAGCACTGGAGTTACAGTGCACAGGAATGTTACCCAAAGGCAGCTCTGTGGTAGATCCAGAGTGAAGAGGTGGTACAGTGTTCTGGATCCTGTGCTGTTAGCTGATGTTACTTTAAAAAGGCAGCCCTCTGAAAACCAGTCAGCTATAAGAGTATGAGAGTTGCACAACTAACAGATGTTCCCAGCAGTGTAGGCCACTCGTAACCCTTTTAGCGGTACCCCTAATCTAAGCGTGATCTGGCTGACATGAATCAACACGAACGATCGAGTCATTCTGGAGGTTTGTTTCTACACGATGTGCTCCCATGGTGATCAAAGCGGGTGAGGCTTACGAGCTTAGCTGCTCCCAGAGGTATTGCCAGAGATATCATTCTGCTTGCAGGGGAACCTCTTACTGAGTTTTAATCACACCTTGAACTGTGTTTACCTGCATCAGCAAGAATTCCCATTATGGATCTGTTATATACCCAAGAAGTTTCGCCATAATACATCAAAGGCTATGTGTGTCATGGCTATAATGTTTCACTTTAATGCAAAAACATACATCAAAAAGCACTTCACTTTCCTTTGTGTTAGGTACATGAACTGGTGGGAGTGGGTATCTCTAAAAGTCGGGGTCTCTAAATTTTCATTGAACATCATGTTTGGTAGTAGGAAGTTCAAAGATTTTACTAGAAAATATGGGGGTAACATGGTGAGAGCTGCACTGTGGAGCCCTGGGGGCACAATGACAGTATCAACAGGAACACTATTCATGGAACGTGACCGTATACAATTTTCATGTCTTTCTATGGGTTTCCTACAAATACTTTGACTTTTCCCCAGAACCCAAAGGGATCCTCTTTAGAAGACTCTTTAAACTGCTTTGAGCGTATGTATTTAATGGACAGGCATCCTTCCCAGGATGCAAGGGCTTAGATTTGAGTATGGACTTCAGATTATTTAATTTCCAGAATGGTTTGATTGTGTGTAGTAATAATCACAGTGAAACAGTATGCTATGGGTCCTTTCTATCTGTGAACTTATTCTTGTGTGACATGAATCTTAGGGCACTTTCACGCCACAGGAACCTTTTTAAGGAACCAAAACCTTTTTCCAGAACCAGGATTTTTTTTTCATGTTCACACTGCAGGAACTCACCCCAACTATAGTTCCTCGGGGACTGTTCTAGAAGCCTTTTTTGGCCCCTACTCCAGACTTCATACTTTTTGTTCAAACATGAACTACTGGGGAGGTGCTTACAGAGATAACTTGCTGATTGGTTGACCGCAAGCACTGTCGCTAACTTAGAAGTTATGTGGAAGTGCAGGAAAAGAGATGGCGGAGCAAAAATTGAAAATTTTGATTGATAACCAATATACTTATGTCTAATATTGTTGGTACCAGTGATGAAACTTCCATCCATCCATTTTCTGTAAACACTTGTCCTACTCAGGGTCCTGGGGGGGTCTGGAGCCCATCCGAAAGGCTATGCGTAAACACCATTCACTCATACCTATGGACAATTTGGTGACTCCAATTAACCTCAGCATGTTTTTAGACTGTGGGGGGAAACCGGAAAACCCAGAGGGAACTCCACGACAACACAAGGAGAACATGCAAACTCTACACACATGAAACCCTGGCAGTGACTTGAAGCTTGGTCCCAGAGGTGTGGAGCAACAGTGCTAACCACTGCACCACCGTGCCGTGAAATTTGCCAGCGCTTATTAGATTGCTCTCTTATTCGGTAGAAAACGAAAGATCGATCTGTTGGTCAGATTTAATAATGAATTTTAAACTTGTCGCAGGTCATATAAATAAATTAATGCCTGTGTCCTGTTTTTATCGCTATTGATTGCCTCCCAATGACTAATATGTAACAAACAAAACAACTTCATTCTCCATTGTTTTGGGGTGGGGGTGTAGTTTAGTAGGAAATTATGAATTAAGTTTAACCTACGACCTTTTTGCGTCTCCCATGCTTATTTAACATAAAGGGCCCAGTTCCTGTTGTGCAGTGTGAAAGTGACACTCGAAAGTGTATAAAAAGTTTATACTCAATATTGTTATTTACAGAAAGTCCACATACATCATTCCATTCACCTTATTCTCATATATACTGTGTGTCTGCCCTCCTATGGTGTCATGGGCACTATGTGTGGTCCGTGTTCAACCCCCATGTTCGCACTTGTGTACTTAATCTGCACTTTAGCCCTGTAATTGTGTACATACAGTCCCCCATGTGCATTATGTTGCACTGTGGTCTTGGGGAAACCATGTTTCATGCCACTGTATACTTCTGTGTGGCTGGTATGACAATAAAATCCACTTGACTTGAAGTGGCCAAGAGCTGCAAAAATTCCCAGTCGAGATGGTGGAGAACTGAGAACCAAGAACCAGGTACCCAAAATTTTGGTGTGAATTTTGTCACAGCATAACCAGTGGGGTGTTTGACTTAAGTCATCTGTCCTGTGAAAGCTTTGGCTCATTTATCGTAATGGTCAACATGGAACAATTATCAGACAATAAGAGCAATGAACACCCAATAATGGCTTTATCAGCAAAAATCCACCTCAACTGCTTAAAATCTGCAGAAGGGTATCAGCTGACACGCCTGAAAAACAAGTAAATAAACATCTCAAGGCAGTCAAGTGAGGTCTACACCTAATTATCTGATAAGATTGCTCTCCACTGCGTTGACAGTAAGCCGGGATGTTATTTGGACAGATTTACTTTAAATGCCTTAATTAGAAAAACTCCAGAGTTTTGCTTCCAATCAGGTTAACGAGTTTCAGAGCATGGCCACATTCCAGAGATAAGCAAATGGAAATATTCCCTTGAAGCAAGGCCGGCTGACTTACTCAGGGGCAGCCAGGTGCGGCAGCATCAATCGAGGGTTCAAATGGGTCTTATGACTTGTTACACAGCTGAGATGAAGCCAGATTACATTGTGCTGGTCCAAATCAGTCCCCAGAGGTACGCCATGTCCGGTTTCCCAGCCACGCGTCTCCAGCATCGATGTGTGTTTTCTGCACTGTGCTGGAAAGGACTTCTGATGGACACTTATGCACTCGGAGGAACTTGCTACCTGTTCATTCGCCCCAGTCTCAGGCCCTCTGCCCGGTGCACCGAGGCAACGGAGAGGCCACCCTCACGCGGGGAGTTCCCAGAGATCGTTACGCAACAGGAGCCAGGGAAGGGGGCCAAGTGAGTCACATCAAAGAGCGGCGAGGGGAGGCTCGCTGTGCCAGCGCAGCGCCAACTCATTCCCGTTCTTTTCCACGTTAAATTATACATCTGTGCCACTTCTAACCAAGACAATCAGGATGAAAAAACAATTCCCTGCAGCTGGGCACCGCAGAAAAGGAATTGTTTCATAGAGTTGAACGGCACATCGATTCAAGCTGAATAGAAGAGCCGGCAGTTAACAGATGGCCATTTAGCTGCGGAAAATGTCCATTTGTTATATATATATTTAAAAAGTGCTACTGCCATGGGTATTAAGAGAATCGTGTTTTCTGTTATACATTTAGACAGTCAGCATTTCAAGGGGTCTGTGTCCCATAAGAGGAAGACGTAAGACAAATTTAAAAATCGCGCCTTTTAATTTCCTGCTGGGATAACTTTAATTACCGGAGGCTGTGAAGTTCCATCGCTGGATGGGGAAGCTGCAGAATGCAAGGATAGTTTACCCTACATGCTCCTTCTTCACTCCCTCATCTGGTTTGGGAATTACACCCCATTCCCCTGCACATAAACATACCTTCTCAGTATCCTTGCCTAATACATCATCACCTTTGCAACGTCTCCTCTGAAAAGCACAAACACACTTCAGCGAATGGTCAGTGGGCTCTGTGGTCATGTGACACTCACGTCTGCCTTCTCGTTCTTAGAATGAACCAGCAGTGCCCCCTGCTTTGTGTTTCTGAGAGAACGATGGGGCATTTTTAAAACTCTGCAGGACGTAGTGCTTCTCACTTGAGTTTGTTATGTAACCTGGTATTCTTTGCTCAGGGGCGTTGTTAGGCTTTAGCCTTCCCAAATAAATGTGTATTTATTGGCTTAAGTCATGAGTAGTTTGCCATCAACCCCCCCCCCCCCCCCAGTAAAGACTCAGCCCCCCTATCCATTCATCTCTAACTATGCCCCTGCCTCTGCTCCTTATTATACATATTTAAACATTTAGAAATAATCAGCTCAAGAGTGAAAAGAGCGGTTGGTGTTACTTATCGTATTTTCTAGTCGGAAAAGTCTCTTTTGGGGTCGATGACAGTAGCATGACACCAAAGTGTGTAAGGACAGTTTTATTATGCTTAAAGGCCAGGTCCTGGAAGCTGGGGATTCAGCAAAGGCTTCATCTGTGTAACCTTTAGCCAGGTCCTAAAAATTCATCCAATAAAAGATCCAGCTGTATAAACGTAAGAAAAATTGTTTAAAAAAATGTAAAAGGGTATCAGTTGCGTTTGATAAAAAAAGCACAGCAGGAAAGCAAATAACGTAACATAATACACGCCATTAGCTGGGGGAGGAGGGCTGTGTCTCCAAGGACGTCCAGCGTTGTCCCAAACTGGACTTTTTTACAAACGCCAACAGGTGGGTGGCCCTCTAATGGAGGGGAGCAGCTGCTGAAAACCAGATGGCACCGTAAAGAAATTGCTGGAAAATGATTAGCAATAAGTCCAGCGCAGCTTACAGCCTTACAGTGTGGTCGTTCTGTGTGGTGCCGGGGGGGCAGGGGGGCGTTCATGCACACTAGTGTGAAGACGTTCCAATTGGGCACAACTTGGGGGTCCTTGCGGCTTTCAAGCTCTGGCACCATCTCCATCCCAAATGCTGATTGCCCCCCCCCCCAACCATACAAAAGAAAACGGCTGTCAGCATGGTCACAAAGTACCACTCGGGGGGCGGGGGGGTGACACCAGAGCTGTCTTCTACGAAAAAGCAGCATTCCTGCCATAGCTTGGGCCTTGGCAAGGATGTGCGACAACTGGGATGGATGTGGCTTAGATCCTGCAGGAGAAGTGGTACCAGAAACTGAAAGCCTGACTGTTTACGGGCAGCAGGTGGTGCCATGTTTGAGGAGCTGGGCCCTAGTGAGCAGGATGCTGTTGTAACCATAAGCAACTTAATGGTGCTTAAATACTCCATAAAAAACATCCATCACACTTCATGAATGGGTAATTGGGACCAGATAATGCCTGTGATAATGCTCAGCTTATATTCTGAATAACGAAACATTTCACAGACAAATCGGTGACTTGATGTGTTATTGTACTGCTTGTTTCATTTATGTAATGTAATATGGAATTGCACTTAACACACCCTTTAGCTGGGGGTCACAAGGTGAAACTGCAGACTTTGTGTTGTAAATGCATAATATGATCAATGGAATGCAGTGACTTTCAGTGCGATAAAATGTAAATTGAATAGCCCCCACTACTAAAAAATACACTATGTCTATGCTATTAAAGTGTAATTAATAATCTTCAGGTCTTTAGCTGATCTTTTCAGCCCTCACATGCACTTTGACATAGTTTGTGAAACAACCAAGACCGTTTTATTCATTGATTTATTAAATCAGTGAAATTTGTACAAGTAGAAATAGTCCAATGGAGGCTTCTATGCCCATGTCCAGGGTGACAGTGCACTTACGCACAGGCTGAGCCATGTTTTATTAATGCAGGCCTCCAGAGACGTCCCATCGCTGTGAAGGATCACAGCTCACTTTTGCACGCTTGGTTTTAATCCCTTTTCACAAGGTTACTGAAGTGCAAAGTCTGTGTATATTGCCCATGACCTCCTGCCCCCACGAGTCACTACATCTTGTGAAACTCTGTCTCTCTGTCATTTGAGGGATGCCTGGAATCTCCCAGAAAGAAAATTCCCTTGGTTCAGCTCAGATGTTTTCTTCTTTACCCTGGTGACAAATCCATGGAGCCGCGTGACCTGAAGGGAGCTCTCGGAAATCCTTTAATGTGCCGCGGACCCGTCAGACGTGACGGGGGCACGGCTGACCCCAGCGCTCTCGCTCCCGGGGAAGAGCCAGGCTTTAACAGGGCATCCCTGTAACACCTGGATTCATGGGGGGACACGCCTGTAACACCGGATACGCTTCATCTCGGCTTTTCTCTTTTTTGTCTGTATTGTTGTCCTTTCTCTTTATAGCATGTTTTGTTTGACTAGAGGTTAGGATGCTTGACTTTATTTAGGCATATTATTATTATTATTATTGGACTTGTATTTATATTCACCGACTTTTTAATTACAATTTCTACATGTTACATTTGTTTATTTTTAGTTTTAAACTGCTGTATGTGGTACCTTTTGTGTGGTTGTTTACTGTACAGTTTGCAATTACGAACCATTTCCTCCTGGATAATAATAGCATTCTGGTTCTGATTATTATTATTACAGACAGAGTTTCTTTGAGGCTCCAGATAGTGTAACACCCCCCAGCCACCAATCAAACGTCGGGCCGGAGGTGCACATCGAACGTGTCACTAAGTGCCACCTTACCAAGGAGCTGTCCGCTCGTATCGCCGTGGCGACAGGTAGCGGGTTCCTTCGCGCTCTCAGCTTTCATCGACCGCGCCCTGGCTGATCGAATTGCCGCTGTGATCCTGTTTTAACGCTCTCCTAAATGGTGTGTAATCCCTAATTTATGACCTTATTAAGCCTGATTAGAAGATACGCACTGACTTGGTTACAGTATTAAAAATGCATTAGGGAAGATGGGCAGTGAAGCAAACAAATAAATGATGTTCCAATCCAACAGCTATTAAATTATATTCAATAAAATGTTATTTCATTTCATATCTTTGTGTATATTTGTGTAATGGAGTGCATGATTGATATTGATAAAATTTCTTTTAAATACAAAAATGACAAAAACTGTGTATAAAGGACTCAAACATTATGCTGTTATCTAGAGCAGGTTTACATGTGTTTATACAGCTGTATGTTTTTTTCTTATACTAGGGTATGATAGCAAAGCCCTGCTGGGACTCTTTGCCGAAAGCTCTCTCCCTTAACAGCCACGCCATTTGTGTATCTGCTGTGTTCTCTCTGGTCTCCGCTGTCCGCTTTTAATACGACGCCCGCGGCTCGCTCGAGCAGAGGTGACCTCGACGTGCTCACGTGAGCCCACCGTCATGGCGATAGCCCTGGACTGGGACAGGGAGGTGGTGCTGGGGGTGTGGGGGGCTGAGATGGAGACAATGTATGGACCCATTTGATAAGCAAAAGGGCTCATAAAATGCGGCGGCAGGCAGGGTGAGACCTACTGCTGATTTTCTTGTTGTTGTTTTCCATAAGTGATTTGTAACAACATAGGAGACAGTTTGATATTGGTGGCAACACAATTTAATAATTTAAGGGTCTGTTTATGGGGGGGTGAATGAATCCAAATTAAATATTGGGGGATACACATCCCCCTGACAATTCTTCCGATGATTTGAGTGTATGTAATGGGGTTATGCCAAAGCCTCGAACCATGGGATATGCAGGCAAATGGAAGGAGGAGATAAACGCCGATGGAGATAAAGGCAGGAGACCTACTTAGGACCAAGATATCTGGGCTTAGTCTATATTTAGCCTCAGCTACTCCCAGATGGTCTTGGCTGGGGTGTGACCATAACTATCTCACTACAAAAGTTTCCTGGGGAAGTGACCAGCCTCTCTTATAAACACCAAACTTGTTTCCCCTTAATATGGGTATAACAAGGACATTGCTACTAGTCTTCCCCCGAAAACAATAATGAAAACACATTCCTTATGAAACGATCTTCAATAGCCACTGATGGGTAGTTAACACGTGTTAAAATGTATGCACTGCTAAGAAGACAAGCCATGTGAATCTGTTATTCCAAAATCACACTAAGTAGGTTTTCAGTCAGCTAAATTTCAGAATGAAATGCAATTTAATGTAGCATATTTATGCTACATCAAAATGTATCAATAAAAGTTTTGTAGTTAACATGACCACTTTCCTGACATCTTTTTGAGTTCAGCGCTAGTTCTCAATAACCCCCTCAAAATGTATGAACACATAATCAATACATCGAGGAATAGGGCCTTCTTGTGATGAGGGAACTATGAAATAGTCTGGTGCAGAACAGGAAATGACCAGAAAATGAGCTTTTGGATCAGCAACCCCCTCAAAAAAGACAGTCCTATTTATTGTATATTTAATAGTTATGATACGCACATGTCGACAAAATGACCTGAAGTGACCTCATTAAGAAGTTCTTCATCACACAGCGGCGAAACTGGGACGTCAGCTCTTACGAGAGGCCACTGGCATAAAAAGATAAGGAATTCCCAGGCGTGCGTGGACGGTACCTCTAATCACCGGTAATTTGGCTGCCTTTGCCGGCGGAGCAGCCCCGCCCCCAGCCTCGGTGCTAAATTGGACCTGAGTGACTGCTGAAATCCCCTGTTGCTTCGAGGGGACTTCTGTGGCTCTGTCCCGTGCCACTGAAGGGTGGTGCGGAAAACGATTAAATACCTAAGCGATGCCTTCGCCCGCCCTTATCACTACAGCGGATTATGGCCCGTCATTGAGCAAAGCGCCGTGCCTGGGCGCACGCTAAATGGGCCACGCCAAGCGGCGGCTCGCTGTCATTGATTTCTCATCTGGCGAGTCAAGGGCTGACCCGTCATGCCAGTAAGCCGTGGGCCCCTGACAGCCCCTCTCGGGGAGAAGAGACTGGCAGACGATCAACACCGGGGCCCCGTTTTAAAACCCTCACACATCTGACAAGAGCAGCGCGCAATAATTAAATAACAGCAAGGCCAAATCCTGTTAAGAGTACTTGACCGAGTCACCGCCAAAAATACAAAATTCTAAATTTACTTCAGATCACAGCCAACATGTGGGTCCTATTTATTAATTACAATACAAAATATTATTCCCTTATACCAGTTTCAAGGCACTGAGATATCTCATTGTAACTGTTATCACTGTCATTCAAAAACACACTGTTGTAATTAAATGTAGACTAAAACTGAATATTTAAACAGGCATAATGGTACCTGCTATTGATGTAGAATAACGTAATATCTCGGTCTCCTCTACATCCTATGTTTTCAAGAAATTATCTATAAGTTTTAAAATAAATATCTGTGAGATTCCCTGCATGATTCCACTGCACTCTGGGCGTGTGTGACTACACTAACCGTAAGCCTATAAACCAAGACTCTCAGCCGTTCCACCAGGAAGACTCTGTGTCAGATCGCAGCCCAAACCAGTACAACCTGGGCCAGCGGCACACTGTAGTTGGTGGTCCCAGGCAGGAAACTGCTGGTTCTGATGGCCAGCTGTCCTTAAAGCTGATTAACCGCTGTAAGCTCAGAGGTGGTACCGGTCCCGGCCCAGGCAGCAGGGATCGCTGGTAACATGGCTGTCGCTGATAACGCCACCAGACTCCTAATCTGTCACGGCACTAGTTTCCTCTTCCGAGAGGGGCTTGTGCATTGCTGTACAGAAGTGAGCGGCGGGTGCAAGGTGGTTGGGGAGGGGGCAGGCAAACCCAAAAGCTTGGACTCTCAGCTGTTACTCAGCAGATAAGTGGCCCAGCCGGTCACAGAGTTGGAGGCATGCGGCAGCAGGGACAGGGTCTATGAATGATTTAGCCACGAAGATGCCGGCGAGACGTCAGTACTGTCGCTGCCAGAGCCAATGGAATGATATCTCAGGCCGTGTCATTTATAATTCATATTTTACAGACTCACGTTTTATGAATTATTTGCCCTCGTTGTTTACCTGGGTGGCGACTCAGTCTTTTTAAAGAAGTATATCCCAGGAAAAAAGATAAAAAATTCAGAACCCGGCCTGTGGGGTTGGATGTGGGCACAGTAAGCAGATACTGCGGTTGTAGGTCAATCGAGGGCTTGTTCGGCCACACTGCGTCACCTGACGGATTGAGAAGGGTGCTTTCAGGTCACATTCTGTTGGACAAAAAGCACAGGAGCTACGAGAGGCACATCCAAGCCTCAAACAGAATGGCATGGATGTGAAGAAAACACCCTCATGGAGATTTTAATTTGTGTGATTACTGCATGCCTGTCGTGTGCATGCTTAGCTCCTGTTGTCTCCTCGTGTCGTCTGGTGCATTTTCTGATTACTTTAATTACACCCAGTCAGATTATAGGGATTCAGACCGGATTTAGGTTTTTTTTTTTTTAAATGCTCCGAATCTAAAAGACAATGCCAACAGGAAACAGGATGTTTGTGTAGTACATCTAGATGATTCTCGTAGGACTAATGTGAATCAATAGTTCAAAAGAGATATCTCCTGTAGCCTAAGAAAAAAGTAAGAAAAAACAAAAAAAAAATAATAATACTTTGTCGAAACTAGACATAGAGCTTAACAGAGTGTCAGGCCAAGACAATTACTGAGATAGGTTACACGAGTTTGCGGCCGTAAGCCCCTAGTTGAATTACGGGATTGTGCTTTCATTAGCTGTCCTTTCAAGGCGTCTCACTCGCTCACAGTGATAGCGCTTCCCCTCGGGGACCCGAACACCGTAGTTACCTGCTATTTCGGTGCAAATGCGGAGAACTTTGAGGTCTCGGCTCAGACAGATGATGTCACTCTGGAAATCTCTGAAGCGGTTACTGTTTTGTACACGCTGCCTGAAGGAGCCTGTCACCAAACAATTTCAATTCTTAATCCTACCCGCCTTGTGATTTTTGCAGTTTTTGTTGTATTTGGGAGGTCCAATGCCCAGACGTATGTTAAATGTGCTGTATTCCTGCTTAGATGTTAGCAGTACCACTCTGCCTGTGTCTTTTTTTTTTAATTTCTGTTATGGTTATATCAACTGGGTGGGTACTTGTTGCGGTTAACCTTTTTAATATTACTAATTAAAGCGTACCAGCTGTAGGGAGAATCAGGCTGAATGGAAGCACACGCCTGCTGACCAAATAAATCTCAGCCCTGGGCTGCTGCTGGAGGGAGAGGCTCTCCAGCAGCTGGCGCCTGGCTGCACAGGCTCCCAGTCAGCTGAATGGAAAGATGGACCCCCCACCCCCTCCAGCCCCCTCCAGCCCCATGGACGGCCGCCACAAGAAAGCAGCAGGCGAGCGACCACACAGTGCCACATGGTGGAAGTGGCTTTTGCCCCGCCCACACTGGGTGACGCTATATATATAAAATCTCTTTCAGGATGTACCATAGCCTTGTGCCCTGCGTGGGATAGGCTCCAGACCCTCTTTCGACCCTGTGTGGAATAGGTTCCAGATCCTCCTTCAACCTTGATTAGGTCATTGCTCATCCAGTTACTCCTAGTACCAGTAGCCCAATGAACTTAATAGGCTTTAAAAATGACGGAATGATACAGATCACCATGACAGTGGCATTGGGCAGGGGTGAAGGGAGGGGACTCACAGCGGGGGGGGACGTCGTGAGGGGAGTATTACAGCTGTGAGGGCGATATTGGCTGGGGTCTCTGTAGTG
>JAAGVU020000105.1:166526-212000 GCA_011763525.2 Mormyrus iriodes | reverse complement strand
GGGAGGGGCCTCACAGCAGGGGGGGTCGGCGGGGGGGGTGTATTACAGCTGGGGGGGCGATATTGGCTGGGGTCTCTGTAAATTGTCGCTAAATTTGCATGATTGGCTGTTATAAAAAGGGGCTTTTGAAAATATTTTCCGACCCCTATGCCCCCCCCCTCCCCACCCTCAGCACTGCTGGGTGTCCCTTCTGTATCGCTAGGCCCTATGGGTTTATCATGTTTTGTGTTTTTTTCACCTTCAGACTGTTCATATGGGAATAGGAACCGTTAGTGACCCATCGTTTCTCATATCCCCCCCATTCGGGTTGCAGTTTATTCCGTACTATGTGAGCATCTCTCCAGACGGCACCCCCTGACTTCGGCAGCAGTAATAAAACCATCCTGTCTGATAGATACATGCCCCCACCTTCCTGTTACGCCACCCTTTCTGCTGAGCTCCAGCTCTGGGCCATAATTGTTTGCACAAACCCTGCGGTGAGGATTACTCTGCATGTCACAGGGAAGAAAAAAAAATCAGACAGAAACACACACACACAGACACACACACACACACACACGTGCACACACAGATACACACACACGCACACACACACTCACTTGCCGGTGGAGTACTAGGCCCTCCTGGGTATGTGAGTACCGCCGTAAACAGGATCTCCACAGCCATTTAGAGAGGTGAAGACCTGTCACCCTGGCTTACCCCTGCCTCTTGGCCACTTTCTCAGACCCAGAAACGCCAGCGGTGATGTCGCGACATGCTGGACCTAAATTGCCCCTGAATTTATGGCACACCTGCTTACAGCCCTTGGCAGCGGGAGACATGCCCCCCCTGCTCTTATGGCAGCACCGCCACAGCAGCATCTTAGCGCTGATGCAGTTGCCCCCCCCATAATCTCTCCCCCAATCAAACAGTTGGCGACAGAGATAAGCAGCTGCCCAAGCAGACAGATTTGTAGCTTGTAATTAGGGATTCCTAATAAACTCATTTGCTACGACAATCCTCTCAAGCCTGGCCAGGCTGCCCATATTAAGGGCAAATTCTCCTTTCGGGTGAGGTGGGAGGCACCGCATGGCTGTGGTGGGGTGGGGGGGGGTCGTAATTCCAAAGATGACCTGGTTTCAGCGGGTTACTCCTTAATGATCTAACACCAGTTATGGGCGGGGTGGTGGTGGTAAGTGGGGGGGGCATGATTTGTCATCACCATCAATGTCATGGCCACTATTAGCTGAGATGAGGGGTCAACTGGTCAAGCACCCTGTCTGAAAGGTCATTGTTTCGTCTCGCCAAGAGACCTGTCCCACACGCCTAAGGGATGGGAAGAGACAAGTCCCCTAAACTCACCCCCCACCCCAAACTCACCCACCAGCACTTTTTTAAAGGAGCTGAAATTCCAGCAGTCGAGGGATGGATTAGTCCCATAAAATCTGGGTCAAAGGCATCAGACTCTCCATCTGTTGTTTTGTTGTGTGGTGACACCATTCCCCAGATCAGTGTTTCCCAACTCGGGCCTTGGGGACCCATACACGGTCGACGTTTTTGCTCCCTCACAGCTCCTTGCAAGACAGTCCACATTTTTGCTCCCTCCCAGCTGCAAGGGAGAAAAAATGTGGACTGTCTGCAGGTCCTCGAAGGACTGGATCCCCAGAGAGACAGAATGTGTGCTGACAAATAGCCTATACCTAGCAGATGAACGTTTTATTGTTGGGGGGGAGGTATTCAATCTGTTGTTTCTTGCTGTGGAAGACAATATATATCTTGTGTAGCAGGTAGTTTGAGGTGGGGGATGAAGGAAGGATGACTAAAACAACTGAAGAACAAATCAGACATGAATAACATTAACAGTAGCCTGAACCATTGAGTCACTCAGATGTAAGACTCTGGGCTTGTATTTTTCAGAATCACTTGTAAAAACATGCTCACAGTAGGGCCCGTGTTAAAATTTCAGTAACACATGTTGTGAATAAACGCCTACCGCAGAATTTATTTTGGCTCCGAATGTTTTCCCCGGGTCAGTATCCGAAAACCACAGCTTCTGCACTATACAGCGTGACGGAATAATAACAAGGTGTGCGTAAACTAGATCCTATAGCATAATGTTCCACCCTGAGCCCAAAAGCACCAGTCTATTAAAACCAATTATCACTCCTCAGAAAAGAATTTTAGCTTGGCTACTGGATTCCGTGCCTAATTAACTGGGGCGGTAAAAAGCCCACTTTGGAACCAGGCTCTGGAATGTGTGTTTTATGCATAAGAACACAGATGTTCCAGCGTGTGGCCACCGGGGCTGTGGTTCCGTCACCCCCCACCCCGCAATCCCACTGCCACTGACTCCCCAGAGCTGTCAGGCCCTTAGGCAGCAGGTGTCAGTCCTGTGCAAGCCGTAAGGAATTTCCTCCGTCCTTTGTTTGGGGTGGGGTGGGGGGGAAGCAACGCTTTGGCTGCAAACTCAAGGTAACAGTGTCTTTTTATGTGCGCCGTTTTCGGGTCATGTGACAATGTTTACAAGCCATTGTTCTGGACATATATAAACGAGGAAATGGGACATAGTGAGACAGGGAAGCAGGGCTTGGTAAAAGAAACAGGAAATGTGCCGTATGAGTCTCAGAAATTAGGTAAATGAATGAATTCTCTACTCACAAGCCTTTCGTACAGGATCTACAGGATGAGGGAGCGTTACGGTATGTCAGTGTGAGAGTATGGCAGTGTCATGCTGGACCATCCTACTTCATCATGAACAAAAACTTCTTTGTGTTAAATTGGTGTTAAATAATGTTGTTTACACAGAACTAAGAAGAAAGTTCAAAATGTCTGTTCTGTCACTTTATATATGTGTCCTTCTGGTCTGTAAAGGTTGCTTAACATAAGTAGCTCTAATTAAGCAGTTCCCATTTCCTGTGAAGGTCACTTTATGTAGGTCACCGTATGAGCCCCATCTTCTGTGAAGGTCACAGATGCCCAGCACTGCATGCCGCCACACATGTGTGTGAGGAAGAAGCAGTTACACAACAGAGTCATGGGTCCACATGCTAACAACAGGAAGAAACACTCTGGGTGAGAACCTGGATGCTAACAGGAGAGCATCGCCAAATGCTGTGAATAACTGAAAAGAACTGATAATTGGCTCAGCACACACAGCCTGGCTGGGTGGATCGGGGTGGCGTTTCACGGCCAGGCCGAAGTAGCCTCCAGATGATTAAAGCGGGAGAATGATCGGGACTTAAGCTCACAGCTGCAGACTTCTGACTCTCTTCATTATGTGCAATAATGTCATATGTCTGTAGAGGGCAGACATTCCAGTAATTGCACATTTACTCAAAAACATTTATTTTAATATATCTATTATTTAGCAGATGCTTTTATCCAAAGCAACGTACAAGTGATGCAAGTAGCAAATAAAATTTATATTATCGGTGCTAATTAAACGCAGCCAAATGACTGGTGTCACAAGAAGAATAAACCAGCATCTCTGCTTCCAGTAGTTTGCCCTCACTGACACTTTGAACTTACAGCTCATTTAAGAGAAGGTCCTGGCATCTTTCACGTCTGCAGATGAAACTACCTTGACTACATCGGATTTCGAGGGGGAAACTAGCAGTTTTCGTCCTTTTCCAGCACTGGATGTTTTATCGTAAACTATTTTTGTCTCACTGATAGGAAGACATCAACTTTTACTGTCACTTGTTACATAACAGCATCTGTTTGTCAGAGACGACCCTGCATTTCAGTGTTGTTCTGGTTGAGTTTCACAGAAGTAGTTTGACCCTACTGGCTATTGCGGGGAGGGGGGGTATTATCAAGCCCCCTGCCCGCACCCATACTCCAGCAACAGATAAACAGAAGTTATCGAGTAACTTCACGTCACGTTCTAGCCATGTGACGTACACAGGGGCCTCAAACTACAAAGTGATGGCCAAATGAAAACAATATGCATTGTGTAAGGTGCCCATTGGCAGATTCTCGTCTTAAAAACACCAAAGCTTCAACATTTTTACTAATCGTCCCTGTTGAGCATTTTACAGAACTTAAAGGCCAGGATACCAGAGAATAATCAGCATCAGAATTACAAAGTGGCTCATTTTTTAATCCAAATCATTAAGAATGACTCAACAGTTTGCCCTTGTAATAGTTAGCATTATGTTAGCAGAAAGACTTTAAGGTGTTGCTAAATGTAATTTTACTGCAAAAAGCTATAGCTTCCTGCCATGCATTTGTCCATTTCTCCTAAGCCAAGAGTTTTATTACTCAACAAATGGCTTTTAGCACACAATTGCAGCAAACTCTCCCCAGTGTCCCAAAAGGACATCCTAGAAATCAACCAATTAAAAAAAATGAATAACCATATTCTGAGAATAAAAAGGCTTCTGGCCAAATGGGGTAGGTGTCATCTTCCTTGCAGTTATGAGGTTAAAAAGAAAAAAGAACTTACCAGGAAAAAAAATGCTGTCTTTTTTTTCCTGGACAGCTGAGCATCTTATTATGGGATTAAAGTTAAACATCCAGGCCCCAGGAATGTGCAGGACAACATGCAGTAGAGCTGGAGCTTGGCCGAGGATGGCAGGGGCTCGGAAACACAGGGCCTTGTGCGGATTGTGGCCTCCTGCCAGCTGTCAGGTCTGCATTCATGTGGAACAGCTGGAAGATATGGCTAAAGTGGCCCCTAGGGCGGCGCCATACTCTATTTCTAACACTCTAACATTTACATTAAAATACCTCCCTGGGATGAGGGCCATTGAGGAGAAGTTTGCACATGATTCTTTGAAGTTTTTTGGTTTCTCTATATGTTTTTTTTTGTGAATAGAAAGTCTAGTGAATGGGACTTCTTTCAACATTCCCTGCCTGTGAGGAAATTTGTAATGCTATTGTAGCAGGCCTAGCCTTCTGACCTGCATGTGCGATATGGTGACCATCGATTCATTCGGGCGTATGTGGCTTCGAGTGCCTCTTGCTCATGCTCGCTGCTGTAGGACTTTCGCAGCCAACTGAAAATGGCTCATGTCAGAATTTGCAATTAGAATGCTCAATTAGCATTCTCTGCTGCAAACGGATTTATTGTAATGGGCTTTAAATGCAGGGCAACGCAAGCATCGAGGCCCTCTGAAGGAAATAAGATTTGAACCTCTACCTTCTGGATTTAAAATCTTTGTCTTCCGAGGGGAATCTTGAGCAGGGAAACTTGCACTCATTTGCTATTGTGAGGCTGCACTGGGAGATATATTGTGTGTAATTTACACATGAAGGACATTAAAGCACAGGGGCTTGGTAGCATGGAAAAAGCTTAGAAATAAAAATCAAGACCTTTAATGCTGTTTCTCGTGTGACTGAGGTACATTAATAGTAAAATTAACATCAGCACTGTGTTTCCGCCGCTTCCTTTACTCCTCCCATGCCAAAAAATAAACAAACACTTGGGATCTTCCATCAGTCCATGCAGGAGTTCAGTTTTTCTTTTTAAAGTCTTGTTTCATGGAGTGGCTTTTCACGGGGGCGATGGGTCTTGATTGTTGTGACAGCTCTCCCCCGCGGCCCACCCACTGCTGAGCCACATTATCAAACGGACGCGCTCGACAGGAAGTGCCCAGCTTCAGCTGGAGGCCGGTCCGCGTTCGATCCGGGCTGCCGGCCGCGTGTCGGCCCGCGTTTGTAAACTGCGTCCCTTTGAAACGGCGTCCAAGTTTATGATCCGCCCACGGCTGCGGCTTTTGTCCACGCTAGAGGGGACATGTTACATATACAGTGTATTTATAGGCACGTTTAAACAAAGAACACAATGGAAGCGTGTATATTTTCATGAAAAAGGCAGCGTAACATACCTTTTGTCATTTTAATTATTGTTTTTATGTGACCTTTGTATATGTCATTTTATGGATGTTTTTGGGGATTTCCCTAGAGGTATTTCTTCATCGGTTGCTACAGAATCCTTATACTAGAATGTACAAGAATGTCTGACACTCATTTGGAATGTATTTATTATTATTTTTTATTTGACAGCAACACATTTTTACAGCATATAGAATTATCCATGCTTAGCTCCTCTTCGAAACCTAACGCCGTTCCTTATTTATAATTGTCTGGGGAGCCTTTTCTTTAAGTAAGCATTTTAAATAAACATGCATATATTTGTTTTTGCCTTGCAACCATGACCAAGTGGTTTAAAAGATGGATAGATGGATGGATGGATATTTGTTTTTGTTAGAAAAGGATAAAAACACAAGTTCTCAGATCTTTTATGAGTTAAACAATCACTCCTCTTGCTTCCTACGAAAAATAGGAAACCAGTCACATCTTAATTCCATCAAAGATCTTATGATGAGTGAGGACCCTTTTAAGTCGTCATTAAGGGTTTGTGTGGGACTAGGCAGGTGATGCTTGAGCGCACATCAGAACACACAGACAAAAAAGCCAGGGCAGATTTAACCATAGCCATCCACATCACAAAATGAGGAGAGGAGGGAAATTTCAGGCCCATCTAGGGAGTTGGTAGGTACAAGCACCGACAATTTAAGGTCTTTTAGCAGTGGATGTTTTTTTCATGGCGTTACTTTGCACTGCGAAGCACAATTATTTACGGAAAGTGCAGTGGTGATTAATTTATGATTCTGGTACTTTGGAGATAAACAGGAATGGATTTAAAAAACTGTAAACAGTAACCGTTAATTACCTCTGTATTCATAAAAACAATGCTTTACCTAGAAATATGCAAATGTGTTGTCCACTGTTTGTCAGACAATGATGTGGACAAACCTTGCATTACTGTCCCACTTTATAGTTCCAGCCCAGTTTCCCCTCTTTAAATTGTAAATGTGACACACAGCTGCAGAGCCACCAGCACGAGGGACACTTTTAATTAATTTAAATCATAATTATGATGAGATCAGCCTTCTGATAATTGTTATGTTGTTACTGTGTATGAAAACCAAATAATTCCTACAAACATATTTCCTGTACTTCTACAAAAGGCAAGTTAAAGTACCGTCAAAATATTCCTTGTACAAATACAAAATGTGAGTGCTCACTGCACTACAATGGTGATATCAAGCCTTGGTCCCAGAGCCTTGGACTCAGGCCTGGAGTTCAGTAGGCTAATCCTCCAACCTGAGTAGCTGGGCCAGATGTAGGGATGTGTTTCCGATCCTTGTCGTGACTATTTTATACGTATTTAGGCTCTCCAGTATGTTAGTAGGATTCAAAACACTGATGTTACTGTAGACCTTCAATGACTCTAGCCATAAACCTCCTGTGGGTTGAAGTGCACTTGTTCCTTGCACCACTGAGAGGAACTCACACTACTTACACAAACACACATTAATAAACATGACTGATACTCAAATGGCCAACTCAAAAAGATCTCTTCTCCTAACTCCTTTTATTCTCCATCTCCCTGCTCTCATTGGTCTTTTTTTTTAATCATATCCATAGCCAGTCTCTGCATCACAGACACACCGTTCCTGCTACATAAAAGTGACGAGTGCACAAAGAAGGCCATGCTGATTAATGCTTTCCTATCTGATTAATTAGTTTGTGTATTATATCTTCATTTGAATACAACAGTCGTCCATCATTCTGCCCGAAACGCACCCCCACCCCCGACCACCTCAACGCGCTCTTCAGTGAAACCACTGGCAGTAGAAGATAAATTGTGGGATGTAGACATTAGCTAAGACAAAGTAGACATTTAACCATTCGTCAGCATTAATTCACGAAACAAAAATGCATCACTTCTGTGATCTTCTATGTAGAACAATTGCTGATATTATTCTTGTGCATTGAGTCTGAAATGGGTTTTGAACAAAAAGCCTTAAACCAAAATGACAACAGAGGCATACAAAAGAATTGGTATTCACAAAGACAGAGATGGTTATTGCCTGAAATGAGCCTAATTAAAAGTCTAATTGCTCCATGTCTGAAAAAGAGGTACAATTTAATAACACTTAATGGTACAGGCTTCCTGTATTTCAAACTAATATTACCAGAAACATATTCAAATTTGGCTGGATTTCTAAGATGTATCACATGTCCCTCTCAATAAAATCCTTTTTTATGACAAATCTGAGAAAACAAGCTTGAATAGAAAAGGCAGAGACCTCAACCTATTTTTTTAACAGGTGAGGCAATAAACAGGAACGTTAAAACAGAAACTGTCATGTTGCTGGAAGCTCCAGTGACTGACAAGAAGCAATCGTTTTAGGAAACTATACTAAACACTGTTTATTCCTATTTTTTAAAATTCCAAGTGTGAAATGATGTATGATGCGTGTGACTAATTATATTTTCTGCCACTGGCCACAAAAACCCTTGTAAGCCTTACAAATGTAGTCTTGCAGAGCAGTGATCATTATTTCTGTCGATATCAAACCTCATGATGTCATGCCTTTTCCTGAAAATAGATTTATAAATAGAACATTACTTTGCCTTGCTGCTAGGTGGAGATTGAGGCTACCATTGCTAACTGCACGCCTATGTAAACCTCACAAACTGAACTAGTCCAAAGCAAGATACTCTAGGCCTCTCATATGAGGTCAGTGCATCAGACCCGTCTGCATTGACCACAGATCCTCACTGTCACAAGTGTCATTCTGCAAAGCCTTTTATGCAGCCAACACATGCAATGAAATCCATACCCCCCCCCCCCCCCCCAACACCATGTCCCCGCCTCCCTGGGGCAGTAATTAATTTCGTAATAACTTAAGGGATTTTGAAAAGAAACCTGCTACAAAACAATGAAAACCAGGACAAAGACTGGCACAGGTGATTGAGATTCAATCAAGATAGTTGCCTTGTTAAATCCTTTGAATTTTACATGGGTCCCCTTCATTTTATTTCACTCGACGGTGAAACAGGCCTTTCCCAGGCAATAAAGTAATTGACCTTGGATATTCCCCATCGTCCCTGCGTCAGCCGCATCCATTGCCTTGCCCCGTTTTATAGTGCACACCCATGCAAAGTTTCCGTCAACCGTGGTACAAGTATTAGGGAAGAACTAGTTGGCAGCTCAGTCGTCCCAGTGAAGCCTGGAACCATCCCAAAGGCTTAACAGAATATCTGAAGACGGTTCTTAAAAATCTACCCCGTTGTGGCTTAACACCATCCCAGAGGCAAAAGAGGCACGGCTCCTAAAAATCTGCCTTATTTATTACTAGTTCATTATCCACCAGTCACTTCCATGCAGGCAGTCCCAATGCATTTAAACAGACAGGGCACCAGACTAAGCTTATCTTGGCGTTACTGTTAATTTAGCATTCAAACTGACTGAACCCTTATGGATGTGGCATTTCTCAAGGGTCACCAATGCTAGTAAACTACTGCTATGTACTTGGTTAAATGACAACCGACACGAGTTTTAGCTCTGCACCCTATTCATTTTGCCGTTAGCAAATTTAGGCAAGTGCCGATAGAACCAGGAGCTACTGTATTCTTTATCTATGTAAGTGAACCCTATCTCTGACAGTTCTATTATCTGTGTTGCTTCAGTCAATTACATTGATCTACTAATGAGATTCAGGGACCAAAGATTAAATATTTATTGAAAACCTTCACACTCCTTACCTTCTGTTGTGACAGAACTGTTTGTGTACTGCATAGCATAATGTCCACCCACCCCGCCTCCCGACACACTTGAGAGTAGCCAGTAGCCAAACCAGGAAAGAGTGTGTGAATTTACTGTGTCTAGGCTAGACATCATGCCACCTGCCTGCTCCCCCTGCATAATGACACCCCCCTCCCCCCAGAACCAGAAAACAACCAGGTTAGGAGGCCAGGCAGACACTGGTTTCAAAGAAATCACCCTGAAACCTGGTTCTACTCATGCATCAGAGACACCCAGGGAAGGCAGGGGCACAGAAACAGATAAACTGAAAGGGATCCGCCTACTGAACTGACGACACCGATGGAGAAGCGAGCGAACAGCTGGAGGCACAATGGGGTCTGGTGTCACATTTGAATTTCGAGATTCCCATACCGATGGGGTGCTGACTTCAGGCAACCCCGTTGGTCACTGACGGAAATCGAGTGGAACTTTTTAGATGCTGTGGTGTGACGCTGTACCACCCCCCAGGGGGCATAGCCTGACATCACCGGCCAGCAGCAAAGCGGCATTACTCGGTGCCCCGGGGCTGTGCTGGACCACCACCTCACGACAGGTGCTGACTTAGAGACTTAGCGGCATCTTGACATCCTCGCATCCTTTTACGCGGCTTTACGGTACATTATTCGGGCACACTGCCCCCATTATGCTGTGCCCTTCTCTCTGGCTTCCACCCTAATCCTGCGTTTCACCCGTCCACCGCCAACACTTCCCGCCGGACGGCCCCCGCGACCCCCTGGGCTAAGTCCCCCCACCATCACCACACACGCACACACCCCGAACGGCCTTAATCAGCGTGTAGCCAGCTGCTGTCACAGCAGGAAAATTGATAGGATCTGCATTGCAAATGAATCGGGCGCAGTAGATTAGCCGCGGACGCTAACGGCAAGCGGCTGGCCCGTTGCATTGCTGCTCTCTGCATTTCTTTTGTCTGCGCCGAGCCTGTGCTTGTGGTGCTTGTGCCTCTCAAAACCACCCCCACCCACAGCCGGCTGTTTCAGCTGGTGCCAGCCAGTTCCAAGAACCGGGGACATATGCACAGAGACCTGCACAAAGACTGTTGCTGCCACCTAGAGGCTGCAAGAGGGTATCGTCATAGCAGGATTCTTTTTGGGATGGGCTGGGAGGGGGGGGATCAGAGAGGAGGATGATGAAATCCTGGCTATATTTCAGTAATGGCTGGCTGGATGAGATCACTGCCATATCGCACTTACGGCAGGCAAAGAAGCCATTACAGTAGCGGGTCGATGTTCAGGACTGTGAGGTGGGGGGGTGGTGTCATTAGTTAAACGGAATTCTTTCATTGATAGATGTTTACACTTATAGAAACAAACATTTCAGCACATTTGCTGCAGTATCTTTTTAGAAACGCTAACTAAAAATGGGGTGTTCTCTTTCCAATAGAAAATGCAGTTGCCATGGAGACGAGCATCCTAAGGAATCATTGGTTTTTATTTGAGTGGTTAATGTTTCCACTTGAGAAAAGGACTGGGATCACTGATAATATCTGCGTGTGCGTTTGTGTATGCCAGGGTAGGATGGGGTAAATCTGACCCCTCCGGCTGCTTCATCAATATTGGCGCTCGGGTCTGTTTGTGCCCAAATGACTTCTCTTGAAGGAGCGCGTTTCATTTTTTATCCCATTTTTAAAATGAAAAATATTTTTGCCACCAAACCCACTTTTCTACAGAGAAAAGCATTAATTTTACTAGTCAGAAGAAAAACATTACATCATTTTTTTTATATAGCAATTATGCATTTAGGTACAGGAAGCAGTAAAACTATTAATAAGGATCTATTTATTCAGTCATTATTTATCATTAGCAATTAATGCTACCAAACTTTGCTGCCAGGGAAGGTAAATACAGTAAAATGGTAGAGAGTCCAGCGGAAGGTGTTCAGTTTTATGCATTGTGACACACAGACGCATTTGGATTCTGGGGTGATGGCATTCCGGGCAGCACAGCATGTGAGGTCTTTAAGGGTCTTTAAAGGAGACGCTTTGTTGAAAGTTACCGAGGTTCCCACATCATTAGCGCGCAAACGGTGTCCTTACTTGTCCAGCTCTGTCGAGAGGAATGTAACCCCCTTTCTATTACGACGGCAGCGGCCTAATCCCACATGACAAGCCATTAGCGTGGGCACAATAAACACGAGCGGAACGGCTGAGGCGTCCTGCGTCGCCGCGGGAAACGTTAGCGTTCGGCCGGAATCAAGAGTGACAGGTGGCGGCCCCACCTACGATTACCATTACTCCGAGCGGTTGAGAGAGGAACAATGGCACTGTATGCCAAAGGGACAGCACCGGTGTCCCCAGGCCCCATAGACACACTTTTTCTCCACGCTGAGGTATTCAGTCGTGCCATTTCTCGGTCGATTGCCTTTCGTCGCTGGTTTGGGCTCTGATAACGCCAGCCCTGGTGCCCAGAGATACATTTAATTTGACATAGTTTATTACCAAAATACTTAACCGAGTCAGTGAAATGCTCAGCCATATAACTGGGGCGAAACATCCAGAGTTTGAGCTTTATAAATCACTTAGGATAAGAGCATTGAGTAAGCAGCCCATGAGTGCTGGGAGTTCCCTAGGTCCTGCCCGGCCACCCTATCATTGACTAATGAAGGGTCTGCATCACAGTGTAGGGAGGATGTAGTTCTCAAGCCGGGATAGGCACAGCTCACTCCCCTTTTCTGTCTCCTTTCATACATTTATTTTTTTACATTTTCATTTCCCCAGATGTGCCTTCAGAGTCTGAAAAAAAAGAAGAAGCAAAAATCTCCAAGGTGCCTCCTTAGGGGCCCAGCTGCCGAGAAATGCACCACGGACTCCAGGGAGAGGCTTCTGGTTAGGAAGCGTAGAAACCCTATATGTGGGGTCCAGGGTGGAGAGGCGGGGTTGGGAGAGTCAGCCACGGGCTACGCGGCTCTGCCTACTGGGGCAGCAGCTGTGATGGGGGAAGCAACTGTCACAACTCATCCGCTCAGATCACCCAGCCCTACAGGGTTAGTCCATCTTGTTATAAAATCTCTCCAGTGTCAAAGGGAGGGCTGGAAAGGCTGGCCCACCCGACTACCTAACCCCCCCACCAACCTGAACTCTGTTTACTATCACACTGTACCAGGAAAATTCTCTCTCATGCAAGTACAGCGGAGGCTGGTCACTCGGCTCCCTGAGTTTTGAGGTTGGCTGTCCATGCACAGCCAGGCCGTGTGATGACCCCTTCGATTGGACGACTTCCAATGTGGGGAAAATGCACTTCCTTGTTACCAAAAACCAACAATTAAATCATTAATTTCCTCAGCTGTCATTTTGGGGGAACCAATAATATTTAGCAGCAGAGAAAAGACAAAAATGCCTTGTGATCTAAGAGCTTGCAAGTCAAGGGGAAGCAGAATTTATATCCAGATCTCATCAGCGTGGTAACCAAGAGGTGTGATCATTGTGGGGGGTGCTCAATAAGCCCGGTTAAATTAACCCACAGCAGAAAACAAAGTCTTCCCACATATACTGAAGGTAGTATTTAAGAAAACAGGGGGTGGAGGGCTTTAGTATCTACTTTTAAACTTAGCATGAGAAAATGTAGAGGGCAGACCGCTACAATCGAGATGTTCACGGACTAACAGGTCTGTTCTTCTGGAGTCCACTCTCCTTTCAAGCGAGCAACATGCTCAGGGTCACTCTGTGTACACAGCCTGCATCTGCACTCTGCTGATAAACCAGTCAGTCCCTCTGTTCACCCAGCCTGAATCTCTCGTTACGTTCACCACACTTCTTAAACATTTGTCATTCATGGCGTTTTGTTTGTTTTTCCATTTAATAACTCTTAAAATCCAATTTAATGAACAAGCCTCATCGATAAAACGTCATGGATGTTTGCAGTTTTCTGCATGAATTCCATACAAAACACACCAGTATTTCTTGGGGAAAAAAAATAATCAGTCGACAAGACATTTTAAAATTAATTCATTCATTCTTGGACAAGAATTTTTTTTCCCCCCCTTCTCAAATTTGATATTCCTTTCCACTGGAAAAAGGATGCTGCACATCACAACTGATGAGTAAAATAAAATAACAGCATAAGGAAGATCTGGATCAAAGCACAGCAAGAGTGAATGTGAGACAAGCGCAGGGCTCCTGGTGCCCCCGAATGGCCCATCACATGGGTGATTTCAAAGGTCAAGCTGGTGAGATTTGGACAGGAGCGCAGGTGGTCGGAAGACCAATGACATGTAAAACGAAAATAACTGGGAACAGAAAAAAAAAGAATCTTTTTGACACTTGGGTTGATTGGGATATTAATAAATAAAATATTTTAAGGCATCAGTTTTTTCTGAATGGTTTACATATGACCAAACTGCCTGTCACCGAAAGAATTGTACCACATTGTGACACGTAGCCAGCTGGCCGAACCGTAAAAACTCTAAATGAATCCCACTTGGTTTATTTATGGAAAAGGGTCAACCTATAAATCAGGGACGCTGACAATGGGATATTCCCTATAAAAGCTGTTTCCTCTTACTTGGACACATAGAAGTGATTCTGGAAGCCCTGATATTTCTGCGTGCACTGTACATGTCCCATAAAAAAAAAAAAAAAACAACTCTGAAATTATCCCCATGTTGGATTACCGGTGTATTTGGGCCAAGTCTAAAACGGTAAACTAATACAATGCAGATGAAGTCCAGACTCCTTATTCAAGCCACCCCCCCCACCCCAAACCCAGCAGCTGTTTCTAAAGAAAGTGATCACAGCACATCCTGCCTGGTGCCATAAACAAAGTTGTCAGAAAGTGCAATAGGTCACTAATTGTACCTTTCTTTGGGTGCAGACTCTTAAGCATAGAAAAAGGAAGGAGGAAATAAAGGAACACATAAAAAAAAAAAATGTATGAGCACTCAAACAATCATACAGCTCTAGCCCATTTCTTTTTAATTCCACTCCTGACTTTTCAACATGGCAAGATAAAGGTACGTAAAGTTTAACCTCCTCCTAGAAGGCTTTGTACGAGGCAGTAAGCTTTTAAATCGCATTCATTTCAATTGACCTTTTATTATAAAATCATTCTTAAAGAAGCGGTTGTACAGTTATGACCCAAAACTTCAGACGGCGTTGGTTTCGCCTGGAAACATGCCCCGACTGATCAGTGGAGAGACATCCCAAGGCAGTTGTCATGGTGATTAGCATTCCCCACAACTCCATGAGGTCGTCATGTGAGAATATGACTGATCCATCTCCAGAGTTCCCACATCACAGTAAGACTCCCTTTTTATTCACGGCTTAAAAAAAAAATCCTGGGGCAGGGCTGGTTTAAGGGGACAATGAGTTGAGCAAACTGTGAAGGCCATGCTGAAACTGGGAAATTACAGGATAAAAATGACTCGAATGATTTATTTCTGAGGCGAAAAAAGTAACTGTCGTGCAAATACATATTCTTGAACACTGGCTTATCATCACCGCGGTAGGCGCGCCCTCCCCTGGCCACAGCATTCCACTGTGAGCATCTTCAGAGATCCACTTTGGGGGAGGAGTTCAGACACCAGAGTGTCTCAGCACCACCTCTGAGTGGCTTTTTATGGAGTGCGAGCACCTCTGTAGCCATACTGATGCGCTTACACGCTCAGAGACTTCGTATCCAATGCGTTTATGTACATTTTTCTTAAGTGATGCTCTGTGGCCCCTAATGGATCCTTGAGAAATTCTGAAAATTAAATGCTTTCTCTGCCACCACGAGCAAGTTATACAAATGCGCGCACTAATAGCGCTTAATTGAAGCACATCTCAATAGATGACAGTATTACCAAGGCTTCAGCAGGGGACAAAGACCAAATGTTTGTGCTGGCCTCAGTGGCATGACCGGATCAAAAGGCAACTAGAAGAGCCTAAACACAACTGCTAACTCCAGATATTTGAACTCTCCTAGTAACTCCTCACCTCGGTATCTTAATAAAATGCCTCCGTTCCACTTTACGGCTGGCCCCGCCGTTTCCTGTGCCGATGCAGACATGTGTTTTTGATAAGTAAATATAGATCCGAATTTCAAATAAAAGTAATGGAAAGCAGAAGAGCCGCAGGAGGGAATTCCAGGGTCCTGATGTAAAGGAGCGGAATTAAAAATGCCCATTATCCTTGGAGGAGCTCCAGGGTCTCACATCAAGGCAGCGTCACCGGCTTCCTGAACGGGCAAAACGTCTCACATCCTAATATGATTTCACTTTCATGTCGAGTGAGGCTACCCTGACTGCATCACTGTTTTGGCATATCAAACAAAAGCAGTCTGGGCCTGACTTGATGATTAATGGATTGTAGTTTCCCTCAACGGGGGTGCGAGGGGCATAAGCTCTGTTTGAAATATAAAAAAGTAACGTACAGGTAGCACATGTTGTACAGACGGATTTAAGGCTGAAGCTGTCAGCACTGGGACATCAGACAAATTTGAGCAACGCCGGGCTTTTATCGAGATTAATACTCAGAGGGGAAAAAAAAATAAAAAAATCAGCCAGCCGACAGAACCAAGAATTCCCCCAATCCGATGAGCCAGCAAACTCAAAACAAACCGGCATATTCTCATACACGAGCTACAGCCAACTAACAAAAATTGTGTAGTGATACCTTTAATATGACTTAAGTCCTCCAGGGTGTTTCTGCCTACTGTAAAATCTTGTGATTACCTCAAGGCCATTGTTAAGGCGCTTTTTTTTTATAAAAAAGAATGTTTTAAAAATAATTTTCAAAATAAAGCAGACTGTACCCTCTTTGTTTTCTGCAGTTCCATAAAATCTCGGGCTGCAAGGGCAACAAATTATCAGCCCCAAGGAGAAGCTTTTCCACGAGAACCCAAGCGTGCACGGCGGCGGAAACCAAACACGGCCTTGTTTTGACTTCATGTGATCCATGCTTCCAGATGGACCTGAGCCAGGACCTGATGAACGACAGGGGCTAAAGACGACCCCCCCCCCACCAGCACCAGCCCCACAAGCATTTCATGTCGGAGTCCAAGGTGGTCCTTTGGCCCGAAGGCTTCACATGCTGGCCAACACAAGCATGCTGGCAAGGTGAACTCATAAAAGTTCATGACCACTCATGTCTTGTTAGTTCTTCTTACGATGCTACCAAAGAAGGGAACAAAAACACAAAGAAACAAAACACAAAAACAAAAAAGAAAAAAGAATGAAACAACACAATAGGATATTTACTGGCTGCAGTAATGTGGCACATCAAAGGCTCTTGTTTGCATCATGTAAGGAGAGACTGAGAAGGTTAGCGCTCAGATTGATTTCCAACTCCAGCTTGAGTAAGTAACTGAAGAGGCCTATCAGCAATCCCAAGCATAAGTCTATTGATCAGAAACACAAGCCGGAACCCACGGGAAGATGACGCACACCAAACATCCGCTAGCCTGAAAGCCACGCGACACCAGGGCATGCTTATTTCCAAAGCACTCCCTAACCTACCTCTTGAAATTAGGGCTCCAGAAGGAGTAGGAAAAAGAAAGACTTCCTCAGAGCATTATAGCAGGTCATGACACGAGGCACCCACTACCACTGACCCTGAGGATTTATAAGGACAATTTCACCCCTTTTCCTTTTATCACGGCAGCATTAACAGCACTGAATATTTCACTCAGTAGGGCGAATAGGAGATTTCGGACACCCATTCTGAGAAGTGCTTATGGACCATGTGCCATCTAAATAACCTCTGACCCACAAAAGAAGCTTTCTGCCGGACTGTTGAATAAAACAGATGGCAACGAGCCCAATGGATGGCAGAGGTGGACCCATGTTGCAGGGGTGGGTGGGTCAGACTCATGAGAGGCCAGCCCAAGGGGGCCTGACCGGACCTCCAAAGACGATGACTCATTTCCACACTCACCACGGAGCGATGAAGCAGCTCCATACAGCCGCAGGACGGTCGTGATGGAGCAGTTAGCTGAATGCCTTTCAGGCCACTGGAAACAGCAGCGAAACTAAGACCCCTTAGTGACCCCTTAGCTATCAAACGATTACATACTGGGCCCATTCAGAGATTTTTGAAGTTTGCAACCTGAGCCATAGCCGTGGACCTTGTCTTACGGGCCATATTGATTTTCCATACTGCCTGTTGTTCCCCATATGTTGCACAGGGGGTATCCGTTTCACATGTGCGACAGACGGAGGGGCACGCTGAACACATTAAAAAAAAAACATTCCAGAAGGAAACATTGTTCCAAACTTTATTCTCTGTTCACACACCCATTCACTAAACAAGAAAAGGCAAAAAACCCACATAAGCATTTTGGTTATCTGGTGGGATTTCTAATTATGTTCTAATGTTGAAATATTTCCCCAAGTAATTGGGCTTTTGTTTTCGATAAATAATTATTTAAACATTTGACATATTTAAATTCAATTTCAAAGCTTTGTTTTTACTTTGGACAGCTTTTTAAATACATGCAGCCTAATAAAATTAAGAATGGCTCAATTCCACATAACTCTCCAATTTGAAGATCTTAGGAGCCCAAATGTATTGAAAAGGACTGCTGAAGCCTCAATTGCATGATTCAGCTGGAAAGAACAGTATGAGAAACAAATTGTTAATGAGAGATCTTAATTGTCAGTATCTAGTCACACTGCTGTACAATGTTACAATACCAAAAAAAATAAAAAATAATTCACACCAAGCAAAATAAACATGAAACTAAGAATATATGGCTTTGTACTTTAGGGCCTGAACTCACCATGTTAAACTGTTAAACTGTTAAACTGTTAAACATAACTGTGCATGACTTTACTCAGCCAGACAGTTGTTGCAGTCACACATCCTTAATGACTCATGATACCATTTCAGATAAGGATTAGCATAGAAAGAATGGTCAGAACAGGTTAGAACCAGAAAGCACCCTTCATTTATGCTGCCCCTGTGAGCTACAGGTGAAAATCTTCACACATTAGTCTGTTTAATGCCATGGAAAGTTATATACAAGATTATGATTATAAAAGTACTTTATTTTCACCTGATCAGAATGTTGAACATTGATGCCCCCAGTAAAACAGCGGAAAGCAGAGTATTGTCGTTTCAAAAGTGATTATGTGTTATTGACAATTTTAAAACAAGGTCAGTAGCACATACTTCTTCCAAAGAACTCTACTACTCCATACATTAGGTGCGTTTTAATAAACAACCCAATTGTTTATCTCTACTGGACTCCATGGGCTGACGTGGGCTGGTGCAGGTGGATTCGGGTTCTTAGCAGTCTGGCCTCCAGAGCTACCTCAGGGTCTTTATTAAAACAGGACATTACTCCTCCGCTTACAGTCACCTAGGAAATTCTTATCATTTGAATTTAAAGCTATATTTTCAGCAAAGCTTTTTGTTACACACACACACATACAAATAACCAGCTGAACAGGAGCGCGCACATGAGCACAATGTCCGAAACGTCGCCGTGACTTTAAAAAAAAAAAAAAAAAAATCCAAACACACAAAGACTTCGCATTCATGCACATCCCACAATTCCTGTCAATTCCTTCTAATGACACACGATTTAAGTGATAAAATGCACAGATGCTTTTGCTGTCAGTCACTATGCTTCCCTGAATGCACGAAACAGCCAGTGATTTTAGCCCCTTTATGTAAACCTCAAATAACGCAAGCCAAGCATTTTGCACGTTTCAGGTTTGTAAGGCTAAGGTTGTCATTAATTTGTGCTTCAATAAATCAACAGTGGTATAGCAAATAGATTTTTCCCCCCAAATAGGTTTTTTTCTTTATAGGTTTCAGTAACTTCAGAAGGAATGACTGTAAATACAGACAAGTATCAACATCAAGTCTTTAAATTATGTAAACATATACAACTTGAGGTCACTGCATCGATCCTCTTCATACAGAACGCATTACTGAAGCATTGCTTTGATGTTTTTTGGAGTTGATTCTTCATTCAGATGTTTTGTGGTGAACCTGAAAATGTTAATTGTCGTTAGCTTTACATGTCTTTACGATACGGCTCTGGTAAGCACCCTGCCAAACGTAAAGTAAAATAAGCTCTAACGATTACAGATGAAAGGAGAGAGGATTACGTAAGCCACTCAGTTCCGACGAAGAGTAGTGTGAGCTTGTAAAATGCTCTCGTCCCAGGTCCACATATAAGCATGTGAACTAACCAAAGGAATTTATGGCAAACATTACTAATATTATTTATGGCCTACATAGGAATACAGATTACCCACATATTGCCACAATCCACAGTCCTGTTTATTAGCCAGAATGTTATGAGACTCGTCAGTCACAAGAATTATGAAAAGATGAAAATGATGAAGACAAAGGAGAAACTAGCGACTAGAAAATAGCGAGAGTCATCGACGGCAATGCCCTGGGGGCATATGAATTGCATGCTCTGTTCTATTTAGATGGAAAGTAGATCCACAAACATGACGAAACACCAGAATTCCCAGAATCCCCAGGATGGCCGAGCAGTACCAAGCTTGATGCAGGCTAAGCTCCTTCAGGAAGTGCACGCATGCTTGCTTAAAATCGATAAAAGACCTTAAGAGGACCTACTTGAGGGCATTCAGGAGACCTTCAACATTGTCAGCTGGCTGATCCTTCAGAACCTTTATGCATCCTTTCATCTGGAAAATGTGTGTGTGTGTGTGGGGGGGGAGGGGGCGGCAATATTAAATATAAAGAAAATTTCAACAAGTAAACAGAATTGACAACCATAAAAGAAGTATTGGGCCTTACGTCGATTTTAGAGGCTTTTACAAAAGCACCATCTGGGTGCACGTGGTCGTACAGGATGATTACGCCCACCATAACCCGCATGCAGAACAGCAGGGTGTCATCACTACTGAACCTGCTCGTGTATTCCCTGGGAGGGCAAAGACAATACCGTCAAGCACTGGCATCCAAAGCCATACCTGTGGGCCCCACATAGGGCTGCCAGTGCATCAATTCAAATTTAGAGTAACTTACGGTGTCTCCAGCATGACTTTACATACGCTGGCCATTGTACTCAAACAGTCTGTTGTGTTTTCCAGGGGCAAAGTTTTGTTCTACATGCAGAAAGATAAATACACAATACATGACATTACATACCGTGCACAAAAATATAACAAAACAGTATACTAGTGACACAATCAATCATAATGAATCATAGCATGTTGGGGGAATGCTAGCCAGAATAGGAGAAGCTATCACTAAAGATTAATTATAGCTCTGCTTACCTCAGTTACAAAGTTAGTCGTCGCACTACTTAATGTTTTCAGCATTGGTGTTGCTTCAGCATAAAACAAGGACATCCTGTTCGCCATCTCATTGTTGACTTCATTTTCAATGTCCAGCTTAAAAGAGTTAAAATAGCAACAAAACAAAAAATCAGGGAGAGTAAGGGCTGCTGCTACCTTCAATTACAGTTGCTCAGTTAACAGGGAATTCTCCAAATGATAACCAGCTCCCAAAAAAGTGTGCGTGTCGGGGTGGGGTGGGGTGGGGTGGGGGGGGGGGGTTCAAATCCCGGGGAGAGTGGCAGACAGACATTCACCCTGCTGCTCCTACTCACATTCATGTTGTTCAGCCTATTCCGGCTGATCGTCCGCCGGTAATAGCTGAAGTCGTTTTGGATGGCGGGGTTTCTCATCTGTGAAGACAAGACAGGCAACAACAGAACTAGATGAGCCAAATGGAGCAATTATGAAGTTAATTGTTTTCTGGGCTAATTCACAGGCTCATGCTTGAACGAAACGATGAAGATACTCAATAATGCTCACAGAGCTCACAGAGCTATGACTTAAGCGCGCATCTCAAAGGAAAAATGGCTCCAGACCTTGAGCTCATCGAAGCGGAGTGTGAAGTGAAGGATCTCAGCAAACTGCTTGGCCAGGGCTTGCTCCTTCTCAAGGTGCTGCGTCGGTGTGTACGGGGGACACGTCAGCGACAGAAGCAAGCTCTGAAGGGCCTTCTCTGCAACCCAGTAAGAGAGGAGCAAAATGACTCCTGAGAAGATGCACAGGCTCTCTGGGTAAAGACCGTGTACAAACTCAGCGTGAAATTATCATTATCAAGCCCAAAAAATAAGCTAGAAAAAACACACACGCATGCATGCATGCACACACAGATTACATATGGGGACTCTCCATTCATTCCTAAGGACAATCCCAACTACGACAACCACCCAATCCCTAACCATCCTAACCTTAATTAGTAAGTCGTAAGTAACCAAACAAGATACAAGACTTTTCACATTTTTAGTTTTTTTGAGTGTCGTCACAGATTTTTATAAAATTGAGTTTTCCCTGGTGGGAACGCAAAAAATGTGTCAGTCTGCCGGGATCGGGACCGGGAGTGGGACCAGGAATGGGACCGGGACCAGGACCAGGACAAAGACCGAGACTGAGACCAGAGTACACATGAGGGCACACTGACTGAAACATACCCAGTCTGAGAGAGAAGCTATAGAATTTCTTCAGCCGGATGACAAGTGGACATACAGAGCTCCATGCTCGCTCCTGGAGCTGCGAGTCGCTCGGGTTCTGTATCGCCTGCAACACAAAGGGAAATGGTTAGCTGCTTTTCTGTAGAAAAGAAAACACAGGCTTGGTGATATACATATATTTCGAAGAGGATTTCTATTACCAGGTAAAAGCACAAAAAAAAAAACAGAGCATACTCCTGGAGGAAACAGTTTAACGCAATTAGAAAGTTCATGCTGCAGTCAAACTGCATTTTCACCCACAGGAGGCAGCCCTGAGCAGTATTCAGGAAACACCCCCTAAAACAAAAGCTCCCTTCTTGGAATATTTCCTTCTTCCTGCTGGGGCCAAGTTCACTGTGCTGAAAGCGGGTATAAACCTTTGGGGGCCGCCTACAGTTAAATGGTTCACTTCTGCTCGCCGTTCATTCTTAAGTTTCACGCAGAGGGCGTTTCTGGTGTCATCCCCTGAACCAATTTACAAGAAGAGTGAAGCATTTTACAAGATGACAGAAAGCCTGTATAAACCTAAACTGGCCCTGCCGTGACCTCTCTACACACCCCTATTTCCACATTTTTCTACTTGAGCAGACATTTCCCCCTGTAGTTAAGGCCTCCTTATATCTCACACCCCAGAAAAAATGGCAGTATTTTTTAACCATAATTCTGCAAGAAGTATTCACTTCTGCAGTGAGTTTATCTTAAAAACACACACACACACACACACACACACACACACTCTTCCTTTGCACAGTAGCTCCAAAGAGAAAACAAAGCATGAGGCTGGCCCTTTTCCTTCATTTGAGTGTCATATGAGCTGTGCCTCACAGTTTCTTCTAAACACACGCGCTGTGCTTATTCTCCATGCCCCACGACAGCTGTGGAGACTTGCCTGCCGACATGCTCGCTCCACACACGTGCGGACGGCCGGCCAGCGTGGCCAGAGTTACGCTTAAAAGTCTGCTGCACTTCGCCTGGCACGAATGCAGCTCACAAGCTGATGACAGGCTACCAAGAAAATTAATGCAAGCCGCTTAGCTGGCTAATCGTGTGTCCGCCATGCCCTCTTTACAGTTCCTAAGTGAGTATACTTGTGGACTTCAGCCATCCCAAAAAGGCAGACCGGACTTTTTTTGTCCACATTTCTGTCCATCTGCTCAGTGCAACTGGCAGTTATCCTTGTGGTGGGGGGGTGGGAAAGCATCTCAGATCAGGTGCCCTCTGACCCTGTCAATACCATGGGAGTTCCCATGTAGACATAGAAGACTGTAGGTCAGTAGGAGGCACCCACCTAAGGAGAATAAGACACACTGCAGCCTGAGACCAGATGCAACACCAGGGCAACTCTCCTTTAGGAACACTCGGCACATTGCAGGATGGTTTTAAACCACATGGCGACACAGATTAGGCATCATACATGTACTGTACCATGTGTACATTTTAACAGCACATAAAAACACTTGTGCAGGCTTCAGAATCACAGCACAGTGGAGTAGAGCTGTGGCCCAGAAGCCGTTCGGACCTGATCCAACAAGCACTCTGGGCACCTAAACCCTACAGTGAAAAAAACCGTGCCACACAGCAACGTCACACAAAATTCGTCAGAGAAAACCTCCAGAGACCCCTGCATGATCACTGCAGGAATAGCTGCTTTATTAAACAAACAAACACACACACACACACACACGCACACACGCACGCACGCACGCACACAATCCTAAAAATGCCCTGGTGCAGACCATTTAAAGTACAATATATCTATTAGCATGAAACAAAACTGAACTGCAAACATTTATGAAATCTCATGAAAATAAGCAATTAAAATCTGAACAACAAAAACAGCTATAATTATGTAAGAACCAGCTGTCTGTTCAAATTGTGCAGTCTAATACATGTCCCAGTCTGACTGCCTGTGTGTAAATGCATTTCTACCTGCATGCAGGGGTAGCAGCACGAGGTCTGGCACATGTTACCGCGGCGCCTGTGTGCGCGCGTGCTCATCCTTGTGTACGAATGCATGGTGCGTTACTTACCTCCCTTATCTCCTGGCCCGCTCCCTTGTACGCCTGCAGCCCTGACAGGATGTTCTCAGAGTCTTGCAGAACGGCGTTGACCTGGTTCCATATCTCCTTCTCACCCTCCGTTGGCTGTGCGTCTGTCACCCAGGGGGTTGAGGACAGACCAAGGTGGGAAGTGTGTGTGTGTGTGTGGAGGGGGGGGGGGTGACAGCAGAAGCCATTAGACAGAGAATGTGCACAGCAAGAAAGCAGACCAAAACAAATCCTGGACTACAGAAAAACGGAATGCTATTTGAATCAGCATTATTCATACTCCCTGCTTACAGTTACACACAGAGAAGGGCAGTGTTGCTTAATGTTGAAATATGCCTTTGACTACCACAGAATCTCAAAAAAAGCACTGAAACAGCTTATTACAGCAAAGGCAGCCCTACATTCGGGAAGATATGGACAAAACAGACATACGTTTTAATGCAGGACATGTTAATATGAACTGACACGAGATCTGACAACAGAAATTAAGTCTGATATTCCCACCTACTGGTATTTACCCTACTCACACAGCAGCTGCTGTTAAACATACTGCTCTGGGAAGCCAAATCCTAAAGTCCCCGCTTGTCATACGCGTTTCGGTTTAAGGAATGTTTAGCAGCTTTCTATGGCCTTGGGAAGTTCGTCAACATGTAGGCTAAGATGAGACACATGTAGGAAGAAAGCCAAGCACTGCAGTCATCACAGACGTAAACATGGGGAGACACAAATTACTTTAAATGCACACGCAATATGCATCCTAAGCGAACGAGTGCATCAAAAGGCATGAAATGAGCACCGTCAGATTAAACATTTGGCACTCTGTTTACAGCTCCATTTGAAAACATTAAGTTAACAAAGCTGTTCAGGTGGTTTTGTGCAAAAACCCTGCAGACCTGAATCCACAAAATTACTTTAATTTCCCGTCAAGTTGCCGATAAAGACGAAACACTATCGGGATCCTTGGAAACGCATCTGAAAAATCATGCTGAAATTGCCTGAGTGGTAAACCTTGCTGAATGGAAGCAGAGAGGAAGGCAGTAATCTTCACAGTACGCAATACGAAGACAGGCAGGGCGAACAGCCATGTTAGTGCAGTAATTATGCAAATGAGGATTGCGTTGTCAATTCACATCATCCCCATCAAGGGAAATAATTTGCAGTGTTAAGGAAGCATTTACAGCATTGTTAACACTTTTCTAAGGGGGGGGGGCAGCTTACGATTAACCATCTGGCAAGCTAAAAAAAAAAAAAAAACAACTTTACCATTTTATATGCTATCATGTTAGCATAAAGAGCACACTCTAGTAGTTCATGAGTTAATTTTGTAATTTTCAAAACACACAGCTACAATTAAGCATGCACAAGAATATTAAAACAAATATCAGACATTACGAGTTACACCCTAAATGTCAGTTTATTACTGGAATGTTAAATGTTACTAAAGATATCATGCATTTTTATTCAAAAGGACACCAACTGGCAAAACAATCAATTTACATTAAATCAGAAGAAAACTATTTAATACGCAATTATGCAATATGGAGTTTGTACTTAGAAAATATTAGAAACTCAGGTGCAGATTGTCTAGTACAGAGATGGTATATAATTTTGGTGCAACATTGTTTTGCCAAATAGTGCACTGAGCTCTGCTGTCTAACAGGCACTGGGGCTGGGGGTGGGGGTGTAGCAGTGTGGGGAACCAGATGACCAAACAGACACACGTCAGGCCTAGGCCCACTGCTCACTCTCAAAGTCAAGGAAAAAGTTTGGCCCCTGGTGAAGCTCTGTGCAAGTGAGAAGTTTTAACAGATTCCCCATTTGGATTCTGAAAGACAAGAAGCGGAGAGGAGGAAAAGGCAAATGACACATCCCGAATCAGCAGTCTCCCGGCGGGCGGCTCGCAAGTCCCGTCCATCGGCCGGTCTCTCCGCACAGCCCTCCAGAAAGCCGTAAAAACAGACCATATGCTGACCAGGAATGGGAAGTACCCCGGAGGTCCCACTTTCCTCCCGTTCACGTACAGACACAGCCCTACTGAAAACTTACTTTCAAAGTCCAGGAAAAAATGTGGATAGTTTTCTATTTCTCTTGTTAGGACTTTCAGAAGATTACCCATCCCAGCAAACCTAGTGGGGGAGAGACAAGAACAGTAACATGAGGAAAGACTGGCTCCAACAGCAGAAACAAACACCGCAACAGACAGCATAATAAAACTTTCATAGTAATAACAGCTGCTCAAAAACACACACACCCACGGACAACGGTAGCCAAGCAGAAATCTAAATCCCAATTCTCTGGAGATACATCATTGCAAAATGCCTGACTGACATTCAAGCTCTTAGCATTTCAGACGTACAAACATTTGACTTTAGGTGAAAATTAACAGTTTTTAGGTTTCAACTTATGGTTTACACAAAGGCTGTAAATAAATGAGCATAACCGGAAAGATCACCAAATGGAGAGAGGTTTGTTAGCGTGCTCCTTTGGCCGGCCAGTTCATTTGGTACAATAACATTTGCTAAAATCACCCCAACAAAGACTTTACCCATGGCGAGTGGAGGTTTCTCCAGTTTACCATGTATTTAACTACCTCCCCATGGACATAGGCTTTGTAGATCAGTTTTATTAGGTGCCGAGTACCTAACCTGACCGGCTTCATTAAAAGTCATGTATGTAATCATAATTAGTCATGCAAAAAAAAAAAAAAAAAAACTAACAAAAAATGCTTGGCAAGTTGTCTTTGGATAAAAGTCTAAACGACCAACAAGGATCACTTCATTCCTCATGACAACCTTGTTAATTTCACGCGCTTGAACTCTGAGCCACATTTTCAGAAACGGGGATATTTATGAACGAGCGAGGCCTGAAAGCAGAAGGGACCCCATGAGCCAGGCTCAGAGTAAACATGAAGACCTTGGTATGTACTGCCGTGACACAAGGCCAAAATTCAGCACCCCACTCGGCAACCCCCCTAAACTATCCCACACAGCACGTATTGCATTTACATAGTGATTTATCACAGGGTGCAGGGCATGCTGTGCCGATTGCAGCCTCCCCGTTTTCATTAACGGGAGACCCTCTGTCCACAGAAGCTGCATTGTGCGGCGAACACGGGGGATTGTCAGCTGAAACGGCAGGGGCAGAACGCTTGTGTGAAGGTGGACATTGTGTGCTTGTTTTGACAACCTCGCTGTGCAGCTCTCTGGATTTCCTATTCCATCGGCAGCTTCTCTTTTTTTGCAATTTTTGTCACTTATGGTAGGCTTAGGCCATTTAGTCTGAAGCGGCATGTGGGACTCCCCTACTGGAAGTGGAGTGCTGCCCCCTGCAGGACTTTTGAGTAATGCACCAGGCTCACTTTCCCCAAATAACTGTACCACTGTATTTCTCACTCAAATTTGAATAACACATAATAAAAGCTTAATATTGAACTCAGTGCATTAAGTATACATTTTATTAATCTTTTGATGAGCCAAAAAAAAAATTCAAAGTTTTATTGATTGTTTTTCAAACCTTAAATTCACAGGCCCCAATTTTTCTCTGAGTTACTTATTCCATATGCCCCCTCCCACTCGCTCCAGTCCAGTAACCAATATCTATTGTCCATTTCTTGATTCCACATAAAGACTGTTGGGCATAGTGCTTTTACTGTTGTTGTTTATATACCTTTAACATATCCTTCATTGTGCAGCACTTTGGTATTTGACGTTGAAAATGTACTATATTAACAAAATGATTTATTGGAGTGATTTTCACTCTTGAACAAAAATCCATTTTAAGCCTTTGTATTTCTAGGAAGAAGAGAAACAGTACATTGCCATATATGAGGATTTGTGAACAGCAGCAATATAATCTAACGATAAGTAAAATGTTCAGTCATATCCGAGTCCTAAATCATTTGCATGGGATTTCTAAGTGATACAATTTGCTGACTGATCTCGCCCTCTGGTGGCCATGAACAGAAGTTTACCTCTGTATGGAAACCTGCAAGTCCACAGGAACTAAGAAGTGCTTTTCAGGGACAGCAAAAAAAAAAAAACACAATCTTCCTGAACGTGATACAGTAATGGATTGGCAACTGCTCTATTTAGACAAAAATCAACAGAAAATGGCAAAATGAGGTAAGTGCATGAACAAAATCACATAAAACTTCCTGAGAACCTACACTGACTATTTTTCAATTAGTAAAAAGAAAAAAAACATTTAATTGAAATGTACGCAAACATTTCCCTACCTACACCTAAAACAGAACTGTGTCAAACTAGCAAACAAAAGTCCCCCCCCTTCACTCACATGAGCAGGGCAGAGGGGCCTGGGGAGGGGGCTGGGTCAATCAGGCTGCCTGTCAAAGACCCGTTTCACAGCTTCTGTGGGTGGCCAAAGCCAACAGCAGACTACCCAGCAAGCCACCGGCTGGCGTCGCTGCTGGCCTGGACTCACTCCTGGCAGAACTCCTAGTGTTGGATCTGCCCTGGCACACTACACCCATCCACCCACCCACCCCACTTTACCACTGAGCAGCTGGTCAGAGTTTGAGTCAGACCATCAAGTCCTGTCATGTGCCGAAACCCCCCTGCTCACACACACCCACAAAAACTTCACTCAAAAAATTAAAACTTTGAAACAAAGAACAAAAAAAAAAAAAAAAAAAAATAATCATCAGCTTGATGATTTTCTGCATCCTAGGTTGGGGGTGGGGGGGGGGGGGGTCTTCCCTAACTGAAGCAAGTGGCTGGATTTGATTGGCACTGAGCTCTTGAGTGCAGTTCAATGATGTTACAGTGATGCCGTGACGATTGCCAATTCACCAGGAAGGTTATGAGTAGCTGCAATTTCCGCAGTACCTATTTCCACATTGCAGCGATTACCATACCTCATAATTACACATCAAAGGCATGGGGCAGATGCTTGAGAAGGAAGTATGACACAACTTCTAAGTCTATGCAAAAGTTGAGATCCTCTGTACTTTTACTCCTGCGGTTAAGCATCTTCAGTCCACTCCAACCTGCCACCATACTACAGCTACTTCTGAAGTTGGCAACTCTCCCACTACATGCCAAGCGCCTAAATACAGCCTACTTTATTTGTATCCTGTCGTTTCTGACTTACTTGCATTCAAATTATGCTTGCTACTCAAACAAGACTTAAAATTTGTCCGTTAATCCACCAGCATCAGGCTTAAATTTAGGTTTAGGAATTTAACCCCAAAACATATACATTCAAAATTTCCCATAAAGAATGAGGAATCTCAGTCCCCCACCAATTCCTGGAAATGAATTGATGAAAACGTTATCATAATAAAGACAGCAGCATGTAGCTCCATACTTTAAAAACGCAGCCTTCACCTTGTCTGACCTGCCCCTAATAAAAAGATATCCACATCTCGGTATGCCCCACCCCTCAAAACACAAATACATACAAACCTTAGGAAGTGACTGCAGAAGCTGCTCTTGGACCCTTATGCAATGCTCTGATCCTAACTTTGTTTGAAATGTGCACGACAAGTATATAACAGGTCAGTGCTTTGTGTAAACAGGATGTAAGAATATTAGCATAACAGGAAAGCGAACCATAGAGGAAAATGTCTAATACACCTTCCTTGGTCCACTGGGAAACTTTCCTTTATTGAATAAAGCCATGTCAGCTTCACAGGGGATTTATAGAAGAACCACATGGCTCTGACACACCCAAAGTTATCCAGCTGTTCCGTATAGTCCTATAGATCAAACTCCTAATAGTATAATTACAAAGTTAAAGAAGTACTAAATTTAAGGAAAGCACATTATCAAACTCTACTTGTCATTTAATCCCAAAGATAAAATGTAATACATGAGCATATTGTATCTCAAAGTTCAAGGTGCTGCCATATTTTCCTAGTAGTAACCAATACAAATACAGATACAGTCGACCCTCCTGCAACATGACTTTCCCCATCCAAGTTTTGACATAAGAAATTAAATGGGATTTTTTGGAAGTTTTGCAAAAGCTACAGACAGCACAAAAAGTTTAGCGACTCAGGAATGTATAAAATACATGTACAGTGCTAATTCGAAGGACACCAAGAGTGTTTATTGCAGACTGTCATGCGATATCTCACAGTGATCTTTGTATCTCGTGTTTCTCGTATCTTTTGGCTTTGCTTCACTTATAAAGGGGACTAAGGGTACCAAAGAATTGAATGTGTTTTTTCCCCAGATCGCAGGGGGCCTTCCCTCCTAACCCCCGCAATGTGGCAGGGTCGTCTGTACTAGGACTGGGCGATACCACATTGATAATCTGCTTAAGAAATTGCGAGCGTAAATAAACGTCCGTATAGCACAGAAAAGCTGGAGTCTGACCAAATGTTTTGCCAGTCATCTGCAGCCCTGGTGATTTTTGCACATGCACGACATATCATCAATTTGATATTGCCCAGGCCTAGGTTGTACAATGCATAGCTTGTGTTGTTAAATTTTTTAAATGGTAAGACTACTAAACCTTACATAGACTCAGTCTCATAAACTAGCACAAATGAAAAATGACTGATAACCATATGTATCTTCCAAGAATTTTAAAGGCCATTTTTTTTCCTGAATAGACACAAGAGGGCACTGTTGAGATTCCACAAATTGCAGAAAAACAACGGTCTAAACCAGCGGTGGGCAATCTTATTCGCAGACGGCCAGAGTGTATGCAGGTTTTTGGGATAACCTTCAGGTCAGCTGTTCAACCCCAGGTGTGAGGACTCTTCTGCCAATCAGTCCTCTAATTAATAATCTAATTAGGGAGTTGCAGTGAAAACCCAGATACACAGCGGCGGTTTCTGGATAAGATTGCCCACCCCTGGTCTAAACTGAATCAGAGTTGATGGAGAACAGTGGAAGTTGAAATTCCTAGCTCAGGTTTGAAGCCAAATGGGGATATTCGCAAAATTACGCATTCTAAAACTATTTTTGTCTGTGAGGGCTGTAAGTCTACCCTTTTCAAAAACAGCTTTGTACTCTACACAAGGGCGGTTTCCAGAAGAAAATATAGGCAGGTTTATCAGCATGTTCACACAAAACATACTCTGCAGTCTTCCACCAAACAGCAAGCGTCAATGCAATTGTTAAAAAAGATTCACAGCAGTCTTCTATGTTCCATGTGCCTACAGATGTTTACCAAAAAAAAAAAAAAATCAAATGACAAAAACATTTCCCAAGCCCTCAAAGGACATAAATGATTTTACACAACTCTGCTTTGTACTCAGGATCAGTTCATGAGAAAAGTTGTTGCCACTCTGCTTCTAATGCACGCACAAAGCAAAGGGAAATGGAAACAACGGCACCATGTCTGCATGTGGTTAAGTTGACTTAGATGAGTACTGCAGATTCACAACAGCTTCCTGTCTCGCATACCAATTAAAACAATCCAGGACTACCTCCTGACAGTAGTCCAAGGCACAAGATGGAAAGACAGGTACAAATATCTGGGTTAAACCATTAAGAAGCCCACTCTTCTTCCATAAAGGTTCATGACGAGCTCTTTGCAAACAAGGGCTAAGACTGGTGGGACTGTCATGTGCTGGGCTGTTAAGAGAAATTGCATATACAGCCAGTGATGTGATGGGGGCAGATTAACCAAAGAAACATGGAGAGGCCAGGATCCACCCAGGCGCAAAAAACCATCCAACCATTCTGAAAAGAGTCAAGCTAATTTGTCCAAAACAGTTATAGCACCAACCTTTTCTAATAAACCATAAATACTTAGAAGTGACAAAAGCACTCTACCCATCTCTGATGGGGTTTGATTTAGCTCAAAAGCTAGGGACATGTCATAAGCAGACAAGCTACATACGTCTCCACTATGGGATTGCACATTTAATTTTGGGAACAAAACAGTTTACAATATTGCATATATATTCTTATATAATATCTATATTATATACTATATATAATATCTTCTCAATTACCCTATGATCTCAGCAATGTTGAGACACATTTAACCTGTGCTTCAACATCTTCTGCAGATGCCTAGCTGAGCACAACAGATTGCATTCCTGAATTAATCAGGGCTTTGTTGACTGAGTTAACTCCCGATAATTACCTGCTAGCTGAACCGCTAGACCCGCTTTAAGGGAATAACATTACTTACTTGTTCTCTCTTTTGAATTTGCTATTCTCAAAGAAAATCTAATACCACACCAACAAGCGTAGCTTCATAAAGTTTCACACTAAATATTCGGTTTCCAAGCTGTAAGGAACCTGTCCAGACAATGAATTTTCTGGTCACCACTGAACAGCTTTCATCCTGGTCACATATTGCATGAACCCCAGAAGCGGCATAATTTTATCATCAACCCCATGCCATGTTTTAATAAATCAAAAGTGTAGAAATACCACAAAATATCATTACCTTATCTGGTAAACTGGTCCTCTTTTATATCATTCGCTTGCTCTGTCTTACTGCAAACGAAAAAGAAAAAAAGTTATTCCACTGCAACAGCATTACACACAAGGGCACATTAGCTTCTTAACAATTCAGTCATTACACTTGGTATAATTTATAACCTGGAACGCATCCATCAGAATGTGCTGTTCCTTTGACTTCCTTCCCTCCGGGTTAAATACATCGCTAAATTATTCAATGCCATGTAAGTGATACCGTTATCCTTGCCGAGAAAAACAGATTATTAAAAACACGTCGTCTTTAGGTAATGTCGAGCCTACCCACATACCAAATATCAAATAACTGTCGGGGCTAATGGACAGAAGTTAATGGTTACAAAATACAAGTGGTTTTCAAAAGTCACGGGTTGTAATCAATTTTCTAGTGAGATTTCCCACAAACATAAAATGTGTCAGGTAACATGATTTACAGTTGTCATCAATAGTTTTAGGTATCTCAAAGGTACAAAAAGGCTAGAAGTGACAGAGCCAGGTCGTGCCACAGTCTTTTTGCATGTTTTCTGGTTTCAGAATTATCAAAACAAAATTATAATACAGGTTAAAAGAAAGCAGTGACAGCCATTGCATTACAGACACAAGATGATTATCAAGGATGTATTCAAAGCTGTATTTTCCAGTACAACGACGACAATCAGTAGGTAAGCAAACCTCAGCTATATGATTTCAGCTCCACTCTTAACTCCAGACTAATAGAAGTAAAGGTGATACAGGAATATGCCTGCTCAACTGAACCAAAGATTCATTAAAACACTAAAGGTTGAGCTGAACAGACGAACTGCACAGCCTGATCAAGTGTTGTTAACACCTTCTGACAAGCAGTGAGACAATCAGTGTTGGCATTTCTATTCAAGCAGGGTTACATGACAAATCCTTATCGCTGCTGTTGCTTAAACATTTTTCCAAAGCCATCTTCACACATTTACTTTGTACAACTGGATTCACATTCTCTCAGGGAGGTGCTCTCCTGAAAAGGTAATTCTCTATGAAAAGTTTATCATCACTGGTACATAAGACAAAATCCTTATTACACCAAAAAAGCATGATGGGAACGCGAACACTTAACGTTTTAATACAAAGCATTCTGATATTTCCAGCACAGGCTGACCTTTTCATTATAATATAAAGCAGTTCTCCACTCCCCTCCTCACTCAGAATTTATAAACCAAAAACATTAGAAATATTAACTGCTTCTACAGTAGTCACTATAGCACGCGAGACAAACGCACTCCACAGAACAGCAAAGGCTGCAAACAGAGTGTGCAGCAACTGGCCAGTAAGAGCACTGCTAGTGAGGCATGTTACTTATATGGAACTGTCCCTCCCTATTGGGTGACTTTACAGTAGGGATGCACCGATCCCACTTTTTCTGTCCCGATACAGAGTACCGATCCGACACCAGTGTTTAATTAATAAGCACTGTTTGGTTTTCTATATTAGTGAACAAAGCCTACACCCAGGTGTACTTATATTGGTTACTGAAACCGAATTGTTATTTATGTCTAACATTAAATATGTTTAGTTGTTTAATGTTAGATATAAATAACGCCTCAGTTTTATTTTCTCTCGCTTCTCCAGAATTTGTGCTAAAGTTCACACATTTTCATACATGTAAGCGGTTGATCACTTTAAGTGATTTACCTTCATTAAAACCCGAATTTTCAGCTCAATAATTTATATCAGGCTTCTCAATTCTCAGCGAGAACTGTGACTGCTCCGCTTAGCCATGATCTTTTTTTTTTTTATAAAATAGCAAAAAATGCATATATCCAGGTATAATTATATTGGTGATTGAAACTGATTTATATCCAACATTAAATATGTTTCGTTATTAAATGTTAGATATAAATAAGGCATTGGTTACATTTTCTCTTGCTTCTCCAATCTTTGCACTCAAGCTTGTTGTTGCAGTTCTCTGCTAGCATTAGCAAACTCCATGTACTCTGCGCTATGGTGTGTCTTTAGACGTTTGGTCTAATTGCTTGTGTTAAATGACGTACTGTCCCTTCTTTCTCTTGACACTTCAGCAAAACAGACCGTACAGTCTGACAAAATGCAGCAGCTTTGAATTTTAACGTAATGTAGCAATTAGGTGGTGTCGTTTCTTGGTATCGGACAATTTTTACGAGTACGAATATCTGACCGCGGTATCGGCCTGATACCCGATGCCGGTATCAGTGGATCCTTACTTTACAGCCAGTTAGACTACCTACATCACACTACACAAACCCTCAAATACTGGTCAAGAAACAAGATCACAAGGTTACCAGTTCAAATCCCAAAGAAAAACACGGGTCAATCAACAAGACCCCAAATAAGAATTGCAACAGTATTCTTAAGTATCAGTAGTAACAAATCCCTTTTTTGGGATAAATAGTTTTCGGTTAACAATCTAGTCAGCACTTAAGCAAAACGTCCCAGTTATTGAAATAAAGCATTTTCTGCTGTCTCTATATACCATTACCTCTATGTATTAGAAAGCCACACAGTAACTCATCTATTGCCAAAACATGGGTTCACCACAACTGCAGTACGCCCCAAGATGAAAGCAGATAGAATAACTTACGGTTTCATTCACCCTTCATTTTAATTATTTGCAGTTACCCAGCAACACCCTCCCCCACAACACTAATGAAATATTTAACTGTGGGGTAGTAAAATGCATAAAAAGTACAATACTGAAGTTCATACACTAACTGCTTAGAGAAGCTATTATTCTGCATAGTATGTCACCTGACCAGGTGCTCCTGGTGTAACAGATTGGTTGACAGTGAATTTGTTGGGGGGGACTGGCCACCCCAGCTCTGTAATTGTGAACACAACCACCTTATGAATAGCCGATGGTTTCTATGGCAACAAGAGGCTCTCATTTAAATTTAACATGAAGTATGGAAGGGTTGTCAAATGCTGTTAAAAGGATGAGCAAATTTCTTTATATGACTTGCTTTTGGTTAGGTGGTATAAGGGCAGCTACATTAAAGTTCCTAGACATTTTTGCAGAAAGGCAAGTTTTAATTTTAATACCTCGAATACAGTTTCAAATGAGGCAGATACGAGAGATCTTCCAATGGGCCCATCACTAGTACTATACCAGCTGTCACAAGTGGTACATTACGGGGATCAAGCAAGTGGTATATTACGGTCATCCTTCATATGCAAAATCCATCACTTATCCTTTAGGGAACTTTCAGTAAGGACATCATCAAATCAGAGTAACTCCTACTTAAAACAAGAACTCCCTTTAAGTCACCTCAAGCATAACCAAAGGACGACGCACAGCTTTCATCCGTTTGAGGTAGCGAAAAGCTCCAGAGAGATGGAGACAATCAAACCTGTGACTGCCACCAAACAATGGGCCACATTGAGAACCTGTGAATAGCTGCCCATCTAACTAGCCTTTCAGAACGTTCAAATGGCTCTGTTTATTGTCCATGTTCATTTACATTCCAGAACATAGTTATTGTTCAGAGCAGTTCTTGGTGTTTTGGTGAGGTCCAGCCAGCTGTTACCTCCAGAACCGATGAGAGAGACCAAGACCCACTACCCATTTCAAAGATATGCTTCCAAAGGTTGTGAGCTGCATCATAAAAGTGTGGTGTTGAATCCCAGTGTATTCTTATTAAAAACTGATCTTCATCAGTTTCAATGATTAATATGGATGGCTAAATAGTTTTCCTTTGTCCGGTAGTGCTAGGTTTCTGGCATACTTCCTTTTAAGTAACCAAAGCATTGTACCCTGTTGTCTGACCCAGAGTCCAAGATCACCACCCCTTCACGGGATATCAAGTAAAATAAGTAAAGGTTAAATAAAACAGAAACTTCTTAATACAAGAAATTTAGGTATAATCTCCAATAAAGTACACAAAAATTCAACATTGCTGACATATTGATTTTAAAGTTAACATCGCCTGGAATGCCCATCACGTGCAGCAAGGCATTCAGACTCACAAATTACAAACCAGAAGTTAATTCAATTTCATCCATCAGAAGTTTATAATCAATGCTTTTTATGTGCATAGTGAGTATGGCAGTAGGGATTCTACAATGCGAGCTCCAAGTGTGCTGCATGACCCCATTTTCTCCATTTCTGTAAATGGCATGAGGAAGACTTCTAAATGAGTTCACATCTACAAAATGGTCTGGACTCACTACTCACAACTGCATGGCCAGACACCTCCAGCCTATTAGTGCATGGCTTCAACACAATCATTAACTTTGTTGATGATATCACAATCATATGCCTAATCACCTATGATAATGATACACAACTCTCCAACAATATACTTGTAACAGCCTTAGGTGGTGGATAAGAATTTAAGTTGATTTTATATTTGAGGTTTTAAAGTCTCCCCTTGGGATGCAGACCATGCAGCTGTGGAAGTACACTCTACAATGGAGTGAACCAGTTAAATATTAACCACAACCTACTACAGAAGCAGTCATCTTGGTTTGGGCCACAGAGTCCACTTAGAGCGCAGGCAAAACGAAAGGACATAAGAAAGCAAAATGAAGACACTCCAATGAGAATTTTATGGCTGGAAGAACCAAAAAAAAAATAGATGCACCATATTGGTTAACACAGCATAGTGAATGGTGAATGAAACCATATTAGTTAAGCACAACTTGTGGCAACACCAACTTATTTGACAGACTCATTTGATAACTAAAAATAAACTATAACCATATAGAATTTTTCATCTCCTTTTATGTCATATAAATATTACAATATTTATTACAAAGGTTTCAAATATCGCAATGTAATATTATTTATAAGTATGGCTGAATTTCATCCAAGTTTCATGGTGACTTTTAATTTTAAGTTGTCCTTTTACAGCAAAAAGTGATTTCTCATTTTCTATGGAAATAAACAGAGTAGCCTATAAGCCAGAGAAGTATTGTTAGAATTATGTTGTTAAAAATAAAGAAAATCGCCATTCGCCATAACTGCCTAAGCCTATAAAAGATTATGTATGCTACAACACCTTGAGCTATCTATTCAGATTAATGTGTTTCATTTTAATTCATTCAAGCTACTTTTAAAAAATGTTTTACATTATACTTTTGCATCAACAAGTGATATTTCACAAGGAAAAAATATTTTGATCCATACACAATTTTCTCCATGTGTGTTGTAGGATTAATCGAAAAATTATTCGATTCATGACCGAAGAAATTAGTAATTCTACCTGAAATGCCCATTCCTGTGTTTCCACATTGTTGCATCAAAAAATAATAAGAACAAATCTGTCACCTGATTTTCACAGCTAACATGAGATATGGGAAAATCAGTGAAACTGCTGACTAAAACATTCAACGTCAAGTCGTCGATTTCTTAACAAAACACTTTCACATCAGAGAAAAAACAACAAAAAAGCCAAAAACAAATACGATACTGAAACTATATTAGGGTAGTACGTCTGATGGCTGAGTCCAGTCAAAAGCCAGAAATTGAACCCAGGACGCATAACATCATTATGATCACATGACCTTTCTAAAGTAGGGGGCGGGCAGCTTTCGTTCATTACAAATCAAAAATATTAACACACATTCGCTTATTCAAAACAAGTTCAGCATATAAACTGATGCATTTTCCAAAAAGAACAATTTTCCTATTAAATTATTACCATGCAATCCTAAATAAGTTAATGGAAAGAAATAGTCTTCTTACAAGAGCAACCTGTGCAATAAGGCCGTTTGAACATTGTCTGATTGCCTCATGTTTACTGGTAGTAATTGAAATGAAAGAGGAAAAAAAACGCCCTGATGCAACAGAAAAAACCTGCTGTTAGGTAGATATTTTTGTTCTCTTTATGCAAAGAAAGTACGCCTGAAAGAACAAGGTCTGAGCTAAACCCTCCACATACAGGGCATCAGTTAGTAACAATTCATATTTTAGAAAAGCACAATCCATGCGAGTTGAACTGGCTCTGAAGTGTGTTACTTCACAGCTCAAATATGCAAGACCTACTAAAGAGCAACGCTACGTGGCTCAAGGGGAATTGCTATAGTTATGAAAGAGCACAAGTTCAGGGGCAAGCTATGAGCAAAGCTAACCCTGGCATGGTGACCAAAACACAACCTCTTTGTTAACGTGCAGTACCAATACCGCATAGGTTGTTTAGTGACCAGCTCTTTATAAAAGGACTATGAGTTACGAAAATATTCTATTCAGTCAGCGTGCATTCAATTGATGCACTATGCAAAACCAAACGAGTGACACAACATGTTTTCTTGAAAGGTCTCACAAGAGGAATGATGAAAATCAAAACCGACAGCGTTTCCAGATTTCATGAAACTAGATACTAATTGTGTCCAGACAAGTGCATACATGGGTGGAGTTTGTCCTTAATACGGCCAAACCCCTAAATACTCTCCACCATCACTGGCCTGGCATTACACCAACCCACTCTCCCCAAAAACACTTGCTGGAACTTATTACTCTTCCCAGTCTTGACCACAAACAAACAATTTTACCTCTTAGGGAAAACTAAGACCCGCTACAAATGTTACGAATCTGGAGGTGGGAGTCAAAGCGGGGGCAGGCATGCAATAAAAAAAATCCAGATGCAGAATACTTGAATATGTAAGTGCTGGTATTCAGCGAAGGGCTTCTGTCCTCGTGCTCGGGCCCGCAGTCGGTGCCCGCGCTCCTGGCTGAAAGACTCCGCCCACATTCCACAATGGGCCTCAATAGTGCTTCTGTTCTAGGGACTCAAGGCCTCAGAAACACACCAGCACAAAGGGGCCATGTGTGACTGTGCGAGTACGCGTGCACATCATTTAAAAAGACTGTAAAACCAGGCCTGTGTTAATTCCACTATACCATGACCATTCTGGAGCTTCAAAGCTAATATGAGGAACGGGAGCCCACTTTCAGCTCAATCACACTAAATAAAATAAAATGCCTCAAAGGCATTTTGTATTGTGTTATTCAACTGCCAAAGCAGGCTCAGGGGAACAGAAATTAATAATGGATTGTTGACTGGAGATCATATATGAGGGAACAAAGGCCTACACTGTTCATTTCCACAACTACTGCACTGAAAAAGAAAAAGAACTGAGATGTTTTCATAAAGAGATTACTTTCACAACCGTTTTGACAGTACCTTAAAAGAAGAACTGGGCTTTGTTTTCACAGGATAACCTGGTGTTCTCTAAAGAAAAAAAAAATAGGACTGTTCACATAAAAATAGGCTCCGTTTCCCAGACGTAGGTGCACAAGGCCCATGGTCGCATGGAGGATGACAGACCCACAAATGCCAGTGGGAAGCCTTTTCAAACAGGATCTCACACCCAAGGCTGCGATTCCGATGAAGCCATTAATTCCATCAGATGAAGAACCCTGCCTGCAGACAGATTCAGTTTCAAGTTTAAAACTTGAACAGATAACAGAACTACACTAATTTCAAAGAAAACTTTTATGAATGTGACACCTGGAAATCTGCCAAAACCTCACCATATAAAATTCTGAAATGTTTAAGGCATTTGAATACTAGATATAACAAAGTATTTTATAACAGCATTTAATTCAAATTCGAATACATTAACAGATAATCGCCACTGCACACAACTTATTTCCTACTCTATTAACCCTGACATGTCACAAAAGATTTGCAGAGGCCAAAGACAGAAAAAAAATGAACCACAAAACAGGAAGCTTGTTGAATGATGTACAGGCAGAAAGAAAAACAACAGAAGTATGACATTAGAGAGGAGCAAGGCCATTCACCATCTACGGACAACGTCCCTCATCCAATTCCTGTTTTACCTCAACTAATAAACTTGTTTGAATCTTGACTCAAGGGCAGCCGATAACGCTGCAAGTTCAGTTCTGATTATGGATGCCTGCCAGTTCAGGACAAGCTCAGATGTTGTTTAAACCAAAACATCTCCCAAACGTAAAATAGTTTTACCTGTTTAGGTGGAAATTATCTGAGAAATGAGCACCACGCACCAGATATAAAAAAAAAAGAATTCAGGAAACAGGATTGACACCGAGGAAACAACTCTCTGGGGATTAGAACATCATCCAGATGGCTCTGGTTGGTGGCCGCAGCAAATACCATCATGCTTTAGGGTCGTCTTTAACCATCTGAGCTGTAAGGGCTGTCCTAATTATCAGCTTGACTGGCCGGTCTGCAGTACTCCCACCAAAAAAACTTCACAATTTCAGTCCTGTTAAGTGCAACTGAAGGCAGAAAGCATGAGACAAGACCATAACCATTCAACACATCAGGCACAGATGCTGCCAAGAATAGGCTGAGCCCATAACCAACAACAGATTTCCATATAACAGACAGCACCCTTGTCTACCCAATTCCATTCACCTAACCAGTTTCAACACATCACAGCCACCCCCTTCGAGTCTTTGGTATTACTGTGGCTCAATTTTAAAGACTGTATGGAAAGTCCAGTTCCCTAGAGAACCTAGCCCAGCTATGGGGAGTGGTGGATTCAATAACCATCACTCTGATGAACCAATGCCTTAATGAGCCAGACTTATGCAGCGAGGCTGTTCTCGATGTGAAACTGATGCATGCTGCTGTACTGTGATGCCACAAGCAAATACTATGCTGCTGAAACATCTAGCTCTCATTTACTTGCCTAGGTTAAAATCCATTTTCATATCACACACACCATTAAAGTTGGGCTCCAGACTGACTGTGACCCTGTACTGGATAAGCAGCTATGGAAGAGGAATGAATGGATGGATGGATAACAAAATTCAGGAAAATACTAAACAGAAATTCACCATATATTTCAAAGAAAAATATCTTGCTTTAACTTATGGTGGTGATCTGATTTTCACTCATAAAATTTTTGTGCATTGTGTACAATAGCACAACCTATGAATCAAGAGATACATCCGATTTTCTGCAAGGTTATTGCCTTTTGTAGGCAACTGCTGTGCCTGCTCAGATGTGGCCTGAAAACATCACTGGCAGGCATCATATTTTTCTAAAGTCACATCCTGTTATGTTACAAAAGTCTGAGACCAGACAGAAAACCCGAAAAAAAAAAAACACTTGCCAGTCGTATACCCAGACTCAACACAGAGTGCATCACTAACCAATGAGAAACCCAAGAACCATGAGAAGCCATTTCCCACACTCTCAGACATACTTATCCTGAATTGCTTTTTACATGGTGTAAATTTAAAATAAATTTAGTTTTTAATAGATTGTGTCCTATTAAGTTTTCTAAAATGGCAAGAACTAAACTAAAATAAGACACCACTTTGTTTAAAATCTATACACTGCCACTTTGTAGTAAGTCTCCCTCAAACACAGCAAAGCAATCCGATTGGCCACATTGCATTTTTTTGCCACTAAGAGGCCACTGAGTTCACAGCAACCAGTATAACAAGCTGTCGCGTACATTTACCTGCAAGATATTTACACTTCACGAATAAATTACATTCTTGTATTTTCTCAACTTAATTTTTTAATCATGAAAACCAAGACCTTGAGAAAAATTAAGAATGTTATACAATGCATTATGCTAAATTCTGTGTGGAACTAGTTCAACATGTTTACAGTGATCAGGACAGGACCAGCAGACATCCCTGGATTTCTTTGATAGTCTGCCCATGTTTTCCCCAAAATAATTTCTGACCAAGCAGGAGATTATAAATAACTCAGTATCTTAAGAACAATTTTTGAATACACCTGCTTTTTAACATTAGTATTACAACTAAGCACCTGCAAGAAATCCCTAATTGTGTTGATTACTTTTAAAGCAAAAAATAAGCAGTGGTGGGGGGGGATTGTCACCACTAAAGGCTCAGCTGTTCTGATATCTCTCTCTCCAGCCAAAGACAGCATTCCACAACAGAGGATCAACAACAGCATCTCACTTCTCAGATAGAACATGTGCAACCTGCCAGCTATTGCAATGGGCTATGCCCATCTACATCATCCAAGCTACAATTTAAAAACAGGACACACACTCACTGTTCTCTCGAACCTGAACCTGATGATGGGTCTCTGGGGTAACGTACCGATCACGTTCCCAGCACTGGTAGGCCGGAGCCATTCCCTGGCAGAGGGATTTGAGGGAAAGGACAGCTGCTCTGGAATAACCCTGGCGGCAGCAGCTACACGAATTCCTATGTGGATCAACTGGATTACAGTACAAACTAAAACAAAAAACAAAAGATTTTACAACCAGTCACTGCCTCCCTGTTAATGTTTATTTTGCAAAGGACTCTGACATTTAAACATAAAAGGCATATAGGTTTGGTGGGGGGGTCACAGAACATCACACATCAATAAACACATGAGGAAAGGTTCCACAGATAGCCTTGAATACATCTTCCAATCTACGTCTCTGAGACTGCGTGTACATGTATATCCCTATTTAGGGAGACAAAATGCCCACCATAAATAAGCACCCAGTACGCGAAAAACCAGCAGCAATACACAAACAGGGTCAGAGGCGGCTGTAAATAGCTCAAAAATTCACCATTTAGAACTTTTGATGTATGAAAGCCAAGAAAGTTTAAGAAAAAAAAAATAATAAATTGGCTGGCTAACACGTTATAATATCCAAAAGAAATGACTCAGTTCCATCGTGCTGGTGAAACTACTTTACTTTAACGGATGGCAAGCCACTCGTTTCCTGTTATCACCCGCCTAGCTCTCAGCAACGTGAAATAACCCCGCCGCCTAACCTGCCAGCTACTTAACTAACTGAACTTAAACAGACTAGGTAACCTGACACTACTGTTGGGGTAATGATAAAAACTTGATTGCTGTCTTTATTGAGAGCTTTTATTGTTGTCGTTACGCACCTCACCGTGAAACACTAGACCTTTTGCTGTAAATCAAAATCCTGACACTAAGACACACATTACACGCTTACTTATAAGTTTTTTTTCCCCCAGTCAACTTCGCGGTCAGTAAACCCCGGTCGGCCGGTTTCCCAGCTGGCCGAGCCCGCCGCGGAGCAAAGGCGGCCGGTTAAGACGGAGCAGCGTGACACCGGAGCCCGAGCCACGGTGCGCGACGCCGAGCGCGAGGCGCGCGAGAGCCCACAAACCGGACCGAAAGTCGAACCTCGAGGGCGGAAAACTTACCGACACGTCCGCCAAGTGAGGGATTTACAGCTTCTGACAGAACCCGTTACACAGAGAAGAGGGAAAATGTACCTAAAGCTTCCCGAGCCAAAGACTTTCCCTTGGCGGTTTAACCACACTCATACGCACCAATCTTTTTTTTCGGTACCCCTCCCTTACATACGCAACAGAGAAGCAGTAAAAGACAACAGTAAACTCGAGTTCTCATTGGCTAAAACAGCCAGCCGTCAGCTCCGCAATATCCAATCAAACCTCGGAGGAAAGTTCTTCTTCTGGCCAATGGTAAAGTTTCACATGATACTAGGAGCTCTTATTGCGAGTTACGCCGTAGGAAGTTTCATTTTCCCAACTGGTACTGGCAAAAATAAAATTACGTAATGCACTGCATCAGTGTGGCTCTATTAATGACGTACTATAATTAGCTAAATTCAATGATCATCTTAGCTTTGTTCACTGTTTATGAAAACCATATCCATCTAGCCCTGTTATGAATTTCATTTTTTCAACATGTGTACAGGGATCGTCACTGACAAACACGTCCGTGACAAGACTCGTTTGTATCCGCGGCAAAATGTTTTGATTGAGAAAAAGCAACGCTTTAAAATATCAGGGCCATGGTAAACATTGCATTTTGATCAAAATGTCCGTCAGAATTCACCATGGTGATGAACCTGAATAGAGTAGCAGTTAGTTAGCTTGTCAGAAGCGGATAAAATTAATCCTAGCTGTTTCCAATAGTGATAAACACCTTAACGCATATTCATATTTCTTTAGAAGATTGTTCAAAATAGGTGGCTTAGACTAAAAAACAAATCATCACTCGAAATATATAAATACGTATCACAGCACCTGTGCTTCACCTGGGATGTTCATAGTAAGGAGAATCCGTCTGCTTGGATGGTGAGAGTTGTCTGGATCCTACCTGAGATACGCGGCGTTCTGTGATTTTTCGTGGTAACGTGAGTGAATGATAGGCGGCCATTTTTCAGCTTATCTGAAGTCATTCATTACGGTATTTAATTATCGTGCATGTGCTGTAACCGGTTATTTACTGAAACATCGTACTCGCGGAGTGAGGATCACATGCAATCGTTCCGTACCAGCCTGTACGCCTCATTCACGATCCCTGGGTCATCGTGTGTAATATTCAACACTATTTTCTCAAACTCAGAAAGCGGTCATAAGAACCTGGATGATGAAGCTGGGGCGCTGTTAGCACTAATATACTTTTGATCCCCTAAGAAGTGTTTACCAATTCATTGTAATAACTCGACGGGTTAGGGTGTGTTGTCTTTTGGATGAGCTGTGCGGAAAGCTTTTCCAGAGGTTACGTTATGCAGTTGTGTACTGCCTTCAGATTTTTTTCTAAGTTGGCTAACCAGTTGCCTAACCGGAGGAAATGAATTGCTCATGCTGTTAGTCAGAAAACCACCCACATTGTTATCAAGTATGCCACTAACTCGGTCCACTATTTCCACACACGAAAAGGATAGTATTTAACCTAAAATTTCCATTTGTCTAGGGAGTTCGTTGTAAAAAGACTCTCCTCACCAGGACCCCCTCCCTCCCCTTTACTCACACAAGCTGCCTGCCCCCTCTTCAGCACCATTAACACCTTTTGTTTTGCAAAAGATTCACACTCACTCAACTGAAGGCTTCCTCCAGCCAAATGTCAAATCTCAGCTCTTTTAGAGTTTATCTTGCAGTGTTCTACGGAATCATATAGTGCGCGATGATATAGTGAAATTTGAAATAGAGTGCAATTCCAAAATCGGTAACTGTGATGTTAGTCATAGAAATATTTGTTGTAATACATGAATTTCGATGGATGTTTTGTGCCTGCAACTCTGTAAGTTTATCATGAAATGACAAATGCAATCTTATATGTGTGCATGGAGGT
>JAAGVU020000105.1:149635-166078 GCA_011763525.2 Mormyrus iriodes | reverse complement strand
TTGCAGTAAAGGAGCACCTGACACTGAGTTCTCTTTCCAGCGACAAGCTGAGGAACAGAAGCTTGTCTACGTTCAGTTTTAATTTCTTAAAATGTACGCATGTATTATATCAGACAGTCAAACCGCTCGCGATTCACACGCAAGCACACGCAAGTCTTTATATTTTGTCATATCAAGTTACCCTACTTTTGTAAATAATCGACATAGTTAAGAATTGTATTTATCATCTACACATTCTATGTCGGGTGCACTTCGAGTTCACACTGGCAAATATACGCATGTATTATATCAGACAGTCAGACAGTTAGGCAAATTACCATTGCCTGTTTATATGTGTGTATCGTGATTGTGTGTATATGTGTATGTGTGGTTTTGTGTATATTACATTGTGGGGATGCAGTGATCCAGTCAAAAACGTGACTTTGTATGCCTTGTGGAGACATATTTTCCATCCCCACAAGGGAGAACTCAATTTCATAAAAATCCGTGAATGCAGTCAAAAAACTAAAATAGCCAAAACTGGTGTATTTTGTTTGGTTAGTTATGGTTAAGGTTAGGGCTGGGTAGGGGTTAGAGTTTTCATAGTTAATATCAGGGTTATACCCATAAAAATGAATTGAAAGTCTCCACAAAGATATGAATACACGAACTGTGTGTGTGTGTGTGTGTGTGTGTGTGCACGGCGAGATGGACAAGCGTCCCATCCAGGGTGGTCCTCTGCCTCATGCCCTGTGGTTCCTGGGATAGTTCTCTGGGACCCTGTGATGCATAAGTGGTTGGAAGATTGATAGTGATTATCAGGACATGGAACGGCGTGGGGAAGAGTACATTTTCATTGTAAATATCAGTGTGCAGAAATGTTGCTTTAAAAATATGGAAAATTTTAAGAGACAAAGGGAATTCCACAATATATGTGTCTGGAGATGAAAATTAGATTAGAGAAATATTGACAGTTAGTGGCAGCTTTGATTTTCAAAGCTATTGAACTTTGTTCCCATTAGTCCAAGTCCAAACAGAAATATCTCTTGATGCCATCAAAAATTGCTTTTTTTGGGAAACGATGGGCAAGAGTCTGTATGTAATACAGTGTTATTTTCTTTCAAAACATATAAAATGTTTGCTGATGAATAAAGTGAAATTAATGTCTTTTTGGGCCCGATTCCACATGCCTTCAAAGACAAACTTTTGGTTGAACTAGCAAATTCGTTACCAGCAGGGGGCAGTGTTTGTCCAACATGTAAAAATTATGTATAACCTATTGGTTCTTCATTGAACTAAAATCGCACGAAGATCAACAGGGGTATGCAAGATGAGTAAGATAGATATTGTGTAGAACAGTGTATTACCATTGAGAACAAAGAGAATTACCTACTGGAATTGCGATTATTCCTTAAAATAAGGGCTGTGCTAGAAAACCATCCAATAATTTGAAATTCACTGAAAAATAAACCTGACAAAAACATATCCAGGCACACCCAGTGGATGTGCCTCTTCTGATTTTCACAACTTCAGCCTTAAAAATAAACACATTGTCAATGCTTTCTGAACATGTGTCAAGATAGCAGAGAAGCGGTGGGTGGTCCCAGGCCTCGATGTTGGTCAACGGCAGGCAGAGGGCTTGCATATGTGAGGCTTTCTCATTCTCCAAAGTCCAGCATATTCATAGTGTCTTCCTGCAAGCTTCTAAAGCCACACCAGGCAGGAAAATGCCTTTTTTCCTCTGCCAGAAATGCCACTTCAGTGTGTGCGTGCCATTCTAGAGCTTCACTGCAGTAGAACCAAGAATTCTCTGCCCTGTCTGCTTCCATGGCAACCATTATAGTACAGTCGTCCAGGCTTTTACCAATGCTATAGAGATGAGATGTGTATGTGTGAAACAAGGCTGTACTACTCACAGCCCTGCTCATGCATGACCTTCCTGGAGATATTAAAGGAATGCATGTTCGTGCTGTTAACCATGGTTCACATTACAGATATAATGATTCAATATCTGAATTACTCAAAGACTGCTCTATTAAGAAAACACCTTGTAAGGTTTGCTTTGATCGGAATGTCATTGCGATCCACATGTCACAGGCATGGGGAATGAAATAGGAACTTTATTGAGGTTTTGATGGTTTAACAAATTGGGGGTGAAGAACAGGCACCAATGGCTTGCCATTATGGCATTAGTGAGTGTGGGGGGGGGCAACTAGCTGGGAAGATATTATGGGCATTATCAGAGAGGGGCCTGAGTACTTGGTATTATTGGTGCTTTACGCTGGTCTATTTACTTAGGGCAGAGAGAGGTAGTTTTATATATTTTTGGATTTGCCATAAATCACCTGAGCAGTCCTGATGGAACAAACGAGACAACAAGTGTATGTGTGGGAATGAAACTGGTGTGTATCACTTATGGCTGAATTTGAATGTTTTCTTGCAGAAATAGACTGCAAAATCCTCCCAGGATCCCACTGAGAGAAGGATGTTGCCTTTCTCTCTGAATGACCAGCTGCTTTCCTTTAATGCAAGTCTGGCTCTAGAACCAGCCTGCTTCCAAGTCCAAATCAATTATCAGTTCTTTCTGGGTATTTGGTTTGCTGACATTGGTTTTGCCACAGTGTCGCAGCGATGATAAAACAGGCTTTTAGAAAAGGTCCACCAAGGATGTTTTGTTTACACCACCAATGACCAGCTGGCGCTCTACGTCAGTGTGGCAGTCTGGGGAGTTACTCTTCTCGGTTTTATTGTAATATATAATTTCATGCTGTCTGTGAGGATATGGGGATGCTGTCTGTCTAGGGAGAGTGAGTCTAGTGATATTACCCGATCCCCACTGGCAGATATGATTCTACAAGTGTGTATGTTTCCCTTCCCTCAGCCTCAGTTTTACACCTGTGACTCTGGTTACTCCCATGTCATGTGTTCGCCTGAGCTTTGTAGAAGCATTTGTATGGCTGTGTTCCAGGCACAGCTTGCTAGCCCTGTGACCTCACTGTGTAAGCCCTTAAGCTTTACACCTTTCCTGTCTTTGAATCACATGAGCCAATCTCGATGCCTAACTACAAATACAATCAGATGACACCTTACAAATTATAACTACGATCCAGTTACAGCTGTTAGACAAACTTTTAGTACTATTCCAATTAAGTTTGCTTACTATTAATACAATAATAAATAATAATAAAATAAAAAAGGATAATAAAATTCGTTATTGCGATAAAAGATAATTTAGCCTTTGGTGACTAACATCGCTGGATATGTATTACAAAATCCATCTATCTAAAGTTTGAAGCCCAGTCCACTACTGGACACATAAAAATATCCATTCAGACTCTAAGGACACTTTACAGTTTCCTGTTCATATGCAGCATGTGTTTTTGGACTGAGGGGTAATCCTAAATGAATGTAGAAAGAACAGCTTTATATGCTAAGAGCTGAGGTCAGGTTAAAACCTGCACCTCACAGGTGGCCCCCTTCCAAGATCAGAACCAGGTTTTAAGTATCCTGCTCCTGGTTGTTGTAGGCCTTCTTCAATGCCCAGGAAACGATCTGCTGCTGACTCTGATAACCTTCCACTTGCAAAATACTTGCCGGTGATATCCTTGCTGCAACGATTAGGTTCCTGCACCAAAGGGTCATGACGCAGTGTGCAGCAGGGGCTACGGTTGGCTAGGAGGGCGCAAGAGCGACTCGGAGGGGGCAGGCAGATATTAGCAGTGACACCTCAGCGGTTGCCGTGGCGCAGAGTGGGCCAGGGTACAAATCGTCAACAATGACACCCTCTGGCGCTATGATAGAGGGCCTACATTAGCTTACTGCCACAGCCTGTGTGATTCATGGTGCATTCAGCAGTAATGTTGCGTCCCGTGGTTTCACAGTCAGGTTATAATGGCAGAAACAGCACAATTCAAACAAACCAGTCGATCTGGACCGGGAGCAACACCCTTCAAGGCTCTTACATAATACAGTCACACAGAGTTTATAAATCCATGCCCGTTCCTCATTTGCCGAATCCTAACTATGGCAGACCATTACAGTGAAGATTATTCCTTAATAGATGAAAAGAGGGCTATTTCCATCTATGCTCCTTAATCGGGTAATCCAATGAAGCATTGTGATGGGCCTGGAGTCTGGAAAACACAGGACATGGAAGCCACAGTGCTGTCCAGTAAGCCACCACCCTGTCCTTTGAATAGTATGAGCACCTGTAACTATCAGTTTGTAGCTAAATGTTAGTATTGTATGTCTTCTTCCAAAGTGTTTCCTAAATGGCACATCAAGGTTCACATGACCAGCAGTCATCTAAGGAGTCTCCAGGGGGCGCTCATGTGGCAATAAACTGAAATACAACAGAGATCCTTCGTCTGCCTTCCCTCCCTGTATTTATGCTCTTCCAGGTCAGAACACTCAGTCAGGGCTGGCTGAAATGGCTTAGACTTTGGTGCAGGGCCTGACACATTCAGTGTCGTCTGTATTGGAGGCCTTATCAGATGTTTCTGCGCAAGAAGACCTTCCTTTTCGTCAATAAGTGGAACGAACCTTTAACAGGGCTATAATCATGGGAAAGGAAATACAGGGAACTGTTAAAAGTATTCCCTGGCAGACTGGACAAATATTGCGATTATTAAAGCAAAATTTCCCCCAGATGAGGTTCCTGACACATCAGTTCATAACCAATGGAAAAGAACTGTAAGTGAATATAAGCAACAGTTCTGGGGAATGATAATGATTTTCTAGACTTGGAATTGCCAGTAAATTGAACTCTTAACAAAAATGACTGGTATATCATGAAGACCATTTCAAGCCATAACCTGATCATGGCTTCATTAACCATTATTTAACTCTTTGCTAATTATTCAATAACATACATATATACTGTATGTCATTGTTTGATTTTCATCCTGGATATTTTGTGTGAGCCTTTCATACCTGTTACATAAAACACAGACACAGAGTTGAGTTTTTGTCAGAAAGCTAAGCTGGAGGTTTCTCCTCACGTGATCCATACTTCGCTTGGATGGCCAGAAAATGGCCAAGGCAGCATGCCAGCCTTTCCTGTCAAGCCTCACTGCGCAGTGTTTCCACGTTCATGTCCTCTGCTGTGTTATTATTTTGTTACCGTCAAGGCGCTCAGACTGTGGAATGCGAGGAATATCTTCACCCCGGGCACAGTCACGGGGCAGTTAAAGGATGCCTTTTCCTTGAAGCCGGTTGAATCCAATTACACCTGAAACTATTAATCCTCACAGCAGCAATTCCTCTGGCCTGCCTGCATGCCCCCCCACAGGCCTCTCCCCCTGTCAAACCCTTCCATGACACTTGTTTCAGGAGGTGGAAAATTCAGGTCCAGAAAGCATAAATCCAGACCAAGATTTTGTTTCAACCAACCAGTTGAGTATACCGTGAATATGATTATACTAACTGGTTGGTTGACACAAAATCTTGGTCTGGATTTGTGCTTTCTGGACCTGAACTTTCCACCTCTGCTTGTTTCTCCTCCAGTTATGCTGGCCTCTCTTCCTTCATCTCTTTGCATCATTCTCCCATGCTCTCTCTCCCTCCTCCTCTGGATTTTTCTTTTTGCTTGCTCCCCACTCATCTGTCCCCTCTCACTCTCTCTCACTTTGCCTCTACCTCTCACTCCCCCTCCTTCTATAATTCATTGTGGGAAAGGAAAAAAAGCCTTGATGTGAATCAACATCAGCAGCATCTTGCTGCAATGGGGCAGCAGGACACTTAACTCGCCACAGAAAAAGAGAGTGAAATATTTGCCAGGACATATTCAGGCTCCTTCAGTGTTTAACGAAAGGGAGGATGTTTGCAAGTTATTAAAACAATCACATCTTTGAACATATAAAAGACAGTTCAACTCAAATATTTAATAGCTTGATTTCCTATTTGCTTGGATATTTGTGGCTAGGAATACAACTAGGGAAACCACTCTGCCTTCTGCAAATGATCTGTCTCTTGCTTTTTGAGCTAGATATCTGATTATGTGACTATCAATTAGCATGATATATAAAATAAAAAAGGGACATCTCTGAAATGGATGGCTTCATAATTGCGATACACTGTGGATGGTATGGTAACGTCACTTCAATAACTTGTCATGACTAATAGAGCATAATGAGCAACTGTCTCCATCTTTCACATCAGCTTCAGGAGCAGCGCTCAAGTCGACTCGAGTGCCTGTACTCATCAGAACGGGTATGACTCATGCCTTCAGAAGATTCATTTCTACATACATTAAATTACAGTCCTTCTGAAATCTACAAAGCACCCCCATCCATTTGACTGATTTCCTTAAAAGGGATCTGAAGAAGACTCCACAGAAGAAATATCAGCCTCTTCTCTGCATCCTATTGCCTCACATCCCACCCAGACAGATACCCCAACACACACTATGCCACAACAGCAAAGTGATGAAATGCACATTATCGAATCATCACATCGATTCAGTTTCCAGAAATACCTTCAGACCACATGGCTGTGGCACTACCCTTAGTATACCTGCTTGTAATATAACTAATGTACTGAAAGATTACAGTATAAATAACATCATTCATTTTCTGTCTGAATGCATTATACACAATGAACAAGCAAGGTTCACGAGAAGTTCCGCTGCAATCAGAATCAATTCTTTGGATGTTGAATGAATCACCAATTAAGAGAAGGCCCACTAGACCAGGCCACTGTATGAATCACATGAACCCTTTTGCCAAGTATAATTCCAGCTCTAATTGCTCCAATCACTTTGTCACTTTCTAGTTATGACTGGAAACCCTGCAGCCAATCAGATTTGCCCCCATTTTCATTGGCTCTAAGTGAAGCCAATCAATCATAGACGCAGAACACAGTTGTATCAAATGTATCACATGTGTGATGCAACTATAATTTCAGTAATATCCCAGAACCATTTGTTGTCTAATTTAAGGAAATATGGTAGTTTTCTATTGGCTATTGGGTGACGGTGTTCATTTTTCCTCTTCAAATGCTCCTCCCATTTGTATGTGCTGCATCCCTGAAAATAATCTGGAGATGTTACTGCTTGGGAAATCCAGCTGGCCAGCAGCTTCTCCGCTAACAGCTACAAAATGACCTGTTGTGTACCTGTGAGCCTCTGGCTGGCAGCAGCGCCGTGCATCATCTCTCCCCATTGGCTCCTCCTGCTTTTTTCTTCTGCAGTGAGTCACCTGCCTTATGATTTCTAGTGTGTGAACTTCCCCCTGCTTCTCAGACAATGAACAACTGCCCAATATGCAAGTTTTGCAAAACTGTACACGAGGAAAAAGAAAAAAAGTTGTGTGGAAATAAAAGATATATGAAGAAAAACATAAAACATAAAATTGTATTTAATAAGAAAAAAAAAAGAAAAATATCGACACATGTCATGAAGGTCTGAATAAAGAGTACATCCATCCATACATTTTCTGTAACTATTTATCCTATTCAGGGTCACGGGAGGTTCAGAGCCCATGGAAGCAAGGCAGGGAACAACCCAGAATGCGGTGCCAACCCATCGCAGGGCACACTCACACACTATTCACTCACACATGCATACCTATGGGCAATTTGGTAACAATTAATCTCAACCTGTTTTGGGACTGTGGGGAAGACCTCTACCAGCCAAATTTTTTCAAAAATATTTGAACAAGAAATAGAATTCATTCTACAGCATGAATAACAGTGTCTCCACGACATCTGTCATGCGAACTCCACACACATAGAGCCATGGCGGAGATTCAAACCCTGGTCCCAGAGGTGTGAGGCAACATTTGTAACCATTGCGCCACCATGCCACCCCCTGAAGTGTACTCTATCTATGAATCTGTATGTAAAATTTAGCATTCAGATTCTTTAAAAAACCGAATCTGTTTATCTCCATAAGTAAGCTACATGATTTTTGCAGGCTATGAGTTATCTTCTGATGTCTTTGTTTATTTCATTACTCCAACATGTTGAAAAGCATCCTGATTATTACATATGTAAATGTGTGCAAAGTTGTCAGGTTGAGAGTATCTCATTCTACTATACTGGTCACGTGCCGCTGGCCTAAAGTACCTGCTCCACTTCCCTCCATCTCCCTCTACAGTCGAATGATCCAGCAAGACCGCCTTTTATTCTGCACCTCTGAACAGATTTGCTGGGCAGTTATTATCCTAAAATATGGCTGACGTCTGTCAAACAGGACATGTGTCAGACATTTAGACTTTGACCTTTACATTTCTACTACAATCCTGCTCTAATGTTCTTCGTATGCCAAGTATTTGCTGGAGGCGGTGAGCCTCTGCCATCCATGCAGTGGTAAGTACACATTGTTCTACCCATGATGCACTGTTCAGCCGTGAAATACTTAAGAGGTCATCTCCTGAATATTTGAACAAACCTCTTTTAAATACCTATTTTTATCATCTTAACTTAATAATTCAGAACAGATGTTAATTCTTCAAAACATTGCCTGTGCAGTAATCCCATAAAATGAACCATTGATTTTGGCCACTGTGGAGTTTTTTTGTCATTTAAATAATAGTACTGCTATTCAGAAGTCCTCCAGGCAACTTATTTGACTTTTTTTAGCTGATTGTAATTCAGTATGGTCCTTGTCTGGCTTAGCACTGACTGTATTAGTTTCATGTAGCACCTGCGAGCTTAGCAGTGTTGTTGTAGAATGGCACTTAGTTTCACTGTTATTATAATATTGGTGCTATTTTAATGTTTATTATTGCCTTAGCACTACTGGAAGCACAAAGGAAGGACGGATGAGATGAGGGAGTGGTGAAGGTGTGGTAGGCAGAAATGCCCTAACACCTAACTGTATACCTATCTACCAGTATATTGCAGGGGAACCTTATATTTTCCATCCATCCATCTGTCCATCCATCCATCCATTCATCTTCATACCCCTTATCCAGGCTCACGGAGGACCATAAATATATCCCAGGGAGCATCCGACACAAGACAGGGATTCACATCACTGGGGAACCTTATGTTTTCATAGACATACATGTAAAACTGAAACAAATCTAGAAGGACAAATAATTGTTGACAGTGACCCTTGACAGTGAATACAAAATACCAAAATCCAGAGCATTATATTACACTGCTGTGTTAAGAAATATATTTAAAAGCCTTTCATCTAAACTTTAGACTTCATGCTGATATGTAGTATACTGTTAGTGATAATTCCTGAATATATATGCAGCAATGCTGTAGCTTTGGAAGGCGAAGGGCTGAAACTTGCAGCCCATCGGTTTCTGCAGGACAATCCTCTCCAGCCGCGGTCACAAATTTCCGCTGCCTTTTTTTTCCTGCTGAAAAACCATTCTTCCCCGTTGGTTCAGAAAGCTGTTTACTGAGATGGAAGCTGTTCACACGTCACCAGCCTCACAAGGCAGTGACAAGACAGATAAAAAAAGACCATATAAAAGAAAATAGTTTGATGGCTGAAAAGAACGTGCTTCACCTCTTTAAGGCTCACAGCAGCTGTCTAATCTGTGGCCAGCCCATTCTTAGGACGACCTTTTCATAATTAGCTACCGGATATATTGGTCACAGTGTGTCAGTGTGCTATTCGCATGCCGCTGTACGAGCTGCTGTCGGGTGTCTACGGGCTTTGATGGATGGTCCCTGAAAAGGCTGATATTTCCCTGCCAAGGTTTTTGGGCATGCAGAAAAAGAGAGGCTGCCAAAGTAGAGCACCACAAAGTGTGATTCTCAATATCCATACGCTAAAATGACTTCCTTAGCCTATTGCAGACATATATGTTTTGCATTTGCATCCCATTGTTTTGGTCATGCAAGGCGATGTGCACCGCATGAGCTAAATGACAGGTATAAATAAATAACGAATGAAGTTAACTTCTCTATCTCTCGATGGAACAAAAGTGGCTTCGGAAAGTTATCTGTCAAGCCCCCAGTCTCGGTATTGTGAGAACTGCATCCATTATTAACATCATCGATATCAGTGGGTCATCCACAGCCAGTGGAGGCGGGTGAAATAAAGCAGGTCATTACAAGGTGAATCAGCCATATGTCTCTCCCCACACTGAGCCAAATACAAAGCTTTATGTGCGTTTACCTCCTGTTACCTGAAACAATGTTGTGCCGGTCTGTCAGTCAACACTTTTCAGGGGAATTGAAAGAGGTGATTACTATGGGAGAGGGGGCTGGTCTCCCCAGGCTCTGATGGGCCCACTCAGCGATGTTTATGCACCCTTGCAGGACCTGTGACCTCCCCTGTCTAAACCAAACCCCAGCGACGGATCACTCTAGTATCTCCAGGGTAGTTCGGCGGTTTTGGAGGCTCAAATGAGGTCAAACTCACGATGGGTGTTTTTATTTCTAGCTGGGATGTAGATTTATTGATGATCCTGTGTGTCTCATCGCAACACTCACATGGGCAAAGCAGGATGGCAGTGAATGATACACTTACAAGAGACTCAAAGAATTTATAGACGTCATCTGTTGGAATGACAGAGTATTTTGCAGTAGATTTTACGTAGTACGGCAGAAGATTGTTTTTAACACACGGGAAAGAAAGAATAGCTGAAACAATAGCCTAAACATCAAATTCCACCATTATTTATTATGATAGAATGAGCTGTTATTGAACTATATAAGAGAGAATATAGGCATGTCCAGAATGTGGTGGGAAATCTGAAATCTTAACAGGCTGCCAGAAAGACCACAAATAAAAACTTTGCTAATATAGAACTTAAGAGACAGGAAAGTCCCACATGCACTATAAGACTGTGTTTATGACAAAACTACAGACGGGGCGCAGGCACTACAAACTGGCACAGAATTTAGTGCCAGTTATTTCTGCACTCTATCCATTCAGAAAAAATAGTGAATCAAAGAATGACAGGCAAAGTAACTCTTTTGGCAAAATATTCCCATACGGTTTAGTTTTCATTCGTTTGCAGAATGTTAATGTACACAGTAACAGACTGGGATATAAATGCAGACTGCACTCCAAAACAATCGTAAGTCTGTGCTCTTACTCTGTCAACACTAGTCTGTTTGGTGGATATTGCAGCTGAATGGGACCAAATGTATTATACTGACAAAATAAAATAAGAAATTAAGTCAAGCACAACAAAAATAATATATCAGGCCGTTATCTGATTTCAGCAATGTGGTTTTATTTGAACAGTTTGACTAGGCCGTGAGAGGAGTATGCATCTGAGGGGTGTGCTTGGGATAACACAGCATTATCCATTAAACTAGATGCCTAGAGATATGTGTATAATGTGCATGACTCCCGCGATGCAACATATTCAACAGGTATTGTGGTCACCCGTCACACTGATTCTGCTTGATTGTCCCTCAACTAGTAGAGGCATATACATGTTTCTGGCCTGTCACAGAACTGACAGTAATCACGGCTGCACTAATACACATTGCATTTGGGTTCGCTAGGTCTACGACCATAGTGAGTGATTTGTAGCCCGTATGTGGACCCCCCCCCCACTTGCATAAAAACATCTTGCATACAAATCATTAGCGATTTTAGGTAGATATTGCAACAACTTTAAAGGTCAATCAGAAAATGGAGCAGCCAATCAGAGGCAGGTGCCGGAGGCGGGGGCTCATCTTGCGTCACCTGACAGTGTTTTCATGTTGCTAACTTCTTTAGCAGCCTGGCCATTTTCATAGCCGCATCTCATCTCATCTTGTGAAGAGGTAGATCTTACTGCCGCTACTATGATGCTGAATGCTAGCATGTAAGTGCCCTTTGTAACGCTTCAGATTCAAGGCTTTGCATATGTATTAGGGCAACATGAAAGGAAACAACCCCACCATAGTAGAGGACGTTTTGAATTGATTAAGAACTTGTTGATTAAGAACACCACAATCCACCCACACTGCCCTCATTTGTGGTATTGTTGGCAGTGTAAGCTTTACAGCAATGGCCCAGTTATTGTCCAGAAAACTTAGTATATGAATTTGCCATAGGTCTTTGTTAGGGGTCTCCACTGCGTGTTCTGATTTCCTTCCACATTCCACCAAGCTGTTCCTGGGAATTGCTAATCCTGTGGTGCACTTGTTGTGTAACTCTGCGCAAGCACCCTGTGACAGGCATCTCATTTTAGTTCTTCAAAACCCTAAAAGGATAATCAGAAGATTACTGAGTGGACATTCCATCCATTTCCTGTAACTGCATATCCCATTTGGGGTCACGGACGGGTCTGGAGCCTGTGGGTACAAGGCCGGGAACAACCCAGGATGGGGTGCCAACCCATCACAGGGCACACTCACACACCATTCACACACTATGGGCAATTTGGCAGCTCCAATCAGCCACAGCATGTTTTTGGACTGTGGGGGGGACACCAGAGTACCCGGAGGAAACCCCATGAAGACAAGGGGAGAACATGCAAACTCCACACACATGGAACCCTGGCGGAGACTTAAATGCAGGTCTCAGAGGTGTGAAGCAACAGTGCTAACCACTGCACCACCGTGCCACCCCCCCCCCGATGGATATTTTAATACAATGATCTGATCCATAACACATCTGACATGCTGTGATGTAAAATCCTGAATTACTGGGTTATATGGCTGGGAGATTTGGAGAGGGACAATGTCTGTGGACCTGGAATGAAGTATTGTTTATCTAATCCAGTTTACCTAGATACCATGCCAAAGACCAATACACCCTGATTAATTAGGAGATTAGTGGAGATGGAAACCATTATGCAAGAGCAATTTAATCAATGCATTTTAAACATGCTCTTCTTAGCGGATGCAGATTAACTTACTTGTGTGCTTCACTGCCTCAGTTCTTCGACCTTTAGCTACTACCACAATTGTTATGTGCATGTATGAATTTATTATGTGCTTTTATACTAAGATAAAATTCTTATTCGGACCAAACAATATAAATTCTAGGTCTCCATTTTCCATCTTCTACTAATTCTCTGCTACGTTCTCATTGGAAATGTATATTTATGCAATGAGGGGCATACGAAGTAGCATCTCAGAGTGTTAAGATGCAGTAGAATCCTGCTTCTGAGTATTACAGCTGCAAGGAGAGGCAGGCCATGGAGGATATTCTTGGGCACTCACAGACAGGGGCTTGTGAGATTGCTGCCCTCGGGGATCATTGCGGGGAAACTCCAGATGGAGAACACCACCCCCCCACACCACAACCGTACAGCCAAGCCAGTAAATGGCAGTACAGGAGCGTAGCCGGAATTCTTAACACGGCAATTATATAGGATGCGGTAGTGTGTGTGTGACATATGACACAATCTCCTTGAAATCACTTCCACCACTTCCCAGTAATGCCATGTTAGAAATAAATAACTGATATGAAACTGGTGCAGCCCTGGAGCATAATTACCAGTAAACAGGGAAACCAGCACAAGGATTTGTTATGTTAATGCCATGGAATTTGTGAAGTGATATCTTCAGCGAGTTGCAGATTTGTCTTCCACGAGAATCATTGAATCACTGGCCCAATATTTAAGTGTTGTTATTAATTTCTTCTCTCGAAATTGACAGCAAAAATGTTTTTTTTTTTTTTTATCCACCTACCCTGAACATGAGGTACGAATAATTCAGATATTTTAGCATGGTTCTAAATTGAAATATTTATTGTAAATACTGAAAGGGCATTTCTTCAGTGTTGGCTGTACTTGATAATCTGTCTCAATTCAAAATATCAATAATGAGTATTGAATATTAAAACTATTGACATAAGTAAGGAGATACTCACTGTTTTAGGTTCTAGAGGTAATACTCTGTATTGGGGTTAGTTTGTAATTTGCCTTCATGTATGGAAATGGTTGATGGTCATTGACAGCCATAAGTCTTCATCAATGGAAACAGATTTGTATATTCTGGGATCCTGTTCTGGAAAACAGCCATTGCATTCTATCTAGAAGTCACTGGCCATTGCAGGATTTCTCATAGACCTATTCCAATAAGATAATAGTATTTAGGTTTACCTCAAATATAATACCCTTACTCAAAATTCAGGGAAAATTCAATCTGTTTTGTTTTTAACATGCTGTACTTCAATGCCGTTTTCCTTCAACATGATTAATGATAGTAGTACATTATATAGTAACCTCACACTATACTTGTGTTATAAATATACTCCGTTGAGCAGAAACAAATAAGGCAGGCTATACCATCATTTTCAATATTATAAATAATCACTCAATGCAAGACAGGATAAGACATTTAAGGGCAAAATCTTATGTAAGTAAAATAAATGTGCAATATAAATGTGAATAATAGTGTGATTTCAATGTTTTACAAATCTCTTAATCTCTTTTAAATTCTCCAAAAACAAAACTATAGCACTGGGTACTAGTATGGATATTTGATTGAATGCCAGAGGAAGTTTGGAACTCTGCAGATATTGAGTCAACAGAGCGTTGGCGACTTTTACGTACTATGCGCCTCAGCACTTGGTGACTCTGTTCTGTTAATTTAAGTGGTCTGCCACTTTGTGGGTGAGTTTCTGTTGTTCCTAAACACTTCCATTTCGCAATAATGCCACTTTCAGTTGACCGTGGAATATCTAGCAGGGAAAAAAAATTTATGAACTGACCTATTGCGAAGGTGACATCCTATGACAGTATCACAGTTGAATTCACTGTTCTATTCAGAATGACCCATTCTTTCACAAATGTTTGTAAACCTGACTGCATGGCTCGGTGCTTGATTTTATACACCTGTGGCAATGGGTCAGAATGAAACACCTGAATTCAGTGAATAAGAGGTATGACCCAATACTTTTGTCCATAAGGTGCATGTGGTCAAGCAGCTTGAATTCTGATTAAATGTTAAAATCCCATATGTTACTGTATATTGCCTGCCAGTGACTGTGTGTTGTGGCCTGTTTAAAATGTACGAGGTGACTGACAACTAACGATCGTTATTCAACACCGCTGTTGAAGTAGGCGTTGGGAGGGCCTGACAACCTGTCACCTTTTCCTGCTTTGATTACTGTTCCACCTGGGCTCTCCGTTCAAGCATGAGGGCATTCAAGCCTCTTGCACGTTTCTTTTCTATCGATGAGCAGTGAAGGGGCTCTTGCAAGGTACAGGGGAGAAGATACAAGGATGCAAGATGTAGAGGAGAGGAGACCGGTGACGTGAGGCGTCTGTTATTTGACATATGAATTGACTTCTTTTTTTTCACCATTTTCTTGTCAAAATCGACAATGAATAATGTATTTCATTAAATGGGTTGGCTTTATCGACATTTTTTGGCTGTGCCCTAATGACACAGCGTATCAACGCGGAGTGACGTTTGATGTAGTCTGTGGGGATCCTCATCATGATGGACAAATTATATCGTGGGCTTTTTATTTAGCTCTCAGGAATATGCCATAAAATAGCAGACATCCTATTACTGAATAGATGCTGTGTATGCAACGACCTGTGTTTTTTATTTTGCAGAGTGATGGGAAAGAGGAACAATGAATAGTTTTTCTTTCTGGATAAACATTGCATAGAAGCAGCACTTATTTGAATGGAGTATTGTCTTGGAAGCAGTTTCTGTATCTTAAATGCGAAGATGTGTGTAAATCCTAAAACCGCCGACACATGGAAGTTTGAATTTTCAATCTTATCCTGAAATGTATGCCTACATGCTGCCCTGTGCTGTTTGCCCCCACATTTTCTCCTAATTGTCATGTGAAACAAAGTCCAATGAAGCCCAAGCAATCACAGCAGGTGGATCAGCAGAAGGAATTCTGTCATTCATTTACGCCCAATCTTAAGTATGAGTATTGCAGCTATTAGTTTTTGTTTTTGCTATTTTTTTGCTTAATTTTCCTGAGGATGTTAATAATCAATTGTTTTGTGTTTAGTTTTTAACTAGCATTTAACTTCTTTGATTGTGTGAAATTATCATGATAAATAAGCAAAATTAATTTACTTACTCAATTCATAATAACACCACAGGACCTATTCCATTCTACAAATTTAGCATTGATCATGGCAATGAGACCCATAGTGAGTGAATTTGAGTGTGTATGCCTGTTGTCCTGGTCAGTATGTGTCCATTTTGATCACAGTTTAAATTCAGCTTTCGGAAAGGCTCCTCATTCTTACACGCAACCCTCAGTTCATAATCCTCACAATCTTTATGCTCTGGACACAAATTAAGATTGTTTATGCTTTGCTCTTTATAGCATTTTGGGGAAAACATACTGTACTCATTATAACAGACAAAGTGTACTTCTTTAAATCAGCAAAATAAAAATTAATGTACACGTTCCTCCAAACTATGCAGATCACTCTCCGACACTGGTAGTTGCAGGTCCCTGGCTGTAAATGATATTTTAAAACCAATATATCCATCCATCCATCCATTATCTCCCGCTTGATCCGAGGTCGGGTCGCAGGGGCAGCTGTCTCACCAGGGAAACCCAGACTTCCCTCTCCCTGGCCACTTCATCCAGCTCCTCTGGGGGAATCCCGAGGCGTTCCCAGGCCA
>JAAGVU020000105.1:136499-149535 GCA_011763525.2 Mormyrus iriodes | reverse complement strand
GTTTTATATATGTATATATATATATTATATATATAGATATATATATATATATATATATATATATATATATATATGTGTGTGTGTGTGTGTGTGTGTGTCTGTGTGTATATGTGTGTGTGTGTGTGTGTTTGTGTGTGTGCCTGTTTCCCTAAGTTGGAAGACGGGTTGATGGATGGAAAATTAAGAATCAGTAGCTTTATATTAATAGTACGTTTCCCTGAAATAAATCTACGTAAGACAAATATAATAATGTGATATAACAAAAGTTATATCTGAGAAAGAAAATCACTTTTTCAATGTACATCATATCAATTAATCCATATTCTGATCTGTGTAGATAAAATTGTGGTTGTGTAGTTTGATGTCAGTGTAGTTTGATGTAATATTCATTTTATAGTGAAATTTTATTACAGATAATTAGGTGACATGAAACAGGATGACTGAAGGTTCAAAGAGCTCACTTGGCGGCTGTACTCCCTTTAGATTGATCCGTACATGCTTTGCTACTCAGCTACTGGGAGTTGATGGACTTTGTCAGTGAATCACAGATTCATTTCTACTCACTGCTCAGTTCTGTCACTTAATGTCCAACTGACATAATTTGTAGCTATCTTGTGATGATTGGAAGCCCAAGTTAATTAAAGCTTCTTTTGATTAATTTGCATATTAACAATAATTAACAATCTTAGCACAGGATTATAAGCAGCAGGATTTGCATAACAATGCTTGTGACTGACTTCGTGTTTGATGAAAAGGTGCCTGTTTTAGGTGTGTAGATTGTTCCTCATGTAGCACTTGTGAGCATGCAATGGACCTTCGATCCAGTTGTAATGACTGCATCATGTTAAACCCAGAAGATTTTAGGTAGATTTGATAGACCCCAGCAACACCATGTAACCATTTGTATCATGCTGTTAAATTTTTTTGGATGCAAATGCATCTTTATGGGCTTTATAGAGTACAATTGTTGCTGCATATATAATTAAACTAACTACATTAGTGATTCAAAAACCCCTGTGAAAGGAGGAATGTTTGTCAGGAATGGGTTTAAAAGCAATGGATTGCTAATTACACTGAAAAAAACGAGAGATGAGCATATGTGAGGAGATTCTGGTATAGTTCTTTTAGACAACATACAAAATGGCTGAATATGTTAGCTGTGGTTTGTATAAGCGAGTGAGAAGTCACTTCTTGAAAGCTTTTGGCAAGTTATTAAATCATTGCTAGTAAAACTGTCACTTGCAAAATATTATCCTGCCATCAACTGTGTTGCTCTGTTACATCGCATAATAATAAAATGTATTTCTGCTATGAAGATATTTATAGTGTTTGTCATCAGTTAGCTTCCATTCCTGTTTTTCTTGAGTTATTGAGTTGCATTAAATTGTAAGAGTTGTTCAAAAGAGCAGCAGTTGTTAATTAAAATCCCACATGCCCATATTAATATTATTAAAATAATGGGTGGGTTTAAAGTTTTATATTGTCAGCAGTCATCATAGACTATAACTCGTTCTTCGAACTTTAACTTATTGTAGCCACAAAGTCAGGAAATACACCCATAGGCTTGTAAGTCATTTAATTTAGTTTATTAGTATGATTGCACAGGAGGTAACAGACAAGTAAGCTTGCTGTCAAGTGTAAGAGCACCCTGTGTATCTTGCCTATTTTCAAGCAAAAATTTATAACTATTGTTACAGAGAGAATTAAATGAGAACTCATAGAGATTCGTTGCTTAAACCAAAATTTACTTTCAAAATGTTTATTTATTTCTCATATTTTCATCTTGTGATTTTCTCAAAAGAAAAATCAGCAAAGTTTAGTCTTGCTATATGCAGACACCAATGACATGATAAATATTAGCTGTTATTCATTATGCTTAAATAGTTATGCATTTTTTTCTCATTCTCAAATTTCCCTTTTTCATCTCACTGCAGGAGATGAAAGTATTTTCACAACACAGGAGCCAGGACTCGAGAAACAGACAGCATGCTGATATTTAATAAGACAAGCCTGAGACTGAGCAGCTTTTAATGTCTGCCGACAGGGCCCATGTGCCATTGTCTACTATTTAGATAGCCGGTCTTCACCCCTTTTGCTGTCCTTGTATCAGTGCCTGTTAAATATTATTGTATTTCTGGTCTACCCCTGCATTATAATTTATCCAATTGACAGCTGAGGGATTTGAATGGAACAAAAACTAGAGTATCCAGGGTTGTCTGTGATCTCTTTCTTATGTTAACAAAACGTGTTTGACTCATGCATGGTTTATGGAGAGCTCAAACCTTTTCTAGCGGGCAGAGACAGAGTTGGAAAGCATATTTTCAATCCCACAGACCTCTGCTTCCTTTTCACATAAAGATTCATGGAGAATGCTAATCCAACAGTAAAGACAGCAGGTAGCGTATTAGATCGAGAATTTAAATTGAGAAGGAAAGGTTCTCGTTTAAAGTGCCAGTAGAGGGCCCTGCTGTTGTACCCTTGAGATAGGTACTTAACCTGAGCTGCATTGCAATTATATAAAAAGAAAAACTGTGAGCTTTGGAAAAAAAAGTGTGATGCGCAAAAACAAAAAAACTAGCAGGAGCTTTTCAGGACAACACCACCAACAAGACGCTAATGATTATAGAATTGCTGCATGTGTACATGCACAGATCTAAGGTCATGATCAAGTTACTGCGGTACCCACTGATAATGCAGATTAATTTTCTAATTAATTGCTCTTTCACTTTTTAAGGGACTGTATCGTCTCCACCAGCTAGTATGTTTGTTTACAATTATAACTACATTACGCATGACCCTGATTTCATAGATGTCACTGCTCTAATACAATGAAATAAAAGTAGATTTAGCATAATGCAAAGCTAGCATCAAGTGTACATTTTTATGGCTTGTTAATGTGGTGACTAGCCTTTATCAGATGAAAAAAAAACACCAGCAAGTGATGGGTAATTATAGTGAAAATAGGAACTAAAATGAATTAAACACTTGAAATCCAAAAAAAACAAGGGTAAAGATATCAGCATAAGCTCAATAATATTAAATTTCACATTAGTGAATAGGGGTGGTATGGGTAGCACTGTCGCCTCACACCTCTGGGACCAGGGTTCACGTCTCCGCCTGGGTTCCATGTGTGGGGTTTGCATGTTCTTCCCATGTCGTCGTGGGGTTTCCTCTGGGTACTCCAGCTTCCCCTCGTGGTCTAAAACCATGTTGTGGCTAATGGGAGTCACCAGATTGCCCGTAGGTGTGTGTGCCCTGCAATAAGTTTGTGCCCCCTCCTGGGTTATTTCCTGCCTTGTGCTGATAGCCCCAGGGATCAGTGGATACAGAAAATGGATGGATGGATGGACATTAGTGAATATTATTCCCATTTCAAGCAAAGGACCCCTGCCTGGACCGGTCACGAGATAAAAGCAACATTGATTTTGGTACGTCTCCTACAGTCTCCCAGTAGTTGCACCTCAGTGTAAAGTCGTTAGTCCCCTAGCACTAAGGTACAGGCAATTAGCAAGGTTTCATATGTCACTGTACCCTGGGCATAACCAGTTAATTTTTTTATTTATCATTATTTTTAGTAAAAGCTTTGAACCTCTTTTGATAAACTATTAAATTAATATGATGGAATTAAGCTATAAGGCATAGCATCTCATATTAATAAGTAATAACAGGTCCCAAAGTATTGTTTAGCATCCACTGTTTGTTTCTGCATACATCAGTATTGTCATTTCACTGTCAAAGGCCAAGCCCTAAATTGATTTGATCTTATTCTATACCATCCCTGTTTGCATGCAAACAAACAAACCCATAACAACAATGGTTCATTTTTCTCTCTCTCTCTATTCACATGATCGTACTTGTCTCCTGCTTCCCTCATTTGGTTTGTGACCCTAGCAGGTGTTTCGGTGTGAGATTCATTGCTGCTAATCCATGTAAAACATTTCCTCCGGCGTGTTGTTTCAAAATAGCCGCAGGCAATAAATCACAGGAAGTAAGGCTACCGTCATCCAATTTGCATGGCACAAACTCTGTTTTCCAAGTAGATGATGGGTCCTGATTAAGTTTTTCATCTCTGCCATTTTAATTAGTCTTAAAGTTTTTGGAAAATACAACACTTCAGAAATGCAATTTTAATTTAGTAGGAGGATGTTTGTGCTTTGCAATAAATGCACTGTGTTTTGAATTGGTCATATACATCTCTCTGGATTGCTGGAAAATATAATTGGGCAAAAATGAAAATGAGCGTGCTGGACCTCTTTTCGGTTTCCACTGGAGAAATAATTTGCCAACAAATATGTTGCCTGAACAAGAGGTGCCAGTGGCAATCAGAGTCATTATATCACAGAAATGCAACTAAAGAAACGACGGGGAGAATGGGATGGAAATAAATGCTCACCCTGTGTATGTGTGTGGGTGTGTCTCATCATGGACCTCCATCCTATCTAGGGTCTACTCTGGCTCATGTAGATCGATGGATGGATCAATAGGGCAACAATCAATTAAAGATGGGAATCAATTAGAACAGCCTTTGTCAAATAGAAAAAGTGTTAGGATTGCTGATTTCTCCACATTTAATATATATACTCACCTATTTAATTTAAAATGTAAGCATGTCTTCCACTCCCGGAATCTTTGAAGTGTCAGAATATGGCTCGGGTAACATGGAACCATTACAGGGTTCCACAGGGATGTAGTGCATCTTGTGCTATGATGATAGTAATCTGTGATTATGCGGCTGACCATGTCCTGGGTAAGATCGCGGGGGCCTACAAAAATCTGTTGCTTCTAAAACCTCTGCTCAGGATTGCTGCCACCTAAATGTAAAGGTTGGGCTTTGGTACAGCCTCTGATGCACATTTTAACCGCTCTGTGACACCGGTGTAATCTTCATGGTGATAGAGAGGGCAATGCTACCAGCCTGGCCAGCTGTTAAAATGTACTAAGCAGTCAGGGCAGTAATAGTCATAAAAGCCATTAGACACCTTTGGGAAGCAGAACCATAGAAGTGAAGGTGTTTGGTTGCCATGGATACGCAGCCTCTTATCGGGAAATTCACGCGCTTCAGTTTTTTTGCATACATCACTGCTGTATTGTGTTGAGTGTCAGGAAAGTGTGTGTGCAGGAGGAGGGGGGAACATCTCCATGCTCCCTTCAATTATATGTTTTGCGTAAGGCTTTCTGTCTTACGTGTATATAAATAACATTACACAAGTTCCTCAAAATGAAATGTGAAATATTTTACATAGGTATTGTATGATTAAATATTTTGTCCATATAATACTGTAGTGATGATAAGAAATGATTAAAATTCCTTCCTTAGTGTGCTATGTGCCAAATATTTATTTATGGCTTATTATTTATTTGTGGGGTGATTTATTAAAAAATCTACTTCAAAGGACACAAGCCTTTAGCAGCATGTTTTTCTTTACTAACACTGACATGCAGGATGGTAGAAAACAAACAGGATATTAAAACAACACAGAATGTCCCTGTAGAAAAGTAAAGCCCAGTATGGAACATACAGTATTGCAATTGCTGGAACGTTGTAGCGCAATACCACAAAGCCAGCTTTCAAATTATCGGGCAGATTCTGCGTGGAAGGTCAGCGGTGAGCAGCACATCGCACTTTCACTATTTATGTTGGCTCATTCTTTTATTCTTTGTCTCCCGAGTGACCTTGCAGAGGCTGAAAGCGGTTGTTGCATAGATACGTAATCGTGCATAAGATGTTGTTTTCTCACACAGGGCTGAAAACCTGCAGCATATGATTAAAGTTTAAGGGAGGTGGATGCAGTATGGCAATGCATTCTAGCCACATTTAGAGACTAGGGTGGAGGTACGAGGATGGAGAAAAGGCGAGGGTGGGGAGACACCTTTAATCTGCCTCTCAACTCAAGACAAGCCTAACCCACTGCACCTCATGCCAACAGTGCTTTGTCCAAGAAAGAAGGTACAGTGTCCTCTCCAATTTGTCCTCTTCTCAGCAAGATCAAATGCTCAGCCAGAGGCTGAATGAATAATACACAGAGGCTTATCTTACTCTCTAGGCCCCTGTCTACCCCAGCTACTCCGCAATGCAGCTCCCGACTGCTATTTCTCATGACCACCAGACACCTCAGAGTAAAATTTGACATCAGCCGCACAGCCTTGTGCTAAAACATTTTTCGGTACCAGCACACCAATGACCCTTCCTAATTAATAACATTTAGAAATGTAGACTCACCCATAAAAGTTTAATTTATTTGTGGTTTTAAGTTTCCTTATATAGAGACCTTATGAAGAAGGTAGAAAACATCTCAGTCTTATGACATTATGTTTTGTTGGCTCAACATAAATTTCTGTTGAACCATATGGGAACATACTCTTTTTCAAAATGGGGTTTTGAGTTGTGTTGCTGGAAATCAGAAGCTTTGTGATCAGGCCAGGCCCGGCCTCAGGGGAACTGAAACCCTTGGGATATGAGCTAGGCCTCCATGTTCTTGCAGTGATGCTTCCAGTAAATATTTCACACCTTATTCACACCAAACGAGTCTTCTTTACAGGCTGTCACATCTTTACGACTCTGTAGTTGCTCGAGTGTTTTTCACAGATCCACTTTCTTGCCATTTCAAATTACTTCACATTTTCCCATCTTCACAGCTAGAAATGTCAAAGTACTCCAGCAGCCAGAATGCATCCACCTGTTGAGTACTCCATTATTTTAAGATGGCTAGTATTATGGTTGCTAGCATCTATAGTGTATAAAAAAATTACTAAGAGTCCATATAGCTCTCCTCACTCAACAGCTCCTTCCGCAGGTGTCCTCTCAGCCTTTTCGTACTTCCTGAAACATTTAGCAATGCAGGGATTTTTGTTCATTCATTGCTGAAAATCTTTTTTCAGCTTCTCCCTCAGTATTGACTGGCATATTCTACTTCTCTTTATAATATACTATGGAGTTTCTGTCTTACCTGGAGTTCTGTCCCAATATTTCCAAATAGATGCCTTCCCTTTTTCATGTGGTCATTAGTGGAGCACAGGAGCAGTATGTGAGCATGGGACGCCCTTTGTTCCTCCACTGTTTCCACATCACACTCCCTTTTAAGGCTCCTCGAAAGCAAGCAGCAAGCACTGTAAACCCAGCACCTTCCTGGCCTCCAAAGGATTGTTTTATTGTGCTGGTACAATGAATAGTCAATGTTTTCAAGGTGAGAATAATTCCAGTGTCTGTTAACTTGTAGGAGACAACTTTCAAGGTCATGTCCTCTTGTTGCTTCTCAGCAGAGGCACCAAGATATGCTCTTGTTAGCCTCAATCAAATCTCTTGTGACACCAATTAACCGAAGACCTGCCGTGATCTGGAGATTGGAATGATGAGCCTCAACAAATAACAGAGATTCTCAGGTATCGTTTTTGTGATATGAAAAGTGAGTTCTTTCACGTTTGACATCAATGGAAACCTTGTTTCTTTTTTTGGAGCTCTGTGTAAAATTAGACCATATATTTTTTGCCATGTATAACTTTTGTCATTTCCTTTTAATTTGTTGTTGAGTTTGGTCCACACCTGTGTATTATCAGCAGCCCTCTGATCTGCAGTAAGATTCATTCATGCCTGTTATCTGATTTTCTGCTGCAGGTTCTCCTCTGATCCATGTCCTCAGAAAGTCAGAAATTGATCCAAATGCAGTTCAAGGCTATCAATTCGCTCCTTTTTTCCCCTTGGGTTCTTAAAAGGATCATTAGTCAGATCCCCAGAAATATAATCTTCTTGAATCCCTCCTGCATGATCTTCAGCCAAACCGGGGAACGCAAATTGAACTACTGAATAGTCCCAAAGTGGCATTGTTGCAAAGAAAAGGCACCAAAATGGGACATCTTTGGAGACACTGGACCCAGCTGTTGGCCCAGTCCAGCACAAAAATCACTTACAGATAAAATCTAGTCCTTAGTGTTCTCAACCTTCCCATCTTTCATTGCATATAAGCTCAGAGTTCAAGAAGAACACTAACTACAATGACTCAGCTATTGTCAATACAAGGTAAGAATGGCTCACAACTGCAACAAAAACCACAAAGCACAGCAATGGAACATGGAACAGATAGTTTATTGGGAGTGAAGTTGCCATTTTCTAGGATACAGGGCAGGAACAGGTCAACAAATTACATACATAGTCACAGGCAGGTACAATATTCCATAAAAAAGAGCTCTATATTTCATAGCATGTCAACATACTGTGAACAAACTGGGTTAGGGTGTATGGATGTGGTGAAATAGATCCCAATGATATAAGGCTGAAGTCTGTACTATGGATTTACAGAGAATATTTCTAATGTAAAATTCAGCTACCTTTATCAACTAATATGACACGTTCTGTTTTAAGGGTATCTTCAGTAACCCAGAAGCCATTCCGATTCAGAAAAGTGAGAGAACATAGCTTAAGGGCAGCATCATCAGTTTAACAGGAAGAATGTAGAGTTACACGCTGTCAATATAGTAATGGGAATTAGCACCATACTTGAGAATAACGTCTCCCAGAGGTAACATATAAAGGATGAAGACTAGTGGGTCCAACAGCCAGCCTTGCAAACTCATAATGTTTGGATGGGGAAGACCTAAACATTGAAAAGCACCTCTGGGACCAAGAAGGTTATCAAATTTGTCAAAGAGAGTATGTTAATATAAGGAATGACAAGTGGCACTTAAGGTCAGGGGCACAAGAATTGGGGCTGCAGTCAGAGAAGAGCAGCAAGTCATTCATTACTTTGACAAGCGTAGTATCCGAGCCGTGGTGGTTGTCTTGGCCCACACTGTTATATGTCATAGACATTGTTATATGGCAAGATAACAGCAGCTGGGCAACATTTCTTTCAAGTCTGAAATAAAAAATGGAAGATATAGTATAAGGTTTTACCTAGAAGGATCGCATGGATCCAAATGGCTTCCGTGGTGCTTGAGAGACTTGGGGATATTAAAATCTTACCGTGCATCGAACATTAATTTTCTAACCACAGGCAGAAGCGCCTTGATTTGTAAATATGGGGTCCACTTAGTAAGCGGATGATTTAGAAGCTGTGACTAGTGCACCTAGTTAGTTTTGCGCCATCAGGGAAAATGGCCCAAAATATAGTTCCGTGAGATTTTTTCAAAAAGTGTTGCCAAGTGAAGAAAATTGGTTTGAAATATGAATAGAGGACTGAGTGGGCCTTCTGGGTTTCTTGCATCCCTGCATCTTACAAATTTCGACTGCTGCTGAACTAGGGGAAAGTTTACTCGCTATTCCAGATTGGCTGACTAAAGTAAATTCTGCTCTGGTTTGGGTTTAACATAATGAGTTATTTCTGCTAATGTATAGGTACTTTTACACTTATTACAGGTAAAAGTAATAGTGGGTGATAAATATTGCTGGATGTTATTGTGGTCTATTAGGGTTTTGCTGGGTTATTTCTGTGGAAATTATTCTTTAATAAAGCCAGGTGAAGTCTAGGTGAATCTTGACAAGAAAGTTTTCCATGGAGATAATTGTTATTGGCATTATACATTATAATAAATGTCAAAACTGAGACCGGAAAAAAATCTGGTTTCACCCACATGTGAAAGTGTTATATAACCCTGAAAATGTATGTTCGCGGGATAATTTAGATGTACACATAATTGTAAATGTACACATAAATAAATAATAAATGTATTAATTAGATACTCTGGATAATTCAATTTTGCTTCAATTCAAGTTAAAATATAAATCTAGAAGCTGTCTTGCATGCATGAATATTTTGAAATGAGCTATGTTACAAATCACAAATTAGTTTTTTCAACATAGAAGACCTCTGCAGAACTGGGCCTAATTAACTCTCTGATCTACTGCAATTATGCTGTATCCAAGGCGCATTACTCATTATACTCTTCCTTAGAGACATTTTTCATGCACCCAAATATCTGTAGTGACTTGCCAGTTTGGTTTTAGAGTTTAATTTGTGGTCTAGTTCATGATGTTTTTTTTGAGTATGAATAATAATAGCTCCTAGTACAAAACAAATTCATAGGCATAATTATTCAACCAAACCGTGTCTATGGATTATTTTGAAGCAACCAATTAAATTAAGAGATGACTGAATATGTAGGCAAGCATTTTGTCACTTATAACTATTTATTTCCATAGAACACCATATATGCACATCGTACACCAAAGGGTATTTACTTTATTAGGTAGTTTGCTTAGGGATACAAGAAGAAGCCTTCTGTGACCTTTGGGTGTCCTTGTTACTTTTAGTCACAAATCAGTTTCCTTATCCACTATATCATCAGCTGTCCAAGTCACATGCTATTTAATTCATTCAGCATTGGTGTTATTTTACTGTCTGTTGTGGCTTGAATTTGAACTTGCCACATTGGGCACATTCCCTGCCTTGTGCCCGTAGCCTCCGGGATAGGCTCCAGACCCCCTGTGACCCTGAATAAGACACAGTTTCAGAAAATGGATGGATGGATGGATGGATGGATCATCATAATATTAATGCATGCATTAACAGAAAGATTAGTATTAAAATTTTAGTTCTATTTTAGGTGTATTATTTGTTGTAATTGTGGACTTATCAGGAGCACAACATCATTATGCATCCCCCCAAAAAAGCAATAACATCAACCATCCAGTCTAAGAAAAGATTGACTAAAGAAATAAAATTAACTGGCAATGCTTTGACTAAACACAGACACAGACACCTTCAAAGCTGGCATTTGTCCAGGGGATGTTAAGCGTAAGCTAATTATGCCTCGGATGCATGGAAGCGATGCCGCGGTCATGAAACTGATTTGGTGCTGTGGACGGGTGTCGCCTTGTGCATATTCATGAGAAAGATGAATCCCTGACTGTCCTCGCGACTGTGTCAGAGAATGAGCAACCACCCATCAATAAAGCACTGCGAGGTGGGAATTGGCTCACAGAAAAACGAGGGAGTATAAGATAGTGTGCATGGCCTGTTGCCATGGTGATCGGTCTCCAGTCAGGCAGCACTAGATAATGAAAAAGGCCTCCTTAGTATTGATTTTTTAATTTAATGATCATCTATCAAATCTGGTATTGTCCCTGAACCCCCTCCCCACCATCCCTAAGGAGATTTCCAACTAAGGAGAATGAAAAAGGTGACTGTCAGCTTACTCAGGAACCAGCAGCGTTGTGTTGTTATTGAGCAGTTAGGTTCCAGTCTCTCTTGCTAGATGGAGAACCACCACTGGACCTTAAAAATTGTTCTTCAAAAGAGCGACAGTGTAACTAAGGATTTCATATTTCATATATCAGCAGATTCTATATCACTGCACTTCTGGACATTCTTTTATTTATCATTAAATATATATTAAGTGAAAAATTTTATTTTCCTTTCATAGACTCAGACAGGACAGACAGCACATAAGACCATTTCAATTTCAGTTGCAGCCTCCCTGCCTCTCGTGACTCGTTCTGCTGCAATGCAGCACTTCTGCTCTCAGTCTCTCCTACGGTGAAGACACTGTGAGCAGTCAACAGTGATCAAAAAAAAAGAGAGAAAGAAACCAGATAAAATAAACATACCGCCAACCATGGCACATTCCCCTACAGAGGTATTTATGTAACATGTTCTGAATTTTTATTCCATATTCCAGTTTATGGGAAGGAAAAAAAATGTAATGAAAAAAGTAGTTTTCTTTCTGCTGTGTCATGCTTTGATTATGCAATTTTTATTTGGTAAGGGCAACAATAATGCTTACCAAATTAAGACTGACCACAAAACTAGCCAACAAATCTAGTATGTTTCTCCACAGCTGTGGTTATTGTCAGTATTGTGGGCAAGGCTGGGATACTGTTGCCTCGGAAAACATAATGTCAGGTCACATATTGATATAGCCTCTCTCAGGATGTAACAGATTCAAGTCTGATATTAACTTATTCATAAGTATTAAAATAAAAAATCACCGAGTGCCAAAGCAGTGCCAAACAACGAGGTTGGATTCAAGGGTGTATATACACAGTGCATATACTGTATATAGTGCCTAATCAGACATCACACACTATAAATCCTTCCACTCTCCATATTGCCTGTCCAGTGCAGCATCGCAGTGAGTGGGGAACCTATCTCTGGAAGCACAGGGAATGCACACTATGGGCCATTTATAAACACCAGATCACTAACTGCATGTTTTTAGACTGCAGGAGAGAACATGCAAGAACACAGGGAGAACAGGCAGACTCACACAGAGCCGGACTGCTGGCTTTGTGAGGCGTAAGGCAAAAAGGCAGTCAGCACACGCCATTCATCACGAATAATACATCATAAATCATACATAAAGCAACATACATCATGTCTGTGCATCACACAACATCCATTACGCGCTGCATGATCCCCCATACTGAATTTCATACCACACACCATACAGTGAATGTTTGCTGGAATATGCAGGAGCCGCATTGCTGTGTTCAGACTGAATACTTTTATGGGGCAAATGAAGGTATCTCACTGTCTGCCTATTGAAAGGCCAGGAGATACATGCCATGAACACTCTGTTCTACACACATTAAAGGCCATTCATAGAGGCCTTGCATTTAAGAGTTTTTGGTCATTGAGAATATGAATTTGTCTTTGTTCCTCATATCAAATCTATAATGAACAATATCACAAGGTTTTAGCTGGCTACGGTGTGGCGGAAAGCTAGAGATGGGTGTTCAAATTCTGCTTCATGTAATGAATTATTCCTTTGTGGGAATTATAAATTATCCTCTAAATTAATACACTTATAAAAAATCTCATGACTACTATAAGCCCCAATCAGCTCAGAAATACACATGTATAATTCAGCAGAAGGTTAGCTGTTCATTGATCTCAGTTTATGAGGTGCACAGATTTCTAGAATGTCACTTTTCACATCGAAATATTATATTTGATTATATATTGGTTTCCTCTCCTGGAGCCGACACCTTATCGTGGTGGAGGGGTTTGCGTGTTCCAATGATCCCGGGAGCTAAGTTGCCCGAGGCTTTATGCCTCTGGTAGGGTCACCCAAGGCAAACAGGTCCTGGGTGAGGAACCAGACG
>JAAGVU020000105.1:56967-129543 GCA_011763525.2 Mormyrus iriodes | reverse complement strand
ACACACACACACACACACACACATATATATATATATATATATATATATATATATATATATATATATATATATATAATAGTTATAAATTTACATTTAAAATGCTGAATTTATATTTGCATACTAAAATGAATTAGACCTATGTCATGATTTAACTTTGGTTTGTCTTTAGAGGACTAATAATCATTGCGCATAGTGCACTGATCAAAACCATCACACAAAATTAATTTACATCCCTTGATTTCTGCAGTCTCGATCTGGGGGAGTGATGAAGTGTGTTTTTGATCTGTAAGTGTTATTACCATACACAACACCTTCACAGGATTGCATTCAAATAACTTTTTAGGCCAGAAAAGGAATGGATATTGAAAAAATGAAGACAAACAGAAAAATTAATTATTTACAATTTTATTGGCAAAAGAAACTGTAAATAAATCGTTGAATATGTCTTGAAAGTCAGAGTGTATTAAGTGAAACATAGCAACAAATGGTATTAAACACAAATTAAATACTTTTCCTTTAATAGAGTCAGCATTTATTTGCACAATAAAAACAGGCAATTAAAAACTGATCAGCAAGTGTAAAGAGTGAAGTTCCCATCTGCTCATCTACAGAATTTTTGTACCGAAACACAAGGCCCAAATTACATATCACAATTACAAAACCTCATCGTCATCCAACGATGTAAATTAATTACACGAAGACAGCGTCAATGGAAATCCCTTTTTTTAAAAAAAGCTTCAAAAGCCAGACAAACCTTCTGGCTCCCAGAAAGTCTCTGAAGTCCTCTCACTCCATTTACAAAATTATTTTCTTTTCATGTTCTAGAAGCAGTGAATTTCAGTTACAAAAACAATGACACATAAAAAATGTGATATGATCCAAATCAGGTAGGATGTTGATAAACCCCAGAGCAAGTCATGGAAGACAACTGCCTTTTTTTGGTGTCAGCATTACTGGGTATGTGCGTTACTTGCTTTTCACCTGAATACATTATGTGATGTAAAATTAAAGGTCTCTTCAACCTGAGACCAGTTAAAGAAACAGTTGGACCTTCACGTCACTGGTGCCTCCTCTGGAATTATTTTTAATAATCCATCATGATAATATAATGTGTCTCCCAAAGGCCATTTATTCTGTGGATTAGCATTGCATAAATAGCTTCATTGCTGCAGTAATAAGTTCATGTCGAAATGTAACATACATTCCGAACCCCTCAAGCATTTACAATGGACATAGCAAGAATTACATTGCAATAGAACTTTTCTTAAAATGTATAAGACACAAAAGAATAATATTAATAGCATACAGAGGTAATACTTAAGGTATTACATAACGAATATTTAACATACGGATATGTAACTTCATACATTCTTATATGTAATGTGAATATATAATCATAGATAATGAATACAAATCATCTGAAGCATTTTTCCCTAATACTACATTTACATTAGAATAAATAGTACAGAGACACTAAAAATAGGGTCAATTAGGAATTAATCAGGAATCATATTTCTTTAATGATAAAAACAGGAAAATATGAAGTGCTTTTCTGTGGCAAATCAGAATCAATGTAAAACGTCTACTAGCATTAATTACATGCTTCAAATGTTAATGCTGTAAAAACATCTTGAGAAGGAAGCAAAGTCCACTTATATAAATATGTGATATGGCAAATACTGATGAATAAAATTGTATGAGGAGATGCTGCAGAAGACCTTTCAGACAGAAGAGATATTCAAGCATGAAAGGCTCTTAAAAACTGAGATAGATGAATATGGATGGGACAAATGGGAACGACAGAAGGTAGCTCTCCCACCTACATTCAGTCTATTGTTTTCCTTAATATAATTTTTCTCCAGAATATTCCGTTTTGAGTTATTATAGGTATGCAGTTATTGCTCACAATTCATTTACATAAACTAACCAAATCCTTTCATGTTATGCAGAATGCAAATGTGAAAAATTCCACATGTGTATAAACCTTACATGCAAAGTCTAGGTTTTAACAAAATGAAAATGCTTAGTATTTAGACATTAAAGGGAAATTCAGATTGACTCTGCCTGGAAACTTAATCATTGTCTAAAGAGTTTTTTTAAATATTTGGTATACTTTAATATAGCCTCAGAAATGTAAGCTCTGTGTGTGTTGAGTATATGCGTTTTGAGGAAATCAAATGAAACTGCAACATGACCAGCCCCCTATTAGCAAGTGGAAGAAGGCAGTGTAATTGTAAGGAAACCAAAAAGCTGAATTATGCCAACAGTGTTTCAGCAGTGTTCCCTAATTTGCCCTTAGGGAAATATTAGAGGGTACCTCATAGGTATAACTAAATGTGATGATTGTCATTCGTCACTAATGGCATTTTGGTTAATATTAATAGAGTTAGAATAACCACCAAATCAGTTGTAGGAGACACCCTAACAGGTTTTTGGAACACATACTATGTTCTGCATTGCTTTTGGCAGAATCATAGTCAGTGCTGCCCAAAGGCACCACAACTTCCGCCTTTATTTAACTGTAGAACACTTGCATGTGAGAACAGAGGCATCTATTCTTACTGGGACAAATAAGGCATACTAGGTGTATTTCAACATAGCCTAAGGCAGCGGTAAGAACCAAAGGTTGACGCTTATATTCTAGTTGCCAGCAAGGTTTCGAGAATCTCCATGACTAATCAATCGACACGGAGTTGAATGCAATCATATATTTGTGTGCTTGCTCCTCATGTCTAACACAGATAATGCACTCTTTACGGAAACTTAACCATTACATTTCCAAAATTTTGTATTAGTATCTATTAGTCTCGCCCAACTTGAGGGTACAATGTCATGCACACTTAAATAATAAGAAAATAAAGGCAGTTTTTTTAAGAATGAGACCATCATATACTGGAAAGAACTGAGTAACTGTCCGAACTATGAAAATAAGAATATTCTGTGGTCTCAATGCCAATGTCTCTCCCTTTGTCGATTATAAGAAAAATCAAGGTTGTCTGATAAAAGCTTTGACGTCAGGCTAAACTAGAATCAATACCTTGAGCATGTATAGTGTCTTGTTGTACAGCCTCAGGTATCCATGCTATTCCAAAAAAACAGTAAGTATATTTAATGAAAATCTGTTTTAAATTACTACAGTTATTTAATGAGCATTTGGAGATGGTCATTAATGAATCATATTAACCAAATATGAACTACTTCATAGAAAGAATGTTACTGAAATTCAAACATTTATTTCAAATTTTCCATTTAATATAGTGTAAATATAAAATTTCATCATAAGATTAAATCCATAACAAAAAGTATTTAATATATATTTTTCTGCAATGTACAGTTTTAATGAATAGACTGAACGCACAGCTTTTTAGATTATATGGTTCCAAATATTACTAAAGAAAAACAACATTAAAAAACAAACAACTGTCATTGAACAACCATTTTACAAACCAGAAACTAATCTGTATTTTAAAATAGCAGTTCCAAACTGACAAATTAACGATTAAAAGCACTCAGGGTTAGTGACTTATATAAAAACCATTAGAAAACTATTATGTTACCTTAACAAAGATTAAAATAATCCAATAACATTAAACACACACAAATTTCTCAGTATGCCTGTCAAATCTATAGGTAACTGTACCTCACTTTAGGTAGCTGTGAAGCTGCTTGGGTCTCGCCCTCTTGGAAAGGCCGACTCTTATTGGCCGACTGCATGTCTTCAAAGGCTCCAGCCTTCTGGGCTGTTCAGACAATACTGGAGACAAAAACAACTTCAATTTTAAAAAGTAACTGTGGTGCTTTTATTTACATGCCAGGTTTTCATAATACATATAAGAGCATGCTCTTATCAAATTTCTGTTTCAAATTAATTTAAAATTTATTTCAACCTCAATATATAATACTAATAACTTGTAACAGCGGAAATTATGGAAATTATGAACTCAAGGTATGGGAGGAAGATAAGGGGCACATCCACAATATTAAAGGGCAATTTTACCCCCCCCAACCTCCACCCCAAAAAAAACAATTATATTCCCAATACTTCAGTCATAGACAATGAAAAAGCTGTAAATAAATTTTATACTCATCAATAAAAAAACAACAAGAGGCTCTTTTCTGATTTATACAGACTTACTGACATCATAAATCTTTTGAACCTATACAACATACAGTATGGTCGCTCCTTTAATTTGAAGTGAATATCTAGACATGTACTGACACCAAACTGATCTACTTATATACCATTACCACTGTCAGCACACACTACAGCCACATCCAAAATTGTCCATCAACCAATGGTAGGCAAATAACTTAAGCACGGAAAAACATTTATGTTAAAAGAGAAGGCTTCCATTGCCACTTTTAAATTTATAATTGTATTACTATGTAGCTAATGCAATTACCATTCATTAAACATAAAAATATTTTAATCATTAGTATATAAGATGAGGTTTTAGGAACATCACCTACTTTGATTCTGTCCATTACAGGAGGTAAGAGATTTGAAGGCAGAAGTCCATGTTTTACGCTCATCCAAAATCTTCTTGCATCCTGATACAGTGAATATAATACTGACCATCAACAATTATTGATCTTGAAAAATGGTTGATTGTAGTTTGAATAATTTCTTCATTTCATAATAATCTCATCAGATATAGTAAAATTTCAAGAGTAAACATATCAAAAGGATACAGTGTTTGCTGGTCAAAACACTATTGTCAATACCCAATATAATAATGTTCAATAAATCATCTTAAACCTATTGATCACTGCATTTATTCCATACACGAGGGGTTATAACAAGATAAATGACACTTAATCATACACACAGAAAATCTGGATATTGGACATATTTTCTGGCAAAATTCCTACAACACAATTAATATTTACCCGTCTGCTTGACAGCAGAGTACATTGAATCTTCTACCTCTGTTGTTAGATGGCCACATTCCAAAGGCACCTCCTGCTCGTATTCAAAGCCATGTTTGTCAGGTGCAGTTTCTTTCTGCCTTCTATAAGTTGTCATATTATGGATATCCAACTCTTTATCTGTGCTTGCTTTCTTTTCCTCTACAGGGAGCCTCGACATGGGGTCAATTTGCTGCTCAGAATCTTGCTCCTCAGGTTCTTTAATCAATAACACTTTACAAGGCTCTTGTCTTAATAGTTTTTGTGCGTCTGTATGTTTTTCTAGAAATTGAAGTAGCTCCTTCAGTACCAAGTCAAAGTTTTCCTTAACTTCAAATGTAGGTGTGACATTGTCGTCAGATTTCGAAATGCTAATTTTCCCTTCCAGTAGTTCCGTTATGTCTTGTCTGACTACCTGGTTCACCAGCCTTGTGTCATAGATGTCATTGTGTAGGGATTTTTCGTAACAGACACCTTCAGGGGAGCCCTTATTATTGATGCTACAAAGGATGGATCTATCCTGAAAAATAACCTCTGCACATTCGTTTTCTACAACTGTGTTAGTCCTATGTAAATCTACATGTGGCTTAGTTTGATTCGGAATAACCTCTTGTGGAGACTGAGCTACTTCAGAACGAGACTGTAACATTACGGTACATTCTCTGACAGTTGATTTATTGAGAAGAGGGCTGGATTCTACTAATGTCTTAGGAGTCAAGCGGGAATCGAAAATTGCAGGAATCAAGTCAGAGATGAAGGGCACAGGTGACTGAGCATGGTTCATCAGGCCGTTCTCTAACAGTTCATTCCCTTGACATGAATCCCACTTAGGTACTACTGCATCATTGGGTACAGTAGCAGCAGCAAGTAACTCTCCCTCCTTATGCTTGTCAATGGTTATTTCTTTGTGTGCTGACAGTAAAAGCTCTCTGTTTTTTACTACACATCTCTCCACAAAGGGCAAACTATCCAATTCAGCTTTCTTACTCATACCAGAGATTAAAACTGTGTTTCTTTTAATTTTCACTATGTCTGACAAAATATTTTTATCCAAATATGTTTCTTCCAGTGTTTTTTTTAACTGATGTTCCATCAACACCACTGTAGATCCTGATGCAACAGGCTTGTTGGGTGTTATTAGGCCAGTCTCACTGTAGATAAGGATCTCAGTTACTTTTGCTACATTCATTGCATCATATAGAATTTGTGATTCACTCCAAGGGTCTTTTCCTGGTGCAGGTCCAGTGCATTCAGACAAACTTTCCATAGCTGTACAAAAAGCAAAATCCCATGGTGCTCTGCTAACAACATAGTGCAGATCCACACTTTCCTTGCTTTCTAAATTATTTTTTAATCCAGCATCATCGGTTCCAGCAGGATTGTTGATATGGTAAGATATCTCAGCTACAGTTCTGTCAGAATGCATGTTGCAATGGTTAACTTCAGATTTTGCTTCCAATTTAGAGATATCATCAATGTTTTTCTTATTAGCCTTCAGTCTAGCTCCATTTCCCTTGTACTGTAATTCATGTTCCTCCATTTCTGAAACACTCCACGGCATGTCATTCTCAATGAGAGATGACAGAGATTTTCTGTGGTCAATAAACAATGTGCTCACCATTGGATACTTTTCAGCCCTGTTATACAGATGTACATCATGCTTCCCATCATCTTTGGCTCTTTCACTCCTTGAAAGGCTTTTGTCCAGACAGGGTATAGCTGCATTTAGAATGACATTTTCAAAAGCACGGTCTGAGGTCTTATTGTCGCATTCAGATTTGGAGAGCTTGTTCATCCTTCTGATTGGCTCCACTTCATCCAGAGTCACAATATAATCAGGCTCTAGTAAACCCATTTCAAAATCTCCCATGGTGAAAGCCTCATTTTTCCTGCCATCCCTATTGTTCACTACTTCTGAAGTATCTTCTGTATTATATCCAAAGGGAAACAGATATGGCTCATCCATATCCCTCAGGAACTTTTGTTTTTTGCTTTCTAATTTGTCACACATATTTGCATTGTTATTTACTACATATAAGCTCATGTCTGATAGCCCATTTCTTTGAGTCAGATTCCTGTTAATAAAGTCTGCTGCCTGTACAGTTCCAAATTTGTATCCAGGATATTTAATACCTTTTTGTATTAAATGCTGTTCTTCAGAAGTATCATCTTGCAGGGTATTTTGAAATAAAAGATGCCGATACTTTGAAATATTGTCTAGTGGCAAACCATGAAAACTTGGCAATAGAAAATCTGATATAGTATTTGTACTTTCAAGATATTTTTCAGGTGCAAGTAACTTGGACTGTTTAGGAAATGAAGGTCCACAATCATATTCAATATAACTATTCTCTGTAATATCTAAGTCTTCCATCTCTTTTGCATTCTATTGTGAACAATCTGTAAAATAAAATATAAAAGACAAAATAATTGTCTAAAAATTCCAGTCTACACCATAACAAAAATAACCTTAAATATAATGCCTTAATCTTTTTCATGTAATAAAATAAAAAAAATAGATTCAAATACAATTTAAAATTTCACATATAATTCAAACAATAATTGGAACTGAATCTAAGAAAGAAGTAATATTCATAATGCCATATCAATATGTGTTTACATTATTAAATTGAATTATACATGACTAACAATCACTATAACCTTCTACTTTATAAACTGTTACGGAAGACAGATGGATAAATAAAAATGCATTGTCGCTTGATTCTTTGATTTCAGTTAATCCTTTCTGTTTCTCATTGAAAATAAATTTTAAAGACATGAAGACTTGAAATTACACCAAATGTTCAATATCAATCCATCCGCACATAAACGAAACTTTAATGCTTTGAATGTACAGTGTAGATTGTGACATATATTACCTCACCCTAATAATATAAGTAACAAAAAGTGTGTGATTATAGTAGCATTATTGTCCATAACCCTAAAAAAATGGCTAAGGATTTTGAAGACAGTCTGCAGATGTCAAGCAGAGTTAAATAGGCCTAATCAACTACATGCGGCCTTTAACTCTGCCTTCAATCAACAAAGTACCTCAGGTTATGCTTTGTGTCGGTCAGAAGATGAATAATGCTAACATTACGATTAGCATATTTTTTCTCGGGAACTAAGTCGGTCCAGTTTTTCATTACTTATACAGCTAACTTCATTAGCCGTCTTTTACGCACGGGTCTCGTTTGTATATGGAATTTCGGCTAATAACTGCCAAAAAATCTATATTATATCGAATTACAGCTATATATGATATCTTACCAATAATTTTCGAACCAAACTACAAATGTTGAGAACATCTTCAACGGATATTTGACGATTACTTACAACGTTACTTACAGCTGTGGGCTTAAAGTAGCTTAAAGCCTGAAAGCTTAAAGTAACTTTAATTTTAAAAAGTATTGTCGTTCTCTCTGCTATGCTAAACCTCACCTATAATGTCATTGTTTAAGTGCCACAGCGGTTAGTTTTTATCTAGTTTATTATTTCTAAACTGCTCCGTACACCGAAGAAGCTGTCGCGTGATGTCACCTGCACGAGGACGGTGCTATTTCGTAAATACAATGCGTAAGGGGCTTATCATGCAATCAGATTTACTGAAATGAATGTGTTCCATTTAAATAATTCAAAATGCTTAGTTTTGCTATTCTATACGATAATGTTGTATTTTATGGATCATATAACACATTTAAAATACATTGCATGTAAAGTAAATAAATGCATTCTACATAGAAAATAAAGATAATGTTAAATTCATCACTTCCATGGATTTCTTGTGATTTAATACGGCATCGCATACTTTAGAACCTTAGTACAGACTTTTAGACTACTAGATATCTCCGTGCATTCGGATATTCCTCCATCCCTACTGATCACCGGTACCCCCTCCAGGTCTAGCTGTTGGAGTAACTTTGTTTTCAGGCTTTGAAGTGTAAGGTGGGTGCAGAGTAGGAGGCGTATTTTAGCTCGCGCATACGCAAAGGGCACCGCATCGTGCAACAGCGCTGCTCCGCGAAAACACTGGGACCGCATGAAACAAACGTGTGATACTGTCTGACGGGGCGCACCATTGTGTCACATACCCTCAAACGGTCGTCGGATCGCTTCCCGCTGCATCCTTTGGAGCAGATTCTCCACGTTTTTTGTTTCCCCCCCTTTTTTTTTACTTTCAGAGCACACTAATAGATCAAGACAGCCTTTTCATTCACAAGTATACACAAAACAGACCGGTCCTCCATTTGCTCCGCTTTCTTTTAAGGTAAGGCGTGATAATTCATTCAAATGTGGGTAAATATGAAACAGGTGAAGGGGGTGTTTTTACTGTCGTGTTTTTAGATTGATTAGTGAACAATTATTGTGTATTCACATGTACGACAATTAATGGATCAAATGAGATGTCTTTCTGGGAACTAATAAATGCTGAGCCACTTATTAACTTTTGTATTTCTGACCACATACTATGGGTTACAGGCTAGCAAGTGCCTAATACATTTTCATATGAATTAGCAGTTAACGACGCTATACGCTGTATGTTGTATAGTTAATTAAAACGGAATAATCTAAGTTGTAAACACACCGGAATGTTACACATAATGGTTGGGGGGAAGATAATAACGAAATGGGGTTTCCTTTGAAAACTAAAACCTGCAGTCAGGAACCATTTGCATTACTGCCAAAAGAGTAGGAATTCCTTTGGAGCTTGTTTACGGAATGATGCCCTCGGTATGATTTTGGCGACACTTTTGATTTTGCAGAAAGCTCTTTTTTCGAACAATGAATGGGTAGATCGTAAGATGCAAGTTGAAGGACGATTCAATGGCAATTTTCACCTCTGAGTGAACAGCTAGTGTTTCCTGAACCAGTAAGACAGCAATCACAATTGGTAGGACAGCGGAGCGCAAATCGATTTCCCTGTTCGCACTGTTGCCTGTGTCTTTTTTCTATTCTGGCACGCTGACATGCGTGCAACAGCACTAGCGACCCCGCTGCTATTTTAATGACAAGAATGTAAATTAAACGAGAATCAGTATGCAGCAAGATGTGGGGATTAATTTTTCCATTATTTAATAAGGAAATCATGGAAATGTATTACCCACCAAACGTTTTTCTGGCAGCACGTGGTGATAATTTATACTATAAACGGTTGTGCGTTAACGTACTCTTTTTTCGTCTCTTTTCGTAAGTAATATATAGCATAAATACAATTACTCTCGTTTTTGACTCTCAAGGTCATTCCCCGGTGGAAAATGATGGGAATAGGACCTTCGCAGGCGTTACATAATGCCCCAGCACAACAGTAAATGGATCTGGTTCGTTATGTACTTAGCGACTGTTCAGTAAAGCTTATCCAATCGAATTTAGCCTTATGTATGATAATACATGCGACAGTATTTGTGGAAATAACATTTTGTGCATGACATAGCAGGACTCTCCGATCAGTCAGTCATTAAGCGTATATATTTGACAGACAGAGCTCAGTAATGCTTCACAGATATTCTTAATTGCTTTGACATTTGAATGTAGTTAAATAGAGACCATTAAAACGGCAAATTATGAGTACTTTTTATATGAAAAGGTAATTTGCCAAGTGTTACTCAAAAAAGAAAATTTGTTTAGTTTAAAAATGCATCGGTGTTGGTTTTCACTTGTGGGGCTTAACCATTAATAGTGATAGGTGTATTACGAATGAATATGTAATCATTATATATAATAATAGGGATTACTCAGATTAGGCCTTATGTAATTAGTTGACAAATAATTCTGCAGGCAAGGCATAGATGTGCATTGGTATACCAGTAATCTCTGTGATGCATAAAACATTGGAAACATACCTCACAAATAGAACTTGATAGGATTTCCAGTAGCACAAACAAATAATTATGTTGAGTAAATGTTATTATTGTACGGTATGTTGAGTAAACAATATTGTGCAACAGATGCTTTATGATACAGTCAGAATGCATGCGTTCCAGGTTTCAGCATAATAGACAGATGCATGACTAGAGCAGTGTGCGGGCAAATAAACTGATCGCACACATTTAGTGCATACTTGGGGGGTGATGCAGCCGGGACTGCACCGAAGTGTCATGTTTTCATTCGTGTTCTGGAAATTTTCTTCAGATTGTCTCCTTATAGGACTAATTTGAGATGAAATCGAATTTTCCTACTCCAAGTGTTACAGATATAAATATGCTTATTAAATATAAGCTAAAGCGATTCAAAACAAATTTATCCAAATTATGCTCTAATTCAATGACAGCAACAAAACAAATTAATAATTAGATTGTATTGTTTTGTTTTGTTAAAGGATAATTAGATTTTAAAATTTGAATATTTAATGTTACATTTACACATATAATACATCAGTCAGGATGCAATTAAATTCAATGTACTTGTATAGCATTTACTTTTGTGTTTGAACTCAAAGTTATAATGTTCGGAAGAGTTATACAGGTAAAGGGAACATTTATAGAGAGTATGCAGTAATTATACAGTAAACTAGTCAGATGAAACCCAGAATTTTGATCCTGAGAGTAGATGCAAGCTATTTTCTATGTATGCTAAATCACGTCTTCTTCCTCTGGTGTCAGTAAAAGTAAGGCCGTTAACCTTTCCAGGTCCAGCTCCTCAATTCTGTCATTGTCTGTGAAATACAGTTCTTCCAACATCCTCTGACAAGCTCTGTTTGCCGCAGAAAGAAATCCCCACGCACTTATCACCAGCCTTTGTCTTTCTGTCTGTTTCCATAAGTACAAAAACAAGTCCTTTACATACTGTGCCAAAGTAATTGGTACACAATGAAAAGGAGGAATGAAACATACTGGTTACTGTTGAAAGCAAATTTCATGTTTGTTTCCATATTAACATGCAAAAAATACATTAAATATGTAATAGTGTTTGGAACATATTTGAAGTGCTCTTCTTGTTTGGGAAGATTTGTATAGGTTTATTTAGGTTGAGATGTTGGTTTATGGAAACTACTGCAGGGTGGTACATTACTGATTCCACCTCCTCCCATCAGGCATAAAACTTCCATATCTTTTAACAGCAGCTACGAGGAAGGGCAGCCAAACTCCTTTTCCTTGTACAGGTTGAATTTTTTGGGTGTGCGCGTGTGTGGGGGCAGAGAGCATAAATGATCTCACAGCAGTGTTCCTCATTACATGCATATTCATTCATCATGCATTTGATGACTGATGGTGTTTATTTGCTAACGGGGTACTTGAATATAGGTGTTTAGAAGGTACTAGAATCTGTTGATTATTCCTTATCGTTGATGTTATTATTCCATTTGGACTAGACCTTCTGCTATTTCCATTGCCACTGGAAAAATTTAAGTTTGATTGTCTCAAATTGCTATGCCTGAAAAAAAATGGTAGAAAGGTTTGTAGCATTGTAATTTGTTTATGATGTAATTGCTTTATAGATGATCTGAATTGTGACATGCAGTTTAAAAATAGAGCTGTTTATCTTAAACAGGGCTGCTGGGTTACTGTACACAGTATTAAAAAGTAGCTTTGGGACAGAAGACTTGGCCATGCTTGTGGGCTTTACATATGTGTCCATTTTCTGTACCCATCCCTAAAGCTATGGATGTAGGGCAGTGAATAACCCATGATGGGGTGCCAACTCATTCATAACAATGGACAATATGGCAACTCCAAGTCACCTAAGCATGTTTTTGGCCTGGAGGGGAGAAAACCCTGCAACACTACAAGGAGTCAGGGCAGAATCTCGAACCCCAGGCCCAGAGGTGTGTGGCAAAAGTGCAAACCACCACACCACCGTGCTCCTATGGGATAACATGTATTGATCAAAATAAATATAAAATATAAAATAAAAGTGGCCCCTGCATATTTATTTGTTAGGGTGATACTTGGGTGTTATTATCGAATGATGGTTTAATAACAGTAAGGGACATGGTTAACTTCCACGTTAACTTCCACTATGCTACAGTAACTTGATACAGTTATTAGTGCTTGCATTACTTTAGTCTAATTCCCCTCAGTAATTACTTTGGATGAAATTCTTGGTGATTGATTTCCCAGTGCTAGACGCTATTTGTAGCAATAGCAATAGTACTGTATTCCACTGATCTATCTTGCATAGCTACTTATCCAGTACAAGATCATAGGAACTTGGAGTCTATCCCAGGAACCACAGGGTACAGCCTGGCTGGGATGCCAGTCTATCATGGGGAACACATTCAGACACCATCACACACACTGGGCAATCTGGAGATGCCAATTCAACTAACGTCATTTTTTAGGACTGTGGGAGGGAATCGAAGTACCCAGAGGAAACCCATGTCAAGGGGCTTGACATGGGGAGAGCATGCAAGCTCAAAATAGACAGAACATTCTGATTAAGCAACCACATTGTTCAATTGTTTGCCTGACAGATTTATCCTACTAACATGTTAAACAACAGAAGTTTGCTTTTTTTTTCAAATGATGGCTATCCTCCAAAGAATGCCACAACTTCTGGGCACTCAAGCTTTTGGTTTATCCTAATTCTGATTTCATGTTGAAGTTAGGTTGTGTCAAATATAGGAAGTAGGGAAGTAAGTAAGAAGTGGAAGTGAGGGCCACATCTGAAAGATATTCTGCACATCATTATTCGGTGTTCATTTTCAAATCTTGCTGATCAGGGCAGGGATTATCTCATGTCAGTTCATGTCACGGTTTATGTCAGCCAGCAAAGCACACCTTCTACAGAGCTAACAGTGGGCCTTCTCCCAAAGGATGCAAAACACACGCCACACCTCATAAATCAGCCAGTGATTTATTCTCTTCATCAGGACATCTGGAATTCTCAGAATGAGAAGAATGAGATAACAGGAGTTGTATGTATGTATATGTATATGTGTGTGTATATACATACACACACACCATACATACATACATATTTCCTGGCACTCCAGTTTCCTTGGTCATTCGAAAGACATATAGTTAGGCTAAATGTGTATCTAAATTTCCAGTAGTGTGTGTGTACACATACTGGATGGACTGACATCTCATTCAGAGTGTATTGCCAGCCTTTGCAGCCTGACCAGCATATGTGGTTGGAAAATACATAAAGATCACTACCTTGTTAATATGGTGCACTAATTTCAACTTTGCTTTCCTCTTGCAACATTGTCTTTATTTAAGCTTGTGTTCCCTCTGCAGTATTGTTCATATTTCCTAGCTGCTGTACTGATGACTTTTTTGGACAGGCATAAGTCCGATTCCAAACAACAGTAATAACACTAATGATGACACAGCTCATTGAATTCATCCTGCTATCCGTGATTTTTGGTGGGGATTCAGAGACGGCAGAAAGGAGGTTCAGCAAGGACACAGCAGACAGGCAGGTAGCTGTGCCCAAGGTAGACAGGGATCTTAGAAGTTAGAAACCAGGTTTGACAGGATCACAAATAACTTGTGCAGGGACAGAAAAACTGAAGCTGTGCAATTCTTACAAGCTGTGGTTCAAGGATACTATCAGAGGCAGACAGAGAAAAACAATGTATGGCATGGAGACAGTCCCTATCGAACAGACGACGGAAGGCCTTGCTTTATTGTGTTGTTAAATCAGTTTTTAAATCAGTGTTGATATCTCATCTAGTGGAGACCTTAATGCCATTTTATTACATATGTTTTAATTTTGACGGTAAAATAATTGAGCTTCCCCCACTGCTCCCTCTCTGTTGCGCACACAGACACATACACACATTTTCCACAGCTGAAGGAATCTCTTCATAGATGTGCTATTCTGCAGGAACAATGGGGAAACAGAACAGCAAGCTGACCCCTGAGGTGATGGAGGACCTGGTGAAGAATACAGAGTTTAATGAGCACGAGCTCAAGCAGTGGTACAAGGGCTTCTTGAAGGACTGCCCCAGTGGCCGGCTCAACCTGGATGAATTCCAGCAGCTGTATGTCAAGGTGCGTGCTCCATGACCTGACACACGCCCAGCTTCAGTGCATCCACCATGTGCTAATGCAGCACGCAGGTCCAAACATTTGACCAAATATTCTGGGGAAAGTGTTTTCTTCAAATTTTTCTTTTCAGCTGCTTAGCAGATTGAAGATAGCAGCACTGTTTACAGTTTAATACTGCACAGTTATCAAACTGGGCATTTACTCAATCGATTCAGGTTAACTTGTTCAAGTCTACAGAAAGAGAGCTTCTTCTGGGACTTGGGTTGGCAGTCCTAAGCCAGTTGGATTTTTGACTGTAGCATTTCTTTCTAAAGTTAAGATCAAGTAGTATATTAATTACAAAATAAGAATTACAAAGAAAATATGTTAGACTTTTTACATTTCTATTGCCAGAGAGTTATCACAAAATTTCTAGTGTACATTGATTAAAAATAAACAACTGTTAGCATTTCCGAAGACCCTTGAAAGTTTTATAAGATGTTTTTGAAGTATCATGCTCCTACATGACGCAGACTTACGGCATATTTTATTCCAACCTCCTGCTGGTCTCAGCTATATTATTGAACCACTGTGAATGAAGTGTTTTGATTCTAATGAAAAAAGTCAAAGAGAAAAGCTGCTCTCTGATCTTGATTACAGTAATTATACCCACAAAATCTTAGTGAAGGCAACAACATTTTCTTCTACTGAATCCACTGCAGGCTATAGCCAAGTGAATGGAGGCATGAAATACCCCTACCAACAATTTTACCATGAATAACTTTATTTATTCAAACATGGGAATATTTCTCTTATCAGTCCAGCAGTCTATTTTGTGGTGATCAGGTGAAATTAGTTACTTAGGTATTAGGTAAAGCTTTACTTAAAGCAGTCATCATAATGCATTAAAGATACCTTCATTATGCATTATAATACATTTGTGAAGTATTATAAACACAGCTATAACTATATATAAATAGGCATAGCACATTATTGCCATGTTTATTATGCATTATGAATGCTCTTTGAGACTCTTATCTATAATGCATTATACTGGTCAGAGGTCAAAATTATGGTGATCTGCAATATTTGTTTTTTAGTGAAGGTTCTTACTTTAAAATTAGGATCTTTCCAGTTATTAAGTGTATTTTGAATGGTTGTCGGGCTTCTGTTTTTGGAGCCAGTTGACAAATGGTTTTAAATTTAGTTTTTTTTGTTCCTAAACAGTTCTGAGAGCAATGTCATAAACTGAGGAAAAAAAAGCCTGTTGTTGGTTGTAATGGAGTGCACTTTCATGTCTGCTTTATTTGACCCTTGCAACACTGATACAGACATAATTTATTTTCATCTTTATTTTGAGTCTTCCATTTGAAATAAATGAGTTTCTATACTGAATGGTTGTAGTTGCATATTTACAAACAGGGAAGGAAACCATGTACTTATATTTCATTTTGACCACACTCTGTTTTAATAAAAGTGTTTGTGATATTTCACATGTGACTTTGACTTAGAACTGAACATTTAGCCCACTTCCTAGAAAATACGGAGATATATTGTGTGTCGCTGTTCTACCTAAAAATACAGAGAAATGGTTTTTGGTCCATATTGCCCAGCCTTATACGTAGACATCCAGTATACTGTATGCATCCAGTCACGATCTTCATATACAGACCCTGTGTTTCCTGGCAACAGAGTAGCACTGATGTGCTTTTGTTAAAATTCAATGTGCACAGATCACAAAGGTGGAGAGCGTAATGAACAGAGTTGAGATGCAACCGGCTTTTGTTTAGAGCTTCAGACAGATAGCCAATGAGGGGACAGGCAGTAACGTTGCCATGTTCCAAAAGCCAAGGGAGGCTCGGGGACAGGATACCAGACTTGGAATTGTGAGGCTGAGTCGTTCTCAGGGTACGTGGAAGCCAAGGGGTCGAGAGCCAAGAATCAGTCCTAAAACGCAGACTTCACACATGAGGGGAACACATAGAGGGACTTTGAGGAGAGGACGAGCAGGTCCTGATTTGAGGGGAGGTTGGGCAAGGCAAGCAGGGCGTATCAGAGCTAGACAAAGAACACGGGTTAGAATGCTCAGCACCTCTCATCAGAAAGTCGACAATACCTCGTGTCGATCCATGGATCACGCTGGGGTTGAATGGCATGTCGTTAGGGACAGATAGATGTGTCTTTGCATTCCCACAGGGGAGAGGAAGGAATGGGTGACAGAGAGCAACAAATCTGCCAGATAAGAACACCTTTATTTTCCATCCATCCATTTTCTGCATCCACTTATCCCATTCAGGGTCACAGGGAGTCTAGAGCCCATCCTGAAGGCTGCAGGCAGGGAACAACCCAAGATGGGGCACCAACCCATCGCAGGGGAGACTCATGCACCATTAACACATACATACATACCTACAGGCAATTTGGCAACTCTAATCAGCCTCAGCATGTGTTTGGACTGTGGAGGGAAACCAAAGCACCCAGAGGAAACCCCACAACGACATGGGGAGAACATGCAAACTGCACACACATGGAACGCAGGCAGAGACTTGAATCCTGGTTCCAGAGGTACAAGGTGGCAGTGCTAACCACTGCACCACCGTGCCACCCACCTAAATTTTCACCATTGCTAATTCAAACCATAATTACAAGCTTGCTTTCCTGAACTTTGCGTTGTTTTTGCTCTAGATCAGTGTAAAATGTCAGTCTCATTTGATTTTTTTTCACGGTGATGGACTTGCTGTATTGCTTAAACATTTTAACACTGGCATGTCTTCCTAGCTGTTGTAGAATGAGAGAAATAGGATTAATCACGTATACCAGCTAAGGGTTGGTATATGTGGTGTAGCTAATGCTGTATCCAATTTGATGACACGTCAGGTCCCCACAGATTGGAAGCAATCTCCGTTAACAGCTTTGTAGAATCCATCTAGCCACTGGCAGATTTTATGGGACAAAACTAAACCAAACACATACTGTTCTTTCATACATTAAGAATTATAGGACGTCTGACACAAGGGTCAGCTTGTCTGTCCTCACGTTTATTGAACGGAACAATGGAAAGTATCCAGAGGAAAGGGGTCAATGTAGCAAGGATACAAATAAAGGCTGAAAAATGGGAAATCGATAGGTGTCAGAAGCAGACAGAGTAGGAAGAATCGCAGGACATGTGATTGATAAACACAAAAGCTTAATGTGATTCCCAATAGATCAGGCATTTTTAGCATTACAAGAATTAGATCTATGAAATCTGTATATCTCAGTGTCACCTAATTTCCTAAATGTGGTGGGTAATCTTTTTCTAATTCGGTGAGCCATTTTCAGAGTTATTAATAATGCTAATCCAATAGGGCTATTAATAATACGAAGTGATTAATAAAAATATTAATACCGTATTCCGATGTAACTGTATTCCAATGTAAAATGGATTTGCATTGAGACAAGATGACTCAGGCTCTGCTCCTGTCAGACAACAAGTATGTTTCTGTCTTGATGTTACTGGAAATTTCATGCACTGTGTGCATATTCTTCAAAACAAGCACAAAAACAATGCTTCAAAGTAAAAAAAAAAAACAGGTTAGCACCCTAATTTGTATTTAGCTACCTGGCCAATGCTGATTATAGGACAATGTAGGTTTTAAAACCTATAGAATGTACTGGAATGTGTGGGCAAAAACCACAACGATTCAGCAGAGAAATAGGTGGCGTCCACGTTATTTGTGTTTTTGCTGATATGATATCTCTGATACATGGCTGGAATTGGGACCATCTATCAAGCTGTGCAGTAGCCCGAGTGATTCTGCCTGGTCTGGTCTGGGCATCAGAACACATTTCAAAAGCCTTTGAACTGTGAAGTCCTTCTCTGTTAAAGGTAATAAGGTGGCTCTGATAAGGTGCTCTGTGGGCACTAACAGTGTTAGTGCAGCTGCTGGGTTGCCAGTCGTGTGATTTCTGATGCTGTCGTCGTCTCAAACTGTGAAAACTTGTGAGAGCATAACAAACTTGAGGGTTCAGGCTGCTGAAAGCTATTTTGCACTGTGCAACAGGACAAAATGGTGTTGTATAAGATAAACATAAAACTATGGGCAGTTTTTATTGTTTTGGTATTTATCTGTAATCTCGGTGTTTTGTTGTTAGCTGTAAAATCTCAACACTTGCAGTTATTTTGGACATGGATCTGCAAAATGACACTGAATCAAGTCCCAGAAGGGGCCCTGCGATAATGCCAACGAGGAAGGTGCTTGAATACCTGCTGTACGAGTAACAGCGATGCAATTATATGCCGTTTAATATCCTGTACATGTGTGTTTATGTGCATGCATCCTTTATTTGTTTAATTATTTATTGTTGTTCCACGCGACCATCTACTGGATAAGCGGTATGGGTGGTTGGATGCATGGAATGAAGGAAGCCAGGATAATTAATCTTTTTTCTTCTCATGACTTCTTGGCATGCCAGCAAATACAGGCTATCAAGATGTCCCAGATCAGGGATAAGTGAATGAGTGAGAGACACAGATTTCAAAATCAAGTAGGATAAGAGGTCGCAGTGAAAAGCCAGGGCTTTCCTTAAAGGCAGGAAGTGCCATGAGCCCGGGCATCAGAAACACGGGGTCATAGTGTCACCATACAGAAGGAGAGCAATGCTGTGAATGGATGCTTGCATACTTGGTTAGTGGTCTTCCTGTTCCAGGGGTCTAGCTAGCCAGACTACAGCTCCCCAAACTCTTCCCGACTGACAGAGGTCTGGAGCACACCCCCTACCTTCAGCAAGCCATCCCCAACATTGTGTTATTTTTGGGGTCGAGGTTACCCTAGTCCATTTTCAAAATGAGGTTAAATTCTATAGATTCTAGAATTTAGAACAGAAGAAGCAAAATACACAAGGGTTAAACTGATCTTTGTAACATTGCTATACCCACAGCTCCCGCTCAGTTACTGGTCCCACTCTGAATATAGCAGGCTGGTGTTAATCAAAAAGCGTAGCTCTATTTTCTAACGCTAGATAGTCGGGGGGGGGGGGGTGGCGGATTTCAGGTGACTCATTTGGGCTATATTTAAGTTCATTTGTTAACTGATTTTTCATTCAGTATGAATACTTCATGAATTGTTTTCAGAGACAGTATGACGTAGTTTTCCAGAGAGCCAATGGTTTGTGACTTGTATAACAAAAAAAAACAAAACGATTTTTGTGAAATTTAGTGGTTAATTAAGTTTTTAAAGAAAACACTAGAAGCCTGTCAGATAACAGGCGGCGAGCCAAAGTCAGAGAAGGTAACCATGTAAAGGAAAATTAGGTTGCCACCTGAAATCCATCTGGTCTGAAATTTTCAGTTTGTCACTTCGCATCGTCTGTATTGTAAAAGCGGTAAGTTCTGTCCAAGTGGATAAATAGTCCTCATACAGTTGTGTTACATTACAGAAGGAATGGATTTATCTTAAAGCTGCATGTAACATACTACCTTTAGGCCTGTTTTCCGGTAATGAAGCCCAGCAAACATTCAGTAGAGTACATCTGTAACTTTAACATACAAGTATTTCACAAACCTTTCAGGGGACTGCAAACCTTCTGGGTTCATGAATCAACAGTTTTGCCAAAATTACCTTGAGCAAAACTTGACGAAAGCACTTGAAATGTTGTATAATATGTTGGGCAGTCTATCTTGATTAATTTGTTAATAGAGTTATATCTGTTGGTGTCCTTTGGTGTCGTACTCTCCATGGGCATACCAATTGCCTATGATGACCTCAGTGATTACGAGGTGGTCACTGCCAGTCCAACACCACTCTACTCAGTGTCATCCCAAGGTCTCCCATTAGCCCATAGTATAACTTTGTAATCTCTACTTCGCTCCCCGAGGGAGTGGTCGTCTGTAAGGGATGTGGTGGGGGAGGTGATGTGGTGAGGGAGGTGATGTGATGGGGGAGGTGATGTGGTGAAGGAGGTGATGAGTGCTGGATTACATGGGGAGGGGAATTTGATCATTGTCCTGCAATACAGGGAAACCTTTTCTTCAGATTATGTTTCATAAATCATCAGAATTACGCATTTTTGTTTTATTATTCTCATTTGTTGTGGGCATTGCCGGTGTCTACCATCACTCAAACCACACATTTGCGTGATGCCCCTGAGATTTAGGGCCACAAACAGTCACTGGACTAGGCCCCAGAGGAGACAAACCCACCCCTGGTTGTAGGACTGTATATTTTGGATTTTGCTATGTTATCCTGTTATCCGAAATCATATTCTTTCATCTGAAATCCTTGCTGCATCTGTCCATCCTGCCCAGTCTGTCACAGGGCTCATACATGCACACACATGCACTACAGGCAGGTTAGAGACACTAGCTAGACCTACTGAATGTCTATGGATTATGGGAGGAAACCAAAATACCCACAGGAATTCTGTGGCATATGGGCAGAACATGTAAACTCCACATTCAAACTGTATAATTTGAAGCAACGGTACAACCTACTCAGCCATCATGTTGCCCTGTCCTTACTGTACGCAAATAATAACAAATAACAAATATTTCCATTCAGGATTCAGGAAAAATATTGTTTTATACCTTTATCAGAATCAACTTAATTTTTCCAAGTACAAATATATACAATGAATTTGTTCTAGTGTGTCTGGTCATTCATAATCCACATATTAGTGAACAGATTCATTTGTTAGTTGTTAATTTGTATAAATTTCTTCTGTAAATATAATGTAAGTGATTATGGCAATCACATAAAAATAATTGTACAATCACTATCCAGTTGCAGCCAAACAGGTTTGGATACACATATTTATTACTGGTAATTGATTAGCTCTTCTTGTAAGTGAGATATCTAGAAATGGATTATGTTTTTTGCCTGAATAGTCAAGTGTGGATATGTTTATAACAGTAACCACTTCAAGGGAACTGAAAAGCCAGTTACATAATTGTGTTTGAGAGAAGCTATGCCAGTCAGTGTCAGCCAGGCTTAATTATCCTACAGTAATCTCCCCTTGAGATCGAATCACTGGAAAAGGGCAACGTGCCTGACCCTGTTAGCTGTAACAAAAATTGTTTGCAGTTCATCATTACTGATGATGGAACTACCACGTCCATCTTCTAAACTCTATAATTCCTCATTCTAGGTGCGTTTTCCTCGCTCTAATCATCCCACTCCATGCTGGCACAGTGGTGGGGGGTTGGGAAGAGGAGATGTTAATTTGTCATGATTAACTGAAGAGCTTGTTCCTAAATACAGAAGCAACGTCTGCATTTTTAATGGCTGCTGCCAAAAATGCCTGAGCGAAAATGAGTCTAAAAAAGATGCAGGATGTTGTATGGCCAAATTATTAAAATTTTGTACACTTGTAATTTGGTACGTCGTTATGTTGTGTACTGTAAGCCTAGGGAATTTTCCAGACAGACAAGAAAATGTTCTATTGATCTTTAGCCCTGGTTATGCTTCCTTGTGAACCTCAAAGATCTCCATGCCTTTCCCCTGTCTAGCCCCCTCTGCTGGATAATAATGGGCATTGAAAACAAAGGGAAAGAATTCAAAAAACACCTTCAAAACTCAATATTCCAGTAAAGAAATAATTATAAATTAATTATTAAACATTAATTATTAAGTTATTTAACAGTACAATCTGTTTTAATTTGCTCTGCCAAGAAGTTATGCTTACAGCCATATTTCAAACATTTTTATTCTTGTTTGTATTATATACTACTGTGACCTTGTATTGAACATGAGCCTATGAAACTGTGGACATATGTATAGTATACTGCTGGTGTCAGGTGTCAGAAGTAGCAAAACGACTTATGATTGATTTTCTTGGACTGAGACTCGTACAGTCATTTGGCATAGGGAGAGAGCAGGTATATCACCGTAAGAAAGACCACTCAGGTGCAGCCAGCTCTGAAGGACCAGAAGATGGATGGAGGGAGGGCATGAGAAGGCCAGATCTGGAAGCCTTACTTGAGGAACGGACTGAGTGGTGTCCTGTCAGCAGGTGGTGAGCAAGATAAGAATGATGGCGGACATGGCAATCCAAAGCTGTCTTACTAAGCTACAAGCAAGACCAGACAAACACGGCTGTCCCAGGCTGGATTTCCTAAGTTTTTAAGAACATAAGAAATTTACAAATGAGAGGAGGCCATTCGGCCCATCAAGCTCATTTGGGGAGAATTCGACTCATAGCTTAAAGTTGCTAAAATCTTATCTAGCTCTGATATAAAGCAACCCAAAGTTTTAGCTTGTACTACACTAACAGGATACTCTAACTACACACTGTGTAAAGAAGTGCTTTCTTTAACAACCATGGACCTGTCGCAGGGCACTTACTGTACGGTGGTGATAGAAGCGTTGGTCACAAGGTTACCAGTGGTTGCAGAAGTGCAAATGTCATTGAGTGAAATCAAGTACCATGACGTTTAAAAAATCCTAGTAAACGTGAACGTACATGACAGATAGGTATGGTTTGAGAAGAATGCTGTTTGTTTGCTTGAAGTTGAGGTCCAAGGTTCTTACAGGAGGAGAGATGCACATCAGAAATATGGGCTAATCTATATGATATCCTCACTAAGTGTAATATGTGTCTCATAGACAGATGTTGCACGATGCCAGGTCTGCAGTCTGTTTATGTGTTTTGTATTTTTCATGTGATGTCAAGATTTCTTTGCGCATTCTCAGCCATGTAATTAATTAGTCATTTGTTTGTTCGTCCTGTTTTTTCTGGTTACATCTTAAGCTCCTTTTTGAGATCCCGACTGTGTTTCTGTTAGGAAAGCCATTTATGTTGCTCCTGCACATTACAGAGCATCCAACAGTAATGAGGAAAAAAGACAATCCACTGAGCAGAATGATTTTTGGAATTCTGTAGCACTAAGATCTTGAATAGCGTGTCACCTGCAGATTTGTGTAAGGGTTTGGAAGATTTTCAGGGTCCAGTATTTAAATTTTACAGGGAGAGATTATGCATTTGCTCGTTTTTTTAGCTTTGTGAACCATCTTTCCTGGACTGTGCTTTAATGGTCCTGGGATATTGACTGCACACAGTGGTGAAATGCACAGTGATACAGTCCCTTAAAAAAGCTGCTCAGCTGCTTATCTTATCTCCCACATCTCTCGCATTTGGTTTGATTTCGGTGAAGCGTCCCTGAATTTAATAGGTTTGGCACTTCTGATATATTTGCTGTTTCCACTTAAAAAAACACAGTGTAATGGGGCTAGAGAAGGAAGTGAGGCGCTAGGCACTTAGATTTGTTCACTTCAAAAGACTGAACCGCATTGCCTGATTACCCACATATTTATAAGCATCGGTTTGCGGAAATGCAAGAATACAGCTGCTACTTGTGTTTTATTGGTATGTAGTCAAATAAAATTGTGAAGTGCTTGTTTTACAAGCGTTCATTTGTTCTGTCGCCCCTCAGCATTTTGTTTTGTTCGTTTCATGTGGCTGTTGGGGCAGAATCCTGCACGCTGCTCTTTAATTAGATCCGTTGTTTTGAGACTCCACATCTATTTTATCTGGTTACTACAGGCAGCAGCACCCCTGCTCACTGCTGTGGTGCTTCTGAAGAGGGATTATTATCCCACCAGAACTGTTTTGTCCTATTTGAGCCCCAGCTGCCTGATACAGTGCAAATTGCTGTTGAATTATCAGAACGCCACTCAGTGCATCACTACCTTTGCCTAAAGGAGAGAAATGGCTGTCTGCTACCGCTGAATTCACAAAGAGTTATGCAAAAGGAGCAGGTGGAAGGGCCTCTCGGAGGTGCTCACCTCACAGCAACAGCACAATTTGTCTTACTGCGGGCTTTATCGACGGGCAGTGAATTGGGACAGGAGAACACCCTGACCCTGGTGAGATTAGCGACTGCCCACTAGCTTTACTGTGCACACTCAGCTCACTGGCTATTATGTCATTTTTCTATTATTGCATTTTCTTGGAGGACCTGGAACCATGATGACTGTGTAGCAAAATGGCATGATGCACTCTGATGCACATAGAAAACATTTGATGCCCTCCCAAGAAAATGTAGCCATGCAGGAACAGTAATGGTTGAAGCTCATAACAAGTTAATAACCTGTAGCGATCACCGTTGCCTTTGGGAAAGCCCTCAGTGAGACTCAGACCATGCTCTCCCACGCAGAAACAGTAAGCCTAACCACCTCATCGCGCCCATGGCTTCTAGGATTGCCGTAGTGCAAAACTTGATAAGCATAGGCTTAGTCCGCACATATGTCCCGACATATGGTGACTCCTCTGGGAACTGCCTGCATTGAGACTCAAACCAGAGCTACCTGCAGTGATTGGATCACCAGTAACTGCAATGGCATCGAGCTAGGACTTCTTAACTTGTTGTTTACAATTGATACAGATCTTTGTGCCTAGTGCATGTGACCAAGCAGATAAGTAGTGCAGTGTGTATGTTACAGCCATTGTTTGTCAATCATAACGCACCTGCTATGAAAAATGCAATGTGTCTTTTGCCAAGACAGAGCATATTAAATCTTTGCACACTATCTTAATTCCCTGATAAGTTTGCATTTCTTTACCAGGACCAAATCACAAGAAATGTTTCCTTGTTCCATTTGGCATGTGGCCAGATTACCTCCATTTAAGGTCTGAAGGCTTTGGCAGATATTGTAAGACGATCCTGTATAGCAGACAAGTGGTGAATGGGAGCTTTTTGGCTGTTCTTAGTGGCTGTTATATTCCACTTAAATTTGAATGATTTGGGTAGTATGTGGAGAGCCCTTAGCTTTGCTTTTTGCATTAAATCACCACCCGGGCTCATCGATTGAAGGCCCTCTGCACTTAAGGGGCCAGGTCAGTGCACCGTTAATATTCATTTGTAGAGACCAGAGGGACACTAAATTAAAATGAATCGCTTATTTATGCATGTAGCAGGTCATGGTATTCAGCCAGGTTTGCCCTGGACTTAAGTTAGGTGAGGTTGCTATGTGTTTTTTCTGCGTTGTTCATCCAAACATGGTGACAGATTAATGACATTGAATTTGGAGTTGGTCACATGGGACGTGGATGTTTCCCCTGTACACAAAACCGAAATGTCCTAAATTGCAGCACCAATAGAATATTTTATGTAAAAAGAGCTCTTTCTTTTGGATCTGACTGTTAATAATATATGGGCAATAGTAATATAACTATCTGAGATGTTACAAAATGTAATATATGATCAACATTTGATACATTATCATAAACATTTGTGCACAACAGCAATGCTTTCTGAGTGTATAGCACTAAACCGAACGTGTAAAAGCAAAATGTAACTTCACCGGCTTGTGGCTTAAGCTGGTATGTTTTTGTAACATCTTTCTGTGCCTTATGTAATAGCGTGTTTCGTAAGCCTGACAGATTTTCACAGAGGAACACGGCGCAGAGGACACGCAGCGGCGGCTCGCCTTCATGATGACTTTCCATGTTTCGCTGTGACCGGGTTGAACGGTGCGACCATATGGCACATAAGTCCCTCCCTGTAAGATAGTCAGGTTGCATTTGTGCATTAGACATCAGTGCCCTGGCAGGGCCTGTTGTGTTATGTTTTTGAGTATGTTTAACCAAGACACTTTGGCCCCTTTCAAGGCCATGTAGCCCGTTCCCCTTCAGCTGCTAAATCACCGATTTGTCACAGTCACTGTGGGTTCAGGGATACTCTGCAAGGTTGCCAGTCACTGATCTGAAGGCTGTGAGTGTCATGGAGCCTTTGCCAGCCAGTCTGGGGCTGAATCACTCATTAGCGGGTATAGAGAGGTTAATGCTGCATTGGGGGGCTGAATGTGGTATATTGGTAAAGGTATCGACCCTTTTGCTGGTTCAGGTGACAGGGCGATAATGGGGGTGTCACCCTCAAAGGGACATATAAACGAAAGCATACAATGAACTCAGACACATTGGAACAGACTGGGCACTGAAATAAAGCAGATTTCTATTTTAAATTGTGGTTTCTTCACCTTTTATCCCATTGCCAAACACTTTTTTTTTCATTAATTACATTTTTTTTCTTAGAACAAGAAAGACTTTAAACTTTTAACTGTGTTCAGAGCACAGACACTTACATGAAAGATAACATTATTGCCAGCGGTGCACATTAAAATGTAATATGTAACAATGAATGTAATAATCAGGGCAAAAATGTAGTACTCATAGGTGCTCATAACTGGTACGCAAGTACGCATTCGCTGTATGAAGCGATACGTGTAGCAATTTCCTGTAGTAATAGCACCAATGTGTATTTATTTTATGTGCATTTGCACTGTTAAGAGAGGAAATCACAACAAATTAGCCACATGAAGGTTAAAATGCACGGTAATTTCTTGTCGTAGCAGCGCAAAGGCAGGTAAGATAGATACACATTTGAGCCGCTGCGACAAGAAATTGCCACGCGATTCACTTTATACGGTGAATGCGTGATTGCGTACCAGTTATGTGCAGCCCTGATTATTTTTGCCTCCTGCCCTTCAGCCCAAGAACCCAGCGTGTTGTGTGACTTTCAGTTTTGTCATTACCCCTGACAGCTGTGTTTTCCTAAGGGCAGTTGGCACTCACTGACGCTGCTGGAAACATAAGGTGATCGTGTTCGGGCAAGAGATCGTTTTCTGTTCGTTCTTTGAATGAGACCCCACAATGGGGCTTAATGGTATCTCAGATACAAGTTGTGAAACTAATGGAAACTGGTCTAATGTAACTGCTGGCATGTGCTGTGCCACGGAGTGGGGCCAGGAGAAGGTCACCTGTGTTTTAATTAGCTGCCTCCAATGGACTGCGGAGAGAAGTGCTTGGTGGCATGGCCTCATCTCACAGAGTGAGCCTGGGTTAAAATACAAGTACTTTTGTTTTTCCCTGTACACCATCAATCCAAACAGGAGGGAACGATTTCCGCTTTGTATCAGTGCCCGCATCAACCCCCGCCCCCCATGAACCCAACATCGACTCAGAGGAGCATGAATGGGGCATGCCAGTGGCCCAGCAGTGGCCCACGACAGCTCCAGAAATGTAAGTGTGAGCCAGCTGGTTTCTAATGGGTTTGTGTGGATTTCCTCCAATTGTTGGATTGCTTCCCCGTCACTGGTGACTCTGGATTGTCCGCAGTGTATAAACATGTGTGAGCGTGCAAAGGTGGGAATGTTCTTTGATGGCCCAGTGTCTCATCAAGGGTGTCACAGTGTGCTTATCCCCAATACGTCCTAATATACACTTTTGGTCACCCCTACTGGGATAACCAAGATAACCAAGCAGTAAAAATTCATAGACGGATGGATGGAGCCATTTATTACCTGAAATGTCCCATTTATATAACCTCATCACAGCGGCCACTATCGTCCATATAAGACAAATAGGCAGGTTCCTGTTTGTGTAGTGTGGTATATATATAGATATCCAGCCATGTCAATGTGTATGTCTCATGAACAGATCCAGAAATCTTTTACTTGGAATAAGGGAAGATTTCATTTCTGGCACTGTTAATATTTCTGGTTTTCAAGTATGAGTGCTTATGAGTGCTTTACTTTTGGGGGCAGTGTGTGGCTCAGTGGGCTAAGCCTCTGTGATTATGATCAGAAGGTTGCTGGTTTGAGCTCTTTCCTACAGAGAGCAAGCTGAGGAGGTATAAAGAGAATTTCCCCACGGGGATCAATTATTACACCTAGTACGTAGATGCAACTGAAACAGGTGGTTAAACAGCATGATCGATACCCATTGTTTTATATATATATATCTTTTGGTAAAGCGTGTCTCCAAAGAAAATGTCGCAGATTTCAGGGACTTCAGATCAAATTTAGATCAAAGGGTGGTAAATTTAAAGGAGGGAATGTGGAAGGGGTGCCCCTCCCCCCACCTGCATTTGAGAAGAGGAAGTCCCCGCCTGGCGCGAAAGCATCTGAGGGCAGAACCGTGTCCAAGAGAGGAATGTGATTCCCGGGGAAGATGAACAGCTTGTAGGCCGAGCCTTGGCCCCGGGGGCTCATTCCGCAATGCAGTCGCTGCTGGGTGATTATTTCGAGCCCGATGCCAACTGATGAAAACACGCTTCCACTCCCGCTAGCTCCTGCGTGCCCTTTCTTACATTTCCACTTCTGTTTATGCTTTTTTCCCCAGTTCTAATCTCTGTGTTTTTGTGTTTTTTTTTTTTTTGCCCCATTGCAGTTTTTCCCGTATGGAGACGCATCCAAGTTTGCCCAGCACGCTTTCAGAACCTTTGACAAAAACGGAGACGGCACCATTGACTTCCGGGAGTTCATCTGTGCCCTGTCTATCACGTCCCGAGGCAGCTTTGAGCAGAAGCTCAACTGGGCCTTTAACATGTATGACCTAGATGGCGATGGCAAAATCACACGGGTGGAGATGCTGGAGATCATAGAGGTACAGAATTTGATGCTGCTTTTGCAGCTGACATTGGACTGACACATTCAGGAAATATGAGTATAATATTTTACATTTACCTTGGAAATGATGTTATGCAGATTGACTGACTGTGACTTTTGGAAAATAATCTACATCCATCTTCTAACATCTTCTAATGGCTGGTCAGGGTTATAGGAGGCCTGGAGCCATAGGTAGCAAAGAGCACAATGCATCATTGTGAAGTAGAGTTAACCACAAGCAATACTTGTAACATAACCACATTAAGTGTAAATGGAAGTTAGTGGATGCCTCACATTATTAATTGATACTTTTCGACCTTACATCAATTGGGATGGAAAAATGGCTTTGAAATTATACTGTCTTTTAGCATAAGAAACAATAATCAAATTCAGTTTGCATTTCTCTGCACAGGCAATTTATAAGATGGTGGGCACTGTCATCATGATGAAGATGAATGAAGATGGCTTAACTCCTGAGCAGCGTGTGGACAAGATTTTCAGCAAGATGGATAAGAACAACGATGACCAGATCTCGCTAGATGAGTTCAAAGAGGCAGCAAAGAGTGACCCGTCCATTGTACTACTGCTGCAGTGTGACCTCCAGAAATGAAAGGGGCGCTCAGGCGGCCATGGACTGCACAGAAGTTTAATGTTCCATTCAGTTTGCAGCTATTTCCACTGAAAAATATTGCTTGGACTACCTTTCAATGGATCTGCTTTTTGTGTTTGAAACACTTGTGTGCATGAGAATGTCATTTACTAAAGAATTTACATATAAACACACACAGATGTGCAAACACAAACTTGCCTAAAAATATATTTACATGCATCAAATTTATAAAATATATATGTAATATTTATAAAAATATAAAAAAAAAATGCCAAAATGTGAAGTGTATAATGTAATCCATTTCCCCTCCTCTGGAGCTTGTACGCATCTTCGATGTGCTACGTTAAATTACGCTACTCTTAATTGTTCATGTTTATTGACGCTAGCTGTATGTTTCATATACTAAGCAATGTTAACCAAATCAAGTCTCCATGGTAATATAACTGTTTCTAATCAACCATATATCCGTTTTCCTACCAATTAGATGTGGACGTACAGAGGGATGGTTCCCAATTCACCTGAGCGCTCCCTTCAAAACGTGCTTGTGCTGTCGGTGAATATAAATGTGGTTTATTTGCATGCCGTTAGGTTCTGCCTTAAAAACTATTTTGTTTTGCATCGTATACAATTATTCAAGACAAAGCCTTATCAAACAAATGCAGTTTTAAAAGTTTATGATGAGAAATAAAATAGCAAATGTCACGTTGCACTAGGTAGTGGCATTAAAAGTTTATAATAAGTGTAGTTTACAATATTGTATGGGATATGTATTTGTGATTTAAGTCAAGTCACTTTTACTGCTGTAACTGTGGGAGCATGTTTCCATATTGATTCCCCTATATGACACTAAAGTTATCCTAGCACTCCGATTTAAAGTATGCCCATCTGAACACCTGTAGTGGCCTACTGGACTAACTAAAGAAATACAAACACAGGCCCAGTCACGTAAAAGTAAACCAGCAGTGGCGGGGAATAAGACACTAGCACAAAAAGGAGGATACAAACACTTTGCACATTATACAGAACTGCCGTGATTAATGAGCCAAGGATTAAAATGCCTCTTATTGGGGCATAGTCTGTTACGAGGACCAGTTAGTATTCGTCCAAGGGGAGACGAGAACAAAACAACAACAGGTGACTTTTCAGGTTTAATATTACGTATTAACCAGTGCTAGCCATCTGCTTTCCATGTCCCAGCATTTGACCAACAGGCAGGGTGTACTGCGATCATGATCGAAACCACAATAACTCGAATGGAATACGAGAGGCAGCTACAGCAACATGGCTTCAGAGTGCAGTTTTCCCATCCCTGTGTTTGTCTCATTCCTCATTCCAACAAGCATAAGACATCCTGGGCTGAAACACCCGCTGGGCGCCATTCCCCGGTCCAAACCCTAGTGCGTTCTTATTACGTAAGTGTCTATTTTTTCAGTTCCCTTACTACGCATTTATATGGGCAGCATTACTGCTGGCTTGAAGGAATCATCCAATCAATACCATTCTCTGTGCTCCGTTCGTTTCGTGGAGGATTATGGTGAGCAAGAGAGAATACTGCCTAGAAACGCATAAAAGATCCAAAACTCATTTATCATCCATAATTAAATCAGATCGTAAACAAATCATAGCATGGATACAGAAATAGGCTGAGACAACACGTGAAAAGGTGTATTTTTCAATACAAAATCTCAAATCACAGCAGCTATGGGAAATATTTTGTACATTTAGCATGTATTGTGCCCCAGATAACATGACTGAACTATTTCTTGTGTCGTGGTTTAAATAAAACATCAACGGGCTGCTTTTTGAGCTGTGTGCATTTAATTTATCTGCATCTTCATACATTGGCCACGAGTGCTTTTCGTCGTGGCTTGAGGGACATATTCATTTCTTAATTCTTAGTTTATTGAAAAAAGGGAATATGCCTTTTCTGGAGGTAGTGCATCAGGGGCATACCTTGCATCAGGCTGCTAGAATTGCAACTGTCACTAGAAATGTAATTAATAAAATGCCATTAGGAATCATGTAAGATATACATTTTTTAGTATGCGAACTGAATATTGGTAGGTTCTGTGAGGCAGAACCAAAACAGTGAGTGACTGGCCCAAATTAATGAATTATGAAAATCGAGATATTAGTGAAATGATTCAAAATATATATTTTGTAAATGCAAACAGGCAATACAAAATATTTAATAACAGCTTGACAGCAGTTAGGCTGAGAAATAAAATATGCCCATAGAAAACTGACTGTAAAAGTGATATCAATGTATTCCCAAATCTCTTAAACCCAGACCAAGACAGCAAAGAGACACAAAGACCAGAAGTTTCAAAAATTATCTAAATGGTACAGACACTCTCGCAACCATGACCCAAAAAGATGGATCTACAGAAACCACAAAGCTACATTTTGTCTGTTTTAAGAGAACAAAGCATCAATCTACATCAACTTCCACTGATTCATCAGAGTGCCTGAATACCAATTTAAAATGCTTACAGCACGGCGTTTATGTTGACCAAAATTGTTTTAAAGCACTATTTCAACAATACATATTCAGTTTCAAGGGTAAGTTAAAAAGTTACTTTTATAAACGACTTGTAAAATATTTGTGCCATTTCAAATTAAAATGTAAGTAAAAAATAACTAATATTTAATAGGCGATCTTGTATATTAGACATATGAATTAAAGGCATTAACATTTGGGTTCATTCACAACTTGACATTTGTTGCAGATATTAGTGTTGGGGACTTTTTCTTGAATAGCTATTCAGCAAAAATTATCACAAATGTCTCTTGGCATACAGAGATCCATACAATTTTATATGTAGAGTTTTGGCCATTTGGCCAAACTTTTAATATACTGCTACATGCAAATTAGATGAGTCTCAATTGCATGACAAAACAGTGAAAACTTTCCTAAACTAAATTGTTCTGATTACTTAGGGACAAGCATAAAATTTCAAAACCAAAAGGAATTTCATTATTTGAAAAGCATCCATTAGCCTCTTGTACTTGGTTCACAGCAAATCAGGTTTTCCTTGACTAGATGCAAATGGCACACACACAAAAAAAAAAGTTCAAAAACTTCCAGCTGGCTATAGCCCTGTGCTCATTTCAAGTCATTTACTTCTGTTTGCTGAATAATCATTTACATGCATAAACCATTAGAATTTGCATTGTGACTTAAAAAAGACCCAGTATCCTAAGTTGGGAAAAAATTGAATTTTAATACAGAAATTATACAATACACAAAATCAGGCAGACAAGAAGAGTCATGAGAATCTTTAGAGTAATAAAAAAATGTACAAGTGTCAGCTTGTATTTATACATCCTAGCAAATGCTCCCTATGGAACATATTACGATTACTTTTTACACACTGAGAAATTACTTACAATAGTGAAAAAAGGATATTTCTTACAAGAAATTGTTGTACATAAAACCTCAGTTGGTGGGGACAGAGTGTTAGATGATCTACTTCGGTGGGTCTGTGTTGATACCGTATTTTTCCTTGAGAAGTTTCAGTTGTTCCTCTTTCTTCTTTGTGTCCATTTTCTGGAAAGCCTGAACCAATGGCAATAAAAAAAATCATATAAGATATACAAAAGCATATAAACAAATACATAAACAAAAAGTATGAGAAAACGTCATTGCTAACTAGGTTAAGTTACATGCACGTGTCTCAGCTGATGTAAGCTAATTTTTGCCAACATTCATTGAGAGTGAATGAAATATTAACTGTGATACTACTCCCAAAGGAAACCGTACATACCCTGTTTGCATTGTAATACAAGACAACAAGGTATCTGTTGCAGACATTAAATCCAGACAAGTGGTCACAGGCATTTTTAGCGTCAAATATGTCTTCGTACACGACATAGGCAGTTCCTCTGGTCTCTGGTGTGTTTCCACTGGAGGAGAGAACATTCATAGAAATGTATTTCACATGAAGCAGTTACTATGATACATGTGCTAAAGCTTTAAAAACCAAATGAAACTAAGTCATAAGTCACTTAAGTGATATGTCAACATGTCACATGAGGTAATACAGCCACATACTGCTCTGCTCATGAACACTTACACTCTGATTTGCCTTATCGGTCCATATTTTCCAAATATATCATACATCTCTTCCGCCGTAATTTTGTAGGGCAGATTCCGGATGTACAGTATTCTGTTCACTTCCGGGGGCAATCGTATCTGGGGGGAATGAAGCAGCTTGTTACATCAAACACATTTAAAAATAGCTCTGACTTAAAGAGCCACTTAATGCGAATTATCCGTATGTGATACAACAGTCGCATATCCATTCATATACATACAGAGTAAAACAGTCAATCTCTCCAGCCTATCCGTAAAAGATACCCGGCTACTTAACCGCATAACCGTGTGTTTTTAATTTAATACATGCACGCACAGACGAACTGCAGACTTTTGTAAGACATTAGTAGCAAAATAACTTATAGCAACTAACAACATCATTCGCATCCAGTAACTAAAGTAGCTCCGCCAGCCGAGGCCTACTGAGGCGCATTACAGAAAAGCCTTTCAATAACGAATAAAAACACTAAATAGAGAATTTTTACATAATTAAAAACAGTGAAATCATACATTCGCTCGTTTTGCCGCTTGCATAGCCATGGTGGAAGGATTCGGGAAGGTTTCCTCTGAATAACAAAAGCAGCTAAGTGGAAGCACGTCCCCACACTAGATCAGGGCTGCTAAAATGGCGGCTTATGCCACACTCGGAGGAACCTCTAGCGCCGCTTACTGTACAGGAGGACTTAAAATATCTGGAGTTACCGCCCGCACCTTGGTCCTAGGCTTTCCGGTATACTTTAACTTAAGGTGCGTTTCGCCACCAATAAAGAAGAGACAAGGCGATGTTCATTCATTTTACATAGAATTGGACAGAGTACACATTGATACGAAATGAAATGTGTCTCCTCTTCTAAGTCCCAAATTTCCTGCCTCTACCATATTTTTAGGCATATGCCCCTAAAACAACTCATTAGAATTTTAACTTACATTTATTTGCATTTATACTGCAAATAAACACGCTACATAAATTATTTTGGATTAAAATATGGGCCTAAACATACATATAGTTTATAAAGGGGCAAACAGCTGTAGGCAAATACTAGAGTATTACATTTTGTCCTAACAAAAGAAAATGACTCTTTCCCTGTCTCAAATGCATTAAATGCCTGGTTGTATAAAATAAACAGAGCAGTTATTAACACCGGACTTAATTATTAGCGCTAAATTTAACATTTAGCAAGCTATTAAACTACATAGGATACTTTATTGGTAGTTCTATTTGATTAAAAAATACATATAAGTCCTGATTTTCCTGATGTCTCTTTAATCTGTATACGCGGAGTCAGACATGGCAAACCTTTCGTGACAGATATTATGCTCATCTTCAGTGTCGATATGCCCCTCATATATTTTTATATATTACTACACAAATGAAAAAAGTGTATTAAGAGTGCAATCAATATGATTTATTTTTCACTCAAAATGTGCAAAGGTAGCCATCCAACAGCCAACTGGTGCTATTTACGTAAGAACTCGGCATGCACAGAAATCACCTTATCTTCAGGACCACAAGGCAGGTCGTTTGTCGTTACATGCAACCAAATCATGATTTTGCATAATGCAGAAGTTAGCTAATAAAGGCATGCCACATGTGTAAATGAAGTTGTATGCCGGGTGACGCATATACATTTTTTAATATGTTAGCCTAATCAGTATATCTGAAAACTTGTGACTATTAACTTCTAACATCCTGAGTTTTATTATTATTTTTTTTAAGAAATTTCACCTGATGTCATGCCCAAATTAAACACTTATTATGAGACAAATGTGACAAGGCTACTGAGTCACTTGGCACCAAATGATACAAATTAAATTTACAGACAGGCTGTTAGAAAAGTTAGTGTTAGAAAAGCATTACAGAAAGCAGGCATTCAGGCATTTTTCTTTTTGTATAGCATCTTTTGGGGGGCAGTGTGTGGCTCAGTGGGCTAAAGCCTCTGTACCTATGATTGGAAAGTTCATTGGTTCAAGCCCAGCCTCAGCATGTCTGTGGGCCCTTGAGCAAGGCTCTTAACCTGCACCTCCCTGGGTGCCACTATGAGTGGCTACCATTTGCAGTCAGGCTTGTTGTCACCTATGAAGGGCAAGATGGGGTAAGTAAAAAGATAATTTCCCCACAAATCTCACATGCAAATGCTTGGTAGAATGCATTTGCTTGCTTACTGACACATGGAGTATTTGCAGTATACCATGATTTACTCATGCTAAATGACAGAAGTTACTATGCCCTGTGTAAAACCATATTAATCTCTGTTTATAGAGAAAGCAGGTGATAACTGTGTGGTGTGCCTTTTGCAGTAAAATGATACTGAAAAAGCATGATTGAAAAGGTAAAGTGTAATATTAATACACGTGCTTTCCATTATTAATTTACTCACAAAACTGTGTACATATAAAAATGGCCATCCCAATATATTGTTTCTAATATTTTACCTTATTGTGGACTTGTATCTTTAATGCTCTTTTTATTAACTTTTGCAGTAGATGGGCACATTTTGAATATGCCCAATATAACAAGGAAAGTACCTCAAATTTGTTTGTGCAAAATATAATCAAAATAAAGTTAGTGTTGCTCAGTAAAGGGTGAATTTCACAATTCCTTCCTTTGTATAGTCTCCAGAGCTGGTCTTGTAAGTTAGGGAGTCAGAAGTGGAATTTTGCTCTGGGAGCATTATTTGATAAGGAATATTTGACTTTCAAAATATGCTACCCTTGGTGTAATAAGAAAACCTAAATATATATGTCATAAAAGCTATGAAAATATCTACACCCTTGGGGTGTATATGTAGTCATGATTGGCCTAATTTAAAGTCAGTTTGTACTGGGAGCAATATTTGATGAGGAATATTTGACTATTGAAATATGCTACCTTTGGTTTAATTAGAAAACCTAAGTAAAAATGTCATAATACACTATCAAAATATGCTTCCCACACTCTTAGAGTGCACATGCTGTCAGAAATAATGTAATACTTAAATACTGAAACAGGGCCATTGCCTGGTTTTTTTTCAAAGATCAAGGTCAAAAGTGTTAGCCCTTCCTAGGTGTGCCCTGTAATGGATCGTGGTCATTGTAGTATTTTGGAATGACCAAAAATACTGTGGTCTTGACCTTGGTGTCCTCCATGAAATATGCTACCCTGGGTATAATATGAAAACCCATAAGGTAGCATTTTTCGATAGGGGAGTACAAATTGACCTGGTGCAGTGTAAAAGCGCCCATAGGCACTAGGCCTAAAACAAGACATTTCTCCTCAATGATGCAGCAGTCATAACCCTATTGAAACAGGTGAAGATACTGTAGCCATCCAAAATTGTGGAAGATAAAGGATTCAAGTGATACAGAAACGCTCCCAACCCTTTCTACACTCTTCCATCAAGGAAGACAGGGTATCTAAAGTGTCAGCAGTTTAACCCCAGATTGTTGGACATCATTGGCAGCAACCTCATTTATGACAGTAACATGCCACTTCATTGAAGACTTCAACATGCCCTCTTGCCTATTAGACTGTTTTGAATTTAGTGACCAGCACACAGCAGAAAAACTGGCTGAAAAGCCTCTAAGTGTTGCAAAATATCAGAAAGTGGAAGATAAAGTGGTTTATTGCATGACTGACAATGATGGTAATATTACAAAGGCTGTACAAATCGCAAAATGGATCCACCTTCCATGCCTGGCGCATACCATCATTCTGATTGACAGAGATAGCTTCAAAATGAAAGAGGCAGTAGAATATTTTCACAGCAGCACAGTTGGGGCAGAAACATTGAAGACCTCTCAGATCCAAATGGGAATGGCAGAGTTACAACCCAAACTGCATCACAAGATGGGACTCTACATATGACTTGTTGAAGAGTCTCCAGTGATGCCATTATGTCCACCCTGGCCATCACAAATGCATGTCAGCCCTTTGTCCCAAGAAAAATGGAGCAAACTGCAGGAGGTGTGCACTATCCTGGCACCCTTTCAAGACATCACTATGGAGATCAGTGCAGAATGGTATGTTATTCTGTAGTTAAAAGCTGGTCAGCTGTAGCTTACTATAGCATGCATGCAAAAATATCTGATAACAAATTATAAATATTTGAGACCATTTTATTTGTATTATATATTATGAAATTGGGGTTGGGGCCATTCCGGAATGTATTCATCGATTCCAATCCAAATCAGGAAATGGAACTGGAGTTGGGATTGTAAAAAAAACTATGAGGAACAGAATTAGAATTGAATTCGAATTTCAGGGAGATTTAAATTCCAACTCCAGTTCCATTTCCTGATTTGGACTGGAATTGATTAATGCATTCCGGAATGGCCCCAACCCTGGATACCAGTGTAGTATAGTGTTTCAATGATGGTAACACTTTATAATAATTGTCTCACTAAGTATAGTAATATTACCTGTTATTTTTTTCTCAAAAGCTACTATATGTGACTGTCTCAAAGGTAATATTGCTGGCTAAGGGACTGCAGAGAGTCACAGCCAACTACCAGAACACAACACGCATCAGATTAAGTGAACTCGCAATGTGCAAACATGGCAGGTAGATTCCACAGAATGGACTATAATCATACCCTTGGAGGTGCTGCTGCGCTTGACACAAGATTCAAAAAGTCCTTTTAAACTGGGGCACCATAAATCCAACAATTTATCCGGCTAATCAAGAAATAATGCTTTCTGAAACAGGTCCCAGCTCGTCTCCTGTTTTTGTCAAAGCTGCTCAGGTGTATGCACCCCAGGACAGTTCATTAATCCATTGTAAGGTTTATACTAGTAGTATCTGTATATTTTTCTCTACTTTCTATAATACTTGAGATATTGCTCAGAAGTTGGCTGCAGTATGAGCCTTTTGCAAAAAGTATTATTTTGATGTTATGTTACTGTTTAAAAAAAAAAAATCTCTTGTGAAATGTTTTTCAGTTAATCTATCTGATCTGCACTGAAATCTGTTTTGCACAAATTTTCATTATACTTGCTTTTATTGTGCAAATTAAAAGTGTACTAATAGTAAGTATTGCATGAATTGCATTCTATGTAAGTTTATTTAGTTAATACATTTCATACACAGGGTAAATTCAAAGTAGCAAATTCACTGACAAAACGGAGGAATATGCCGTCACCTTCTACAGTATACTGTAATATTTACAATGCAGATCATTTACATTAGAGGGTGTTCTTGCTTAGCCGGATAACTTGTCGGATTTAAGGTAGTCAGGGCTAAATGTTATAAAGTCCATTTATCCCAGACTACCTTAAATCCGACAAGTTATCCGGCTAAGCAAGAAATCTTGCTCCGTGGAACACCCCCAGGTCTGGCAATACGAGTAATTTAGTGCCGCTAAACCTAGTCCACATATGCGAAATCAAACTATGTTGTTGGGACGTCTACGTATGAATCTGATCCAAATCTTGACCATGCCGCTATCCTAGTGATTACTTCGCAGATAAACCTAGTATGCCCATCCCATAACTAAAAAAGAAAAAAAATATCGATAAACGTCTCCCGGAAAGGAAGGAAGCCATACTATCCAGCTCACTTGAAAAAGCCGTTATTCCCAACCACTAGTATTTATTATTTAAAATTCCTGGTTTTATAACCGCGATGTCGTCTGACAAAACCACTGTACGCCATTGAAAGACAACCGCTGTGTTGTGATTTTGGCTATATTTACATGTAAAACAGGGATGCCAACTTTGATCACCCGAGGCAAGTCTGCACACAAATGCACACGCATTTACATGAATGTAACACTTTTATTACCTTGTAAACATCTGTAGGGTTTGCAAACTGCTCCAACGCTTTTGATGTAGCTAATTTAGGTTTATAATGGAATAATACAGATTTGCCGCAAGATTTCTTGCGTGAGCGTGGGAGTTGGCAACCTCGGTAAAATGATCACTTGGAGAAAATGTTAGGTTTGTCCAAGGAGTCGCTAGTAACTTTATTTGGGGGGGATACATACATAAGTAAACAAAGGCATACTAGCTTAACGATTTTGAAAAGTGGCCAAGTTGGCAACATTGAAAAAAGTCCAAATACGTCGTTGACGTAAAGCGAAAAACGTAAGGGCCCGTACCATTCCTAAACTCAAACTTAAATTAAAATTTAATTACTTTATGTAACTGCTTGTCTGCTTAATTATAGTATAATGTAGTATTTTAACATGTCGTGTTTTTTCGTTGCTTTTTTAATAAACAATTTTGGCATTTATGCTTGTAAAAATACCACTGAACCCTCCTTTTGCGTTGAATGGAATGACCAAAGGCGGCAAAGCAAAAGCATTTTGGACGGTTATTTAATTAGTTCGTAGCTATACTTTGTTTCTTATCTCCATTACGCGGTAAGTATGTGCTGCATGCTCAAAATTACACATTATAACTTTGAGTTATAGTTGTCAAATTGGCTGTAGGGCGTAGAAACACATTTTCTTTTAATATGTAACCGCGTATTATGTCTAATTAATAGTTTAATTTACATTTGTAAAGGAATGATTCTCGGGGACGCTACGTAGCCCTACTTATAGAAGCAAATCCGTTGCTTAAGTGCGTTAAAGACTCGCTTTTGCATATCATATATTGACTTATCTGGAAGATACACAGAACTGCTGAGTGTTTCTGTAATCTGTTTACTTGTTTATCTCTATTGATTGCCAGACTGATTCGGGGTTTAATGTGATTACAGTTTTTACTAGCTAGCTTGGTCTTAAATCTTTACAGAATGTGCCAAGGAATGATTATTAAAGCAATAATATCCCCACGTTCCCCCGAAAGCGTTTCAAATAAGCAAATCAAAATAAATACGGCAACTGACTTGGGCCTGTAATGGTTAATTAAGTACATTGAGTGGACCCGCAAATGTCGTCAGACCGCCGCTTTTACGGCCGAATTGTTTCCTTTGTGATGGATTTAACTGCATTTTAATTTGTCCGAGAACATTGTAATGGCAGGCATTAAATAATTTGATGTTGCGAGTTCCTCATTTCGGCATACGGTACGCTTTAATTTTGTAAGTGACTAGATTTTTTTTTAGACTGGGATAGTAGTTCTTACTCGGCCACAATGATTGAACCACTAGATGGCGCTAAAGACATCTAGTTCACGTTTGCCAAAGCATAGTATCTTTACATGCAGTTTTCTGGAATCTGTTTGTGACGATCGTTCGATGACGTTTTATTAACTTCGTAGTGGGATTTTCAATCTTTATGCTATAAATGTTTGTGTTTTTGTTACTGGTGTTATTGTTTTCTCTACACAAAGTATGCAGCACTGAACTTTATTTTAAACGTTATTAAAATGTATGATTTATGTGACAATCTGTTAAAAAGCAGCATTATTTCCAACCAAATTTCAGAAGTTTAAGTCTGTGCAAGTTGCGTAAGGGAATTAGTTTGCATTTATCATCTAACATCAGGAGCCTTAGGACAATGTCAGGACGATCATATAAAACTGGCATTTAGAAAATGGTGTGCTGTTTAACTGCCGTATATAATATGAAATATAGAATGCAGTGGTTATTTGGACATTTGTGACAGCTCTTTGAATTGTTTTTATGTTTTTGGATAAAATTTTTTAAAAATTTTCTGAGACATCAAAATGAGCTGGACATAGGTGTTAAGGGTTCTGGGAAGTGTGGCATTTTGTGTGATAGTCATGCTCATTTCTTACAGGTATTAAAATTCAGGCCTTACAATGGTTTGACAGATTTATTCAGTTTATTAACAGTTTACTAAGTTCAGTAAATTAAGCTGCTTGTAACTTTTTTTTAAATTTCCACTTGCTTTAACCTTTCCTGGCCACCCAAACTACCCCACCTAAATTAGGTTGGGGCTTTTATAGTATATTATAAACAGATCATTCTACCTGTTGGGTATTAAATGTTTATCTGTTTATATGTATTTCTGAATTTGATTGTTATTTTATTTTTTTTTCCATAATTCAACTTTTAATTGTAATGATGCCTTTCTGTATTGTCTTTTGCTGTTTTTCTATGTGCATGCCTGATCATCCTTGCAGCAAGCAGACTCATTTAATTTACAAAAATTTAATGTCTTTTCTGCTTTTAGATATCTGCATCCTTGGGATTTGATGGAAGGCTACATTTAGAAATTTCTTCACCATGTGTTCTATTCCTGGGCTTCCAACACCTGGTGCAAGAGTAACTGTCCTAATTACTAGAGTAAATTTAAACCCACTCTGTGTTCTTGTGGAACTCTGGGGTAATTTTTACCAAGAAAGAAAACCTAGTTACCAGCGACTGAAAAGAGAAATCCAGTTTCCAAAAGAGCGATTTCGGGAATTCGATGGAAATCCCGGAGATCTGTGTCTGATTCAGATCTTTGAAACTTGGTATAGAGCTCGTGTGGTTTCTAGAAATGGATCCAATTATAGTGTGTTCCTTATTGATGAAGGCAGAACCCTTGGTGCCACTTCCTGCACTTTGGCATGGGGTTCCAATGACTTTTTCCACCTTCCACCTGAAATTGAGTTCTGTGTTCTTGCTAATGTGCTGCCATTATCTTCTGAAAACAGATGGTCACCAATGGCTTTAGAATTCCTGAAATCCCTTTGTGGTAAAACTTTTGATGGATGTATCCAAGATGTGTTGGTGCCTCACAGGGCATTCCTCCTTGATATCCCATCCATATCAAAACAGATGTATGAAATGGGATTTGCTAAAAAACTATCCATTGAAAAGTTTAAGCTCTTTGTTGCAGGATCATTGCAGTCCGTAAGTGGGAATGTAGTTTCTGTTGATTGTCATGAAGAAAACAGGCAAGGAAATGAACAAATTCACACTCAGGATGAGAAATGGCAGTGCTATCTTTATCCAGAGTTGCAAACTGAAACTGTTGAAACTGTAATTGTCACTGAAGTCACCAATCCACTGCGTATTTTTTGTCAGCTGAAGGTTTTCTCTCAGGAGCTGAAGAAATTAACTGATCGGATTACTCAGAATTATGAAGGAAGAATCAGAATGGAGACAATGAAAACTGATATTTTGGGTCACCCATGTGCTGCTAGAGGAAGTGATGGAAAGTGGTATAGATCGGTCTTGCAGCAGGTTCTTGCATCCAGTAGTGTGGTCGAAGTCCTTCATGTGGATTATGGAAAGAAAGACTTTGTAAAAGTTGAGAACATCAAGCCATTGGCTGCGGAGTTCTTTAAAATGCCTGTTGTAACATATGTTTGTTCCCTCTATGGTATTATTGATAAAGGTGTTGGTTGGACAGCTTCTCAGGTTGAATACCTAAAATCTCTGCTTCTGCACCGTACTGTGATTGCTAAATTTGAGTACCAGAGTCTGTCAGAAGGTGTGCACTACGTAACACTCTTTGGAGATGAAAATGTGAATATCAACAATCTGTTTGGTATGAAGGAAAGATGTCTGCTTAAAACTGAGAAATCTCTGGAAGAATTTGCAGTTCAAAAACCGGCCTCTTCACAGATATCTCAGGGTCCACTGGAAAGTGAGAAGATGAATTCTCCAGTCCATGTGAATGCTTCACAGAACATTGAGACGGAACCTCTTACAGTGAACTCCTCTCACTTGGGTGTTGTACAGTACATTAATAACCCATCTGAGTTCTGGATTCAGACGCAAGGATACAGTGCTGAATTTGATAAGCTAATGCAGGGCATCAATGACCTTTACAATCATTCAGTGAGTACTGAAGGACTTGTGAATAACCCCACAGTTGGTCTGTTTTGTGCTGCCAGGTCACAGGATAATGATTTTTATAGGGCTGTTGTCCAGGAAGTCATTGGTAAGCACATTAAGGTGTATTTTGTGGACTATGGAAATGTGGAGGTGATTGATCGGTATAACTTAAGAGTCCTGCCTGACAAGTACCAAGAGTTGCCAGCATTAGCAATAAAATGTGCGTTGTCTGGTATCAAGCCAAAAGATGGGAAATGGAGCCAGAGTGCAATAGTCTTTTTTTCTAAAGCCGTTGAAAACAAGCTGTTAGATATGCATGTTATGGAAAAGTCTCAAGACACATACATTGTGCGGTTAATTGATCCTGCTGTACAGGGGGAAAGAAATATCGGCAAAATGCTTTGTGGTGCAGGTTCGGCTGAGTGTGATGATTACAAGAAATCCTCAACAAGATTTGTTAAAATGCCTGTTGCAGAGGATGCAAATGTCCATTGCTTTGAAGCGGACACAATGAAAAATAATGGGGCTCCAACTTTTCCCAGAAGTCTTCCCACTACAGTGACTGATGCCAGGTCTGTTTTTAAGGAACACTTGTTTCCAATTGGAAGTTCAGTGGAAGTCAATGTATCGCACATTAAAAGTCCAAATGACTTTTGGTGCCAAATGGCTCAAAATGCAGGGAGCCTGAAGTTGCTCATGGAGGACCTTCAGAGGCACTATGCTAACAGTAAACCTCAGCAGCTCGTGGAAGCTGCATGTGTTGCTAGGCTTCCAGACAGTGGAATGTGGTATCGGGCACTCATAATTTCCAGACATGCGTCCTCACATGTTGATGTGCTCTTTATAGATTTTGGATGGACAGAGAAGATCTCCCTTGAAGACCTTCGGCCCATTAACCCAATCTTTCTGAAACTAAAAGGCCAGGCTTTTCGATGTAGCTTGTACAACTTGGTCCATCCTGTGGATTATTCTACTTTACAATGGAGTGATGTGGCTAAATTAGAGTTTCAAAATTTTGTAGATTCTGCAGCCTCCAGTCACCTGAGCTTGAAGTGCACTATTTATGCTGTGATGTGTGATTCTCAAAATGTTGTCTTCAATGTGGTAGATCTTGAAACTCCCTTTCAGAGTATTTGCAGTTTGCTGGTACAGAAGAGATTAGCTAATCGTGGACTTCCAAAAAAGGTGCCTCATCCTCCATTCCGCCTAGATACGTACTACTATTCAACACATGATGTCAAAACCGGAGGGGAGGAGACAGTGCAGGTTACTTATGTGAAAAATGTGAACCATTTTTATTGCCAACTGCAGAGAAATTCAGATATGATCGACAACCTGGTAGAAAAAGTAAATTATGTCTGCCGTCAGCTTCAGTGCATCGACTGTCCTAAAACATTTGGCACTGTCTGCTTTGCAAAGTACACTGATGGACAGTGGTACAGAGGTCAGATTAAGTCTGTACATCCCAGAATACAGGTGCACTTTGTGGACTATGGTGACACATTAGATATGGATAAATCTGACTTGCTTCCCATTCCCATTGAAGCAGGTGAGATAATGTCTGTGCCTGTTCAGGCAATTGAATGTGGACTCTCTGATGTCCCAGAAGATGTATCCTGTGAAGTTAATAGGTGGTTTGATGAAAATGTCACCGACCATTTCTTTACAGCACTAGTGGTGGCAAAGGAGCCATGTGGAAAACTCATTGTGGAGCTTTATGATGGCAAAATGCAATTAAATTTGATGATCAAAGGGAAGTTCCACATTGAGACCCCTAAAAGAGGGTGTTTTTCATTTGACGGATATGAGAAACCTAAAAACATGCAAGATCTGCCAGTCAGCTGTTTAGCAACTAGTCAAAAGAAGAATTACCATAAAAAAGTGATTGAGACAAAGTGCGAGTCTGCTAAATGCATGCTAACAATTGCAACTGGTGATGGAGTAATTGTACAAAATCAGCAAAAAACAAAAACGTACAGTACTGTTGCAGTTCAGTGGGAACCACTTGTCATGACAGAACAGCCAAATTCACTTGAACTGTATCCATACAGTGAAGCACCTGCAAGGAATTGTGCTGGAGAACATGACAGGAACACTACTTCATTTTCAAAAATGGAAGAAAAAAGCTTCCCAAAGCTGAAACAACTCCCATCAAAGGCCATTGAAGCAGGTTTGACATCTGAAGTCTACATTTCGCACATTGATAATCCGTCAAGTTTCTTTGTCCAGTTAACTGAGGATGAGGAAGAAATATATTCAGTTGTGAATAAAATAAATGGTAACCAGTCTGCCAGCACCCATGTCAGCATGGATGCATTGCAGGAAGGTGATCTGGTGAATGCAGTTTTTCCAGATGACAACTCCTGGTACCGCGGGGTAGTGCGGAATGTATTTAGAAATTGCACAGTATGCATCGAGTTCATAGACTTTGGAAATACGGCAATGGTTTCATATTCAGAAGTATCAAGACTGGATGATGACTTATTGGCTCATCCAAGGCTAAGCATTCACTGCTCCCTTAGTGCACATCCTTTTGTCAGCAAAGAGGTACCATGGACCCAAGATGATGTGGCAAGTTTTAAAAAAGCTGTCGGAAAAAATGAGAAGAAACTGATGTGCACATTCATTAAACAGGTGGGATCTGTTTGGGAAGTCTCACTGGAGGATCAAGGTACAGTTGTAGCAGATATTTTGTTTAAGAGTTGTGCTCCTGTAACAGCATGTGACACCATACTAGAAGACCCACAAACCATCATTGATTCTGATGAATCTAAAAAGTCTGAAACTGAGATTTCTTCATATAAACTTCCAAAAATCTTTGAAGGGCAAGCCTTTGATGTTTATGCATCCTGCATAACTGGTCCTCATCATTTTTGGTGCCAGTATGCAAATTCAGATGAGCTTCAGAAAATAGCAAAAGCCGCTGAAAAATTTGGAAAAGCTGCTGAGCAGAAGAACTCTTGGGTTGAGTCTGTTAGTCCAGGAAGCCCATGCCTTGCTTTATTTGAAGATGAACAGTGGTATCGTGCAGTGGTAATGGCAAAAACTAATAAGGCCTTATCAGTTCTCTTTGTGGATTATGGGAATGAGTGTAATGTAGATATAAACAAAGTGAAACAAGTGCCACCTGAACTCATGGAAACCCCTCCTCAGGCCTTCTTGTGCATCCTAAGTGGTTTTGATGACTCATTAGGATCCTGGGACGACAACGCATTGGAGCATTTCACTACATTTATTACAGTTGATCTTTTGAAAGTGACTATTTTGAAAGCAGAGGACTCCATGGACTATAGAACACCTCCATATCAGGTCAGCCTTGAATGTAAAGGCCAATTTATAAATGATGCAATGAGACCTTACTGGAAGATTTTAGCTTCAGTAGTTGATTCCACATATTCATGCAGTGAACAGTGCTCTCCTGTAGAAGGTGCTGCTGCACATGACAGTTCCTCCATAGCATTGCTTGGTTTACAATCAGATGGGGAGAAAACGACTACAGATGCAAGTCCCCAGGAATGCTGTGACAAAAGCAGCATCTCCAGCACAGATTGTATCCTTCACAGTCAGTCAAATGTACATGTGCCACCCCAACCCCTTCCTGAGAATAATCCTGCTGAAGAATACAAACAGAATCCAAGCATTTTGGTAGAACTTAAGAGTGTAGAGGAACAGAACAAGGAAGAGGAAGACTTGGATGTAAATGGTTGTCATGAAGAAGATTTTGAAAATGATTCACCATTGTTGAATGTACAGGATAATGAAAAGGGTGAGGAGGGAGAATTTATGGAAGAAAAGGAAACTGAAGAGCCTGCAAAAGTCACAGAGGAAACCACGAATGCAATGTCTGAAGTCCTTTTTGGTCAAGAGGAGCCAGAAACTTCAGAAATGCTTGCTAATGAAGATGGTGACGTGTGTAGGCGTATTGCACAGATGAAAGCAATTAGTTTTTCTTTTGAGATGAATACACCAGAAGACACTATGGGTTCAAATTCACCCACCAATGACTTATTACAGGACTTCATGGAAGAAGGGGAAAAGTGCCATGCACATGAAAATAAAAATGAACACCATATGGAACAGGCTTTCATACTGGATGGAATGAATACTCCAGTTTGTCGGGTCAATGAAAACATTCAGTTGGTTGAAGAGGATAAGCAGCCAGAGGAAGGGATTTTCGAGGAGAGCTCAAGAGCATTCGGAGAAGATGTGGGACTGCTCCCTATTTCTGCCTCTGAAGATGTTGAAGGGTGCATAGTGACTCAACCAGTAGCGCTCTCCAGTAGACAGTCACGTAAGTGGTCTCAAGTAGTAAGTATGCCCCCAAACTTTTGTTTCATGACCCATTTTACTTGTTTTGAGGTGTATTGGTTTTATACAGTCATACTTTGATGCTTATAGCATTGGTGGAATAAAATGGCTTTCATATTCTAGCTTTTGGTAGACTGAAAATCTCTGAAGACCAGCCTGTCATTGGATCGGAGTGCGTTATTTGGTCATATGTACACAACACTTGGTGCCGAGCGAAGGTTTTCGAATTATTTGAAGATTCAGTGAAGGTGAGCTCAGCTGTGTAAGCCGTCTGTTCATTTATAAACAATCATGTTCATTCTCCAGGAATCAGATGGATGAATGTTGTATGTTTAAACTTATGAATAGTTTTAAATGTGTATTTTTGGCTGCTGTTTTGAGTTTTCAGCACTGCATTTAAGACTAGCAATATATCCAAAAACACATTTTGCACACTTTATAAGTAAATAAATTTGTAATACTATCTTAGTAGACTCTAAGGAGACACTCTTCAAAATATAATTTTATAATAAAGCACCCCCATATTTGCTAGGTTCTTCTATTGGACCATGATGGTGATGCAATCGTGGACTTGCAGAACATCTTCGAAAAGACACCTGAAGATGAGTCTCAGGTTCCTATTTCTTATACTGGTCCATTTTTAGTATAAGTATTGTCATTTTATGTTCAATATACAACATTTTAAAGTGTTGTTTTTATATCTATGAAATACCACAGGGATCAAGTCTGAATACTGTCTTTGACTCTAACGGGCTCCAGCTAGGTAGGCATACATTTATTTTCACTGAGTTTTCCGCTTTTGTCCCTCATTCTGTGCCCGGATAATTGTTGCACATCCTCTAGAATGCATGCATTGCTGCTACAGTGATACAGCAGCATGTTTCACTTCATCAGTAGGTTGTTTTAAATAGGTGAAAATGTTTGAGTGTTATTCTTCAGCTGATTTTGATAGGGTAGCTACTGAAAAATCTGGATTGTGTAGTCTTTGTGAACGTCAACATAGGAATGCCTGAAACTATTGTAAGTTTTCATTCAGCATCTTGAAACATAACCCAGAAGGTGCTAGAATGATTAGCATTACTGGAGGCTATAATCTATTTCATTCTGTAACATACATTTTAATCATTAACATTATTTGTGCAAGGTAACTAGAGTAGGTGCCCTTTTGAACAAGTGATGTTGGCAACTGGTGTGTAAAGGAGCACAAATTACTCAATGTGAATTTCAAGTTGAATACATCACTGTACATGCTGGATCTTTAGGGTCAGATGAATACATTTGGGGATCCTGTTGTATTGTTTTTTTAATAAGGTACATTGTTTTTTGCGTTTCTGAGGCACCACATCTGCTTTCTTTGGGAGTATTTAAATGAAAATAGGGGTTACCCATTGAATGCAACTAAAATACAGGGCCTTTTTACTGGTTTGAAGGAGCTTCTGTGACCAGTGTTAATCATTTTATTTTTATCCTCCCCTCCCCAGAACACCGTGAAGCTGATGGAACTGTGGGCTGTGGCAATGATATGTCAACAGCAGCCACTTCTGAAGAAGTGATTATTTTACTTTTTTTTCCCCCCCTTTTTGGATTTTGCATTTGTCTGTGAAGATGATGCTCTGATTTGTAACCATCTCTGATAATCTGATTTGCAGGTGACATGTGATTCCCTTAAAGTGGCTTTATTTGCTGAAACTGAAGAAACTGGTATATGTTTTTGCTTATTGATAAAATTTTGGTTCCCATTGATGTCATTTAGGATAGTGCCTGGTACATGTCTATAGTGATTTGTAACCTTGCTGTGTGTACAGGACTGGATGAAGATACCGGAAATAAGGTTGTGCCTTTGGAAGTCAAATCAATGGTAATTTGTGTTATGCTACTTATTAACCATTTTTGTCTGAATATCTTAAATTTGCCATGACATGCAAATTTAAATTAAAAAAATTGCACATCTGTGACTTGCAGGCTGGAACAATGCCTGCTGCTTTTGGTTTAGGGGATGAATCAGTTGGTAAGTCTTTTGGTTGGTCTGTTGGTAATACTCAAAGATATATATTTCTGTAATTTTATCACTTAAAAGAATAGCTCTTATAAAATGGTAAATGTCCATGTCATTTCAGTACCACCTCCTAAAGGTGGTATAAATTTAAAACTTTGGTGTTTCTGAACCTAATTGTACTAAATCAGTTAGCTATTTAACAGATGCCTTAAGAATTATAAATGCTGCAAAGCAAATACTCTGGCAACAAGTCCTGTTCAACAGTGTGGAATTTTAGTTCAAATTTGAGTTTAACATCAGCAGTTTAATAATGTCACTGACAACCATAAGTTAGGAGATGCGAAGTGAGTTAGTCAGGATAAGAGTAAGATGAGGGGGAAGAAACTGTAGTACAATGGTACAGTGAAAATGAAATAATAAATAATGCCACCCCCCCACCCCCCCCAGGTGAACAGCTTTCCAAGGTGATGCATCTAACACTAAATATCAAAAAGCTGACAGATGATGACGTATTTGCAAAAGAGAGCAGGATGGGTGGTGAAAGGAAGAAGTAGCTAGAGACCTGAGGACTCCACATGCTGTTTTTGAGTATTAGGATCTTTAAACTAGTGCTTGTGGATAGAAAATTCACCTTGTTGCTTTTAAGTTTATACAGCGTCCAGCTCTCTACAAAGATGTTTTGTTTGCTGTACTTTCTTGCTTTAAAGTAAAAAAAATAAAAATAAATAAATCTTTTTCATTGAATGGAATTTTTTTGTGGTCTTTCCAGAGTATTTTCAGTATTGACAGTAAAAAACTGATTGGTCAGTGTTTCCAAAGTATTTTCAGGGATGGAAAGAAAACTATTTCTATCCACCCCAATTAAGCGTGCAAGTTATTCAATTCTAGTTTAAAGCCGAAATTTTGTCCTCCTGCAGTCTTCAGCTGTTTTTGTACATGTAGGCTGATTTGTGGGGCACAAATGAGTTGGAGCAGCAAAGCCACAAGAAGCCAGTAACCCTTACATTGTGATGACATGTGGAAGGCTGTTGGAGAATTTAGAATTAAACTTTTCACTTGAAATGTATCAGCAGATTTATAAGTATAAATTAATATAATGTACAAACATATTTGGAAAATACGGTAGAATTAAGTATTGCTCCATGGGGAAATTCTGTATGGTAGTTATACGGTTATCCAAGGGCTGTGAATTGTTCAATATCAGTATTTCAGCTTGTGCTCCATATGTACAAGGAATAATCCTTAGTTGGCTGAATGTTGCAGATTGTCTCAAGTGCTATGTGTCCATGTGCGTGCTTTACAATAGCTGCTGTGGGAAAGTGCCATACTGTAGGGCAGCATGACCATCCCAGCCTCACATGCATCTTCCAGTCTCATTCTCACCTAAAACTCAGTGCGATTTATCCTATTCCAACATGCATCCATTATGAGATATGACCTGTCAGTCTGAACAAAACCCTGTTAGAAGTCAGTGAAGGTCTGTATTTAAAACATACACATACAAGGGATGATAAATAAAGGGTCTGTAGAACAGACAGCTCGGGGCTCATAACTGCGGCAGATAACTGACAGCTTAGGGAAACGAGCTCAAATGAAAACCAATTCCAAGCTAGAAAAGGCAATACATCTACAAAGAATAATTATAAACAAATGGAAAAACATTTCATTTGAAGGGCAATTTACCATAATTTTTATCACTAATTTTCAGCATATTGAATCAACATTACAAAATATATATTGTCAATAGTAATTCACGATTGTATTACTCATACCTTAGTCCTTTCATAATATAGGACCTAGGCAAATTAATGTCTTTGAAATTTCAGAATCAGAAAATGTAGTGTGAATACCTCAACATATCTACTAGGATGAAGTTATCAGATATAAAACCTTATTAAAAAAAAGTTGCATGAAATCATCGATCAGTTCATGTGATCATTGCTTAACTTTTCTGTGCGAGACTTTTTTTCCCTTGCAGAAGAGGATATTGTGTAAGTGCTGGTGGAGCATGAAAGTCACATGTCATTTACTCGGCCCTTATTCGGGTCCACCCAATGCTTATATAGTTACTCAAGTATTATAAAAAGTATGACCACATACTTGCAATGTTCTCCAGCACTGCAATTTGCAGAGTTCTGAACAACATAGAAATATGGCAATATAGTTCAGGACTGACACACAAACTGAAACAATGTTGTGGCTCATTTCTGTCACGTTAGTTTCCCCTTTACAGTGAAGATGGAGGAATGATGACATTGGTGCCTGGAATAAGATTTTCATCCTTTCCATCAATTAGAGGGTCCCACTGATTGAAGTCTTTTTCCAGTGCTGCAAAAACAAGAATGCAAATGAACTTAGAACTTCTATTTTCTTACTCTAAAACTACTCACTAACAAGCTAAAACTACCACATTTTGCAAATTTTACCATTCATAAAAGTTGCTAAATCCTGGTAAGAGACATTTTCAGCTTAGGAAATGTGAAAAATGAAAAAATGTAGATATGAGTACTCACACAAGTGTCTCTGAAGGAATGCTAAAGATGCCTTATTAGACAGATCAAGTGCTATGTGGGGGTCAATCTCGCCCTTCAATTGTAACATCTTTCCGATCCAGTTGCCAGTAAGAAAGGTGAAATCTGGGAAACTCTGATGAACAGATCCCCTTCAAGAGCAAAGTAAATGGTAAATGCAAAATAGAATGGCTTCTGTGCCATCAAAAACACATACATTTACAAGCTTTCTTTATTTAGCATGTGCTTTTTTGCCCAAAGTGATGTACAAGTGAGGATCAGATATCAGGCTCAGCCAGCATTCCTACTCTTACTCAAGGGCCCAACAGTGATATGGTTACTCTATCGGCCATGGGATTGGTACCCGCAGCCTACCAGACATGGGCAGAGATCTCAATCCTGCTCAGATACACACCACCCTGAAAATCTAGTCTGATGACTCGGAAATCAACAGAAAACGCTACACCAACAACATAATGAACCTGACCTGAAAATCTAAAAGCAACAATCTCAAGTTGTGTGACTGGCACATGAACATGGTTTATGGACCACACCTGATAGTGATCATTTTTCTTTGTACAGTGGTACTGTCCAGTTTCTTCATGCGGATGATGTTCCCTGCCCACTGAAACTTCTCAGAGTTGATGAACAGGATCGGTTGCTTGACTTTAGGAAAAATGTCTTCATCTAAGGGGAACATCCAGGCATCCAAAGCAATTCCACATCTGTGGAAGGGTAAATATACAGAGGTGACTTGCCGGCTATAGTTCTCATTAATTTTTACTTGTACTTTTAATATTCATTCATTCATTCAATAGGGTTACGGTGCCCATAATCCTACCCAAAGAAGCACAGGGTCCAAGATAGGATGCAAGAAGAACACGGGGAGCACAAAGAGTAAGATGTAAGTATCTTTAGGTGCGAAAACTCATATTAACATGGGAAGCACACTGAGTTGGGGTTAAATACACAACCCTGGATGCATAAGGCTACAGTGCTACTTCCTACAATGCACTTCTTCCAAGTGACAAGTTGACTGTAAGCAGTGCCAGAATGTGAAGAAAGGGAGGACCCCAACTGTCTAATGCCTGATCGAGTGCTCCTGGTCACAGAAGCTCAGAGTGATGCAGTGAGAATGAAATTTGGCTTCCCACTGTAATATCCAACTTCCATTGATTGGTGTGCCACAGGGTAAGTCATTTTAAACTTATAAAATGGAGTTGTTTTTCCTCTGGGTGAAAGACATACCTCATTACTTACAAATTCAATTTCTTTAAAATGGGATGACAAAAGGGTTATCAAAACCACAAAAATACATGCAGTAATTACAAGTCTGTTAAGTAGAACATACTTGAAAGTGGGCTCCTTGCTGAGGGTTTCAGTCACCGTGGCACCCCCAAAAGAATGCCCCATTATGGCCGTCTTACACAAATCGACAGAGTTCTGTGAAAGAGGCACAGTCTTCTCATGACACATCGCATGTGTGGCATGACTAGTGCAAAACAGGGCTGCCAAACAGATTAAGAAGTACAAAACTGACTTCTTGCTTATCTCTCTAAATGCAAAAGGGGAAGTTTAGCTTATCTAGAAAAAAATCTGTCACTGTATGTATTCTCTTCTTCCTTTCTTCAAGAAAGCAAATACTGCACCAGCTTCATGAAAGAGGTATCGGGTTCATTCCTAAACAACTTCACTAAAGTGTCTGTTTTCTAAATATCCACCCTATACATTAATTCTTCAAACCACAAAATACTTTAGTAAGGACACTATTAGAACATATATTTTAAAATAAAAAGACCGTAGCTATAATGGTTAATACCTTTAATGAGGACCAGTCAAAATGTGACTGCAAAATGTCGTTAACAGCATGTCCTGAGTTCATTTCTGCAATAAGCTTCAAGGCTCTCACACATTCATCTGCTCTCTGATGTACCTACAGAAGAGAAGCCCAGAAACCACAGTCAGTTATCAAATGCTGCTCATAATTCAGGTCCATACACATTTCAGTACTCAATACTGTACACATATATGCATATGCGTGTATATATAAATTCATATATATATATATATGCATACACATATATACAGATACATATATATACACACACAATTATTAATGAATCATTTATTATTATAAAGTCAATATTATTAATATATGACACTCTTCTCTAGTTATCTGGAATTTTATGGCTCAGATCAAGAAACTTTGTTTCCCATTCAAATCGGAGAGCATATTTCACAAAAGAAACAGCGCCAGTTCTGACAGAAAGCATTACCTGTTTGTTCCGAAGAGGAAATTCATTTTCCCCTGGTTTTAAAGATCTGTAGTACATCCAGACCTGCTCCAAGTTGTTAGAGGCCCATTCATCCTGTTGCTCAGTGTCAGACTTATTATTGAAATAAAATGTAGCAGATGCAGATTCATCCCTAAAAAAGAAAAGAAATAAGTTGTAGTTGTTTTCACAAGTAACTCTATTACCCAGGCCTTAACAAAAACAGACAAAAAAAAAACTATTTTATGTAGTGTCCTAACTTTATTTCCTAGGAAAAACGATTACACATTTATTTTTTTAATGCAAATTTTCCACTGATGATTCCTTGGTCTACACTAGCTTGAATATAAGGTCTAATTGGAAATCGTATGCGTAGTCTTGCAGTTCAAAACAAGAACATTTAATGGTGAGCTAAAACAAGCATTATGGCCAAAAGCTGAGCGCTTATACATTGGGGGTAAGTCACTGCCTGTGATGACAGACGTTTTCTCTTTATGCTGTCCCTGTAGTCTCAGTGGCCCACACGAACAGAAATGTGATGACCTGGTTCATACCATTGTTTAGTACACCCCTCACACACGTACTGAGAGAAGCCGTCATGCTATTGTCTGGCATCGCCACACGGCAACATCACCTGTAATCCCTTCCAGACCATTAGCCTTAAATGAGAGCTCTCTGCATATACTGCACATTTCAACTCCCCCAACAAAAGGAGGGTTTAACTCTTCCATACCTGTGCTCCACAGCTGCGACTATGAACCCCTGGGATGCAATCTCAATACATACGGCCGAGTACAATGTCCTGAAAAGGGAAAATATAATGCAGAAAGAAACAAATGGAAAAACGACTGCATGGTATGTGATTCCATAAAAGACCAACACAATGCAATTTAAATAGCAAACATACATGTTCATAATATTCCAGTTTAATAATTTATACATACCGGAAAGCTCCGAGTCCATGAGAGAAGATAACTAGAGGGTACTTCCCATCAGATTTCAGGGGTGCTTCCCAAAGGGCGGGTATTTTATAGATTCCTAACAGTGCAAGAGAAATCTTACAAGGACAGAAGATCATATTTTAAATAAAGGCCCTACACAGGACCATCATGAATTATCTATAGTTAATCTTTATAGAGTGGCATATAAGCTTGGGCAGTATCTATTTCTTCATACCATCATACCTTCCAGACATTACATCGTGGTACACAGTATTTTGACAGAAATATTGTACCCCCCCAGCCTGGCAAGTTTTATTGCAAAGATTTCAAAATACCATGGTATACTGTATTACTGCAATTCTGCCCAGCCTCGCGGTATAAATGCAAATTGTTGTTAAGACTATTAAATGAAATTCGATGGGGTTTCTTACTGTTGCATAGCTACAATTGTTGACATAAAATGTATAAAATATAGAAGTTAAGGGATGTGGTTTTGTGAACAAAACATAAACAATCATTTAAAACGGCAAGCATATATTACCATAAAGATGATGGAAAAGCCTAGTGCCCACGGTCCTGTAAATCTTCATGAAATCAGAAAGACCGCTGAAATATTCTGCGGCTGGTATCCAGCTCGGCTGTTCAGAGCCTGATGATGGTTCACATGGGTAATACAGCCGAAGGAAGGTTCCCTGATCATTGGGAGTAAAGGCGTTTATTTTCTTATTGATAAAGTATGTAGAATTACATTCTGCCAGTATGAAACTAACACATGGTATAACCACCCTTTAGTGAAAGATGAAGATAGGAACACAGCCAATGTTACAAGATGGCTTTCAATTATAGTCAAGAATGTCTAATTCCAGGTTCCCTTATCATGAAGCAGGATTTCTTGCTTAGCCGGATAACGTGTCGGATGTAAGGTACCCAAGTTTAAATGGTCTTTATCTTCGTTCACTTACATTTACCCCAGACTGTCTTAAATCTGATAAGTTATCCTGCCAAGTAAGAAATCCTGCTTCGTGACAAAGGCACCAGGGCAAGTTCTAAAACTTGCATTGACCTGCTCTGTTGAGAAGCAGCAGAACAAACACCAGCATAACACACATTTAACTTTACTGAACACATGATTTAAACAAGCAAGATCATTCATGGGAAAAAGTATGTCAACCCTCATATTTACTAACTAGTGGAACTTCCTTTATTGATGATCACCTCAACCAAATGACTTCTGTAACTGCTGGGACTGAGGTCAGGTCTCTCTTGGTGTTTCTTAAATACAGAATTTTTAAGCCACTCTAATTTTGGGTTTTGGCTCATGATTATGCCACGTGACCCAACTTGTATTGAGTCTTAGATTACAGACAGAACCCTGACATTCTGCTGTAGAATGCTGTAGAAAGCTTAGAATTCACTGGTCTGTCAATGACTGCAAGCCTTCCAGGCCTAAGACAGCAAAGCAGTCAATAACCATAATACTTCCTCCACCATGCACCACAGGTGAGATGAGGGGTGAATCCCAATACCAAAAACGTACAAAAGAGCGTACTTGTGACCTTGGCAAGACCGCTCTTGCTAACTTTCCTTCCAAGAGTGAACTTCAGTGACTCGTGGGATTGGTCTCGTTTGCTGAGGAAGCAACGATGTATCTTTGATATTTGGGGAGGAGCAAGACCAGCATCTGGGAATTTTACCGTCCTCTGTACTTGTGTTATTAGTATTGGAACTGGTCTTCAGCAATGGAAGATGACGTAGAACGGGTAAACGAGAATACAAGTACGGTCAAGTACGCATACTGAGAGTCACCCAAGATTTTCAATAACTTTTGTCTCATAAAACATCCATGTTTAAGTATAGAAATTCACAAACTTTTTCCATCAACGACTCTGATCATTTAAACCAGGAATGCCCAACTGCTTTTTCCTGTGGACCAAATTCCATCAGTAACACAAAGGCAAGGTCCACTGCGCCCCTGGATCATCAAATTTGCCGATCGGGGGGGCACACACACACTGTATTGCACTGGTTCAGATGGCGTCTGCATCCTTGTAAGTATTTGAAAGGCTAACATATTTAACAAACAAACAAACAAACAAGCAAACAAAAAACATGTGTCTTCTTTCCTTTAACACCCATGTATCCATGTACCTGTATGGTATGGTCCACCATGAGGTCAGCACACCCAACCTGATTGGGCCCTTTTCCAGCGGGGATCCCCAAGGTGTTGCTGTGATTATTTCCCATGGTCAGTCGTGGTAACCAGCTCTTTGATTCCAAACAGAAAGGCCACAGGGAATCTACAAAAGAGGCTTTTTAAGGTATTAAGGTATAATTTTCTTTAATCCTACACCTAAAGGAAGCCATGCCCTGAGTAAAAAAGTCTTTCATTGCAATTACAGTACAATATGTAGCCACATAAAAACATAAAAATAATAAAATGTCTAAGAGACTAGATCCCACAGTATTGTAGGGTCCTGAACAGGGGAATTTCTAGCCATTGAAAAGATCAGGGGCTAAGTGAAGTTTACCCGGGGCTTGACTTTTTTTTTGAAGGAAGACTGGCATCGGGGCTAAAATACTCGGAGCTATGGCCCCCCGAGTGATCGGACCTAGCGATGACCGTGGTCCTGAATGTCGCCGCCCGCCCTGCCAGCGCACACTGACCTTCAAGGGACGCGTCCGAAGTTCGTTATTGACAGCAACTGCAACGACGATAATGTGGAACGTTTATTATTATTACTATTATTATTATTACTAGATCTTGGGATAACAAGGAGACACTGGTGCGGGGGGTGAAACCCTACCAAATAATTTAAAAATTACAGGGTTGCCAACTTTGATCAGCTGGCTGGAGTGAGATTTTCAACCCGAGGCAAGTCTGTATACACATGCACACGCATTTACATGTATGTAACACTTTTATTACCTTGTAAACAGTCTGTAGGGTTTGCAAACTGCCCCAAAGCTTTTGATGCAGCTAATTTTAGGTTTATGATGGAATAATATGGATTTGCCGCAAGATTTCTCGCAAGCATGAGTCTAAAAGTGTGAGTGTCACGCCAGATGCGTGGCAGCCCTGTAATTAAAATGAAGCTGTATCTGGGCGAGAACAATAACTGCGATCAGGTTTATGAATCACTTGACTAAATAAATGATATGGTTACGGATGGATATTTCGTCCCCGTGTTAGTCTTACCTAGTTTAAATAAAACGAGCGAAGGAAAGCCCTCGGAAGTATGCCCAGGTGTTCACACCGAGCCGCGCCGGTCGGCGTACTGTGAGGATCGCCGGGTCTATCGGCGGCCGCGGAGCTGGTCCGATCGCTCGCCAGCCATCCAGCTCGCCTCGCAGAAACAGGCTAGCTTGCTATTATCTGTCGATTTTCGGCTTCCTTTTTCCGATGCGCCTGCTTTCGTGCAGCGCGGTTTCCTGTGGGAACTTGCCGCTTCGGGCGGCCAGACGCTGGCGGTTGGACTGAAATCACGGGAAGGTGTGTAGCCGACTGGAGCGGAACGGCCGCCTACGCGGGGGCGTCGCTTTTCCCGTCATGTAGCCCGATCCCTATAGACACTAGATCCAGCGTCGCCGTCGTAGGAGCGCAGCTCTAGCTAACAAGCAGTGGTTAACAGCAGATCGTCGTTAAACCGCGTCGACATCGCAATCTTCGTCTGCGACCTACTTTTCAGTGTCATGCATTTTGGACACGTAGTGTCAGCCCCAGCCTTTCTGTCTGCACGACGGCAGCCCTAGGGGCACATGTCGCGATAATGACAGGTGCAGGATCAGGTGTGCGGTATGCGACCTGCTTTTAGCTCCCGGAAGAGCCTCAGGCCACTGCAGTGTTTCTGGAACCCGCGACAGACAGGCACGTCGCTTAGTTCGACATGAGAAGTTCAGCATGTTTTCGGCTTTGGAAACATGCGAAGCATCGTAGGCTGCGCGGCACCGCAGCGCTTCACCAGTGAAGTGTGTTATGAGAACCGCGCCTCGGCTTACATGATAAAACATGTTTGTATTTCACTAATATATATGCCATGGAGCGAGCAAGGAAAATTAATCAAACAAACAAATAAAAATTAAATGTAAGTCACACTACACAAGTTCCGTGGGCCGCCCCATTGGCCACTTAGTAGTGTCACTATTGGTCAGATGGTGGTACGTTCCAAGAATAGCAAACCAATCAAAATGTCTCATTTAGTGTCAATGGGCGGGGCATAAGTGACACTTCTGCGCGTGTTGTTCTGGAATCCCAAAAGCAGTAATTCTGCCTTTACTATCCGAATTTATCGTAACTGTTAGCACTTCACAAAAGGTGAAGATGAGAAAAGATAAAAACTACAGACGGTCTCTACTACGACCCGCAGAAGTCAATATCCATAAATGTTAATTTGTTAGTGTATCCGAAGTTTAATTGAAATTACTGTGTGCCACTCTCATTTGCAAATTATTTACCGAATTCTTGATTTAATTCAACTTAAAATAGGAGTCGTCATGGCCAAAATACAATGAGAACAATCACCTTGGCTTTGGAATTCGTGGGGTGCAATTCGTTCCGAATGATTCAGATGGTTGCGCCCTCTTGTGGAGCATCCCGTCCATTACATGCAGTAAATTTCGGCTAATTCCGAAATAATACCATGATTAGTAGCAAATTGTGTAAATAAGATGCACAATAATAATGCTCAAACTTATTTAAAATTTACTAAACGCCTAAGATCTGAAATTAAATTGCTAATAGTAGATAATAATAAATTATTATCTTGTTAAAATATGACTATAAATTGTTACAGTATTGTTGGAGTGCAGGCTGTCCCGTTATAACCTTTGAGATTGTTATGAGATCATTGGAGTTTATTACTGAGATTGTAATAATTAAAGTGTAGTTAATGATGTTTTTCTCTCGGCCAAAGGCTGAAGTTCCCTTTGGCTCGTTATTTAAAGATAAGTGAGACCTTGGACGTTAGTCATTTTCACCATGAGTTCGTTTTGGTTTCTTCTCAGCAGTGGACTGGTTTTAATCTCCAGTGCATATACTGTGAGTATGAAAGTTGTTTAAGTTGTATTCTTTCGTATTTAATATATCGCTTAGATGCTCAGTTGGACTTATGTGTAGCATATAATAATATAATTATATTTATATAAACTATATACCACTTTATGTTTTTCCCCGCAGATTCCTTTGTCAGCCCAACGGACTGGTATGTTTCATGATACGATGCACATGCTAAAAGATAAAGAGTGCATTATAAAAATCTTGTGAAATTATTAAGAAAACACTGTGGTATAATTAATATTTCTGTTCAGATGTATATACAGAAGAACACAGCGATAGATTGGAAAATCCGTACATGAACTTGGGTGAGTAACACTGATGTTTTGGTATCATACGTATTGCACATTATAGTTGATTTAATTCTTTGAAATGATAAGAACATGATATCCTCAAAAAGGTTACTATGCTTTAAGAGTAATTGCAATGTGCAGAGACAGTAGTGACAGGATGGATTGAACTGTCCGTGGCATATTTTCTCTCTATTCAATCACAAATGCACTCATTAAAGAAAATAAAAATAAGAAAACAGCCTATATTTTTATTTCTAATCTAGGAGCAAAAACCCCCTTAATTGAAGGTGATATAGCAATCCCTGTAAGTAAAATTGTTTCATTGATTACTTTGTGTATTATGTAGCCTAATCAATTGTTGTTATGGTCCATTAAATTGTCTTGACATTTCAAATCTATGTATAATTGTTTTAATATTTTCAAGCCTGGAAGGAATGCACTCATTAACACTGTGTTCAGATGGAAGTTTCCCATACCTTATATTCTGGCTGATAGCCTTGGTATGTATATGATGTAATATTTTTCTACAATGACAAAGAAACGATTGTAAGAAACGTTTCTGCTTTCAAAGTTTTCGCAGAGGGAGTTAATGACTGAAGCATGTGTGTAATGGTTTTTGGGTAGGTTTTACAAAACACCCAAAATTATGCCAAAATCATGCCAAAACCATCCGCAAATGACTTGTTTTGTTTAAAATTTCAGATCTTAATGCCAAGGGGGCCGTGTTCCAGGCTTTTGAAATGTACCGTCTTAAGTCTTGTGTTGATTTTAAGCCATATGAAGGAGAGAAGACATATATCAGATTTGAAAAAATAGATGGGTATGGAATATGTACAATATGTACATTATTATATGGCATTTTTATATGAATGTGATATTTGTAATGAATTGTTGAAAGTTAGAGGGATTGTATAGAACTTTAAACATATTGAACATTTGAAGATTACAAAGCCCAGTATTGCAATAATGTTTATGTTTTTGTAAGAGTTACTCTCTTGTTAAAAGAGTTCCAGCGATTGACCAAAAGGTTCTGGGAACAGCCATTTGTTTTTGCCTGGCTTTTGTTCACTTGTTGAACCTGGGCCATCAGGTGCTGGTCCATGGTGGGAGATCAACAAACTGGGCAGACACTGTCCCTGGGAGAGGGATGTGACCACAAGGCTGTGATTGAGCATGAGTTGCTGCACGCGCTGGGCTTCTACCACGAGCAATCCCGCAGTGACCGTGATGACTACGTGGACATCTGGCTTGACGAGGTGCTTCCAGGTAAGGCTCATGCCCTGGTGCTCTTGTCCTGGTGTCCTTCAGCCTCGGCAGCTGAGTATCAGCCTTTTTACTTGCAGGTTATCAGTTGAATGTATAAGTACTTCATTCAGGAAATAATTTAGCCTTCTGTGGATGGGCAAAGTGAATAACACTGTAACAATATTTTCTTGAATGTTTCCATTCTAATTATAAATGTGCTCATTTCTCACAGGCACTATATATCGATTACATTCAGTTCTCCAAATATTGTTATTTCCCTTTAATAGTACTATATAATGCATGGAAATCTACAGGAAAAGAGTGTTAATAGTGATCATTATAACTTTTGTTACGCTTGGCAGGCATGGGACACAATTTTAATAAATACAACGATAGTTTTGTCACTGACCAGAACACCCCTTACGACTACGAGTCCATCATGCACTACCGCCCATATTCCTTTAACAAGAACGCAAGCATCCCAACTGTTACAACCAAGATCCCTGAGTTTAACAACATCATTGGCCAGTACCTGGACTTCAGCGCTCTCGATGTTCAGAGGCTGAACCGAATGTATAACTGCTGTAAGTTCTGTGAAAATTCAGTCATGAGATACTTCTTACCCTTGGATTTGACTAACAAAAATGTTTACAGTAGCTACAATAGTATAGTATATTACGATAGTAGCTACTGTAGGAATAAGTTACTACAGAAGTAGTAATGTTTGCAGTAGCTTCTAGTCATGGTGACTTTTTCTCACCAAAATCATCAATCTTTTTTTTAGCATCTTCTCTTACATTGCTTGACCAGTGTGCTTTTGAGTACATCAGCATCTGTGGGATGATCCAACTGCAGAGGGACAATGGGGGCTGGGTCCACACCTTGGGATCTGTGGGGAAAGGGGACCACACCCTGAACGCACGCTGCAGAGGTATGGTCTCTACTACAGCTGTATTGGTTGAACATGTTGAACCGTTGTATAACATCCTTTGACACACCATTGGATCATTTGACACAATATAAAAGTCCTGTATCTTGCTTGTGGAAGAGTGGATCAGTCAGTTCAGAACAAAAGAAATATTTATTTACACTAAATAGGGTGTAACTAATTTTGAAAAGGCTTTCTAGTAGTATAGAATGCAAAATTTCATTGGATATCCTCCATAAAATATTTATATTATGAAGTTGGCCTGAATGGCTTCTTCTGATTTCAATTGTCTCTTGTATTCTAATTAGCAGTTGCAACCTTCAGATCAAACAAATTGCTTTATACTGTTGCAAGAAGTTTACAGCAATGCCCAGTCCCAGTCCACCTGTGAACCTACCAAATAAGGGGCCATTATCTGTTTTTGGCGCCAACATCCAGTTGTGTGTTTCATTGCAGATGCAGGCTATTTCATGTATTTCAACACTAGCCTGGGAGAGGCTGAGGAGTCTGCACTTCTCGAGTCTCGGACTCTGTACCCAAAGAGAAACCTGCAGTGTCTGCAATTCTTCTACAAGATGACTGGGAGTGCTAAGGACAGGCTTGTGGTTTGGGTGAAAATGGATGATGGCACTGGGGTGGTTCGAAAGCTCAGGAAAATGCGTACATTTTTTGGTATGCCATGTAAAATTAATTCTGCACTTAGTGAGATGGTGTCGGTGTGCCTGTATATAAAAGTGCATTTGAAATTATGCTGAGTGATTAAGGAAATATTCATCAGCTAATGAAATGGTCATATGAACAGTCAGCGTTTGATGGATTTATAAAAGGAACAAAATAATCAATGATTTATATGTATATCTCTGTTCTGTATATGTGTGAGAAGGCCATTAGACAAGTAACAGCCAGGACTTCAACCCGCTGAAGGGTTGATTAGGGTCCCCAGTTCAGCTGGGCAGCTTATCTTTGGGTTATGAAGCAAAAAAAAGTTATAGGAAAGTTAATATATGTATATATAATACTGCTGAATATTCACATTTATTTTACTTGATTATGCCTATCAGGAGATGATGCCCAAGACTGGAAGATTGCACATGTGCCTCTAGAGGTTGGTGTGAAATTCCGCTATGCCTTCCAAGGAGTCCGGGGCGACCCTGGCCAGTCCCATGGCGGGATTTCCATCGATGACATCAGCCTGACTGAAACACGCTGCCCCAGTGGGGTCTGGCAGATTCGAAACTTCTCTCTGCTGTTGGAGACCTCAGACAGCTATACATTCATAGAGAGTCCACGCTTCTATAGCCCTGAGGGCTATGGCTATGGGGTCACAATACAACCAAAGTCCAACTATGAAGATTACACAGGAGGCTTCACTGGTTTCTTCTTTCACCTTGCTAGTGGTGTAAACGATGGTGCTCTCCAGTGGCCAGTGCTGAACAGGCAGGCCACCATCACAGTGATGGACCAGGACCCTGACATCAAACTCAGAATGTCATCTGCTCGCAGCTTAACCACAGATATGACACAGAGTAAGTGACGACAATCTGTAACGTTTTCTTGTCACGAACCATATAATCAACAGTACAGTCCAGTAATCCATGCACCTTCCAATCATTTACCCAGAACAGGGTTACATAGAGGAACTAAACAAAATCATTTATTGCCCCCACCACACCATTTGACATAGTTGTGAAAATGGTATTAATTTTCTTCACGCATTCACTTTCTTTAAGCTTCAGAGGGCAATCTGTTTTGGGACAACCCTTCCAAAACTGGCAAATATGATGCATCATGTGACTGTTATAGAGGAAGTGGGTGGGGCTGGAAGTCATTCATTCGTCACTACGACCTGCGCCGGCGGAACTACATGAAGAACGACAACCTCATCATTTTCGTTGACTTTGAAGGTAATCGCAACCTGGACTAGCCTCACAATCCCAGATAGACCTTTATGGCGCAAAAATAAATTTAAATAAAAACTAATATCCTCAATATGCTTCTTTTTAAAGATCTAACAAGCCTTATTAAATCTGAAGTGCCTGTTAAGCCAGCGGAGTGATTTTGGCCAAACGGTCCTAATAAAAACTGAAAAGGTAAACATCAGCTGTTTTTATTACATAATTTCTAGCAAACTATATTCGTATATTGGAAACCTGTCTTACTTATCGCATAGCAGTTGAAGGTTGGGAAGGTTATTTGAATAGCTGTCCTTTAGATGTTCCGGTTATGTATATATGTAACTGTTTATCTACAATGTATAGGAATTAATTTTGTTTTTTCTCTTGATTTTTCTACAGGCAACTCATAAAGATACTTGTACAAGAGAAAGAAAAAAAAAACCTTGAAAACTCCAAGAGAAACGAAATAAAATGCAGCTGTCATTACTTATATAACTGCATAAGCATTTTTGTGCTTGCATTAGGTTGGTCCAAAAACACAAATAATAGAATAGCATGACAGACACGTTACCTCTGTTCCTTTTTAGTCAACAAATGAACGTACACAATTGAAAGTCTCTACTTTAACATTTAGAGGTCGCTACAGTTTTCTCTTTTCGTCACAATTGCATTTTTGCTCTTTAGATGCATTCTACAGATGATGTGAGCATGTGAACAACAGCAGAACATTCTTGTCAACAACATTAACATAAACAGTAAAAACAGATTCAGAAAATCAGCACAGAGCACACAGTAAAACCTGCTATCATTCAATGAAAATTGTATTTGTTGACAGTCTTCTTTGAACAGCATGGGATGTCAGGCTGATGTAGCCTCACGACAATCAAGATGTATGATTCTGTTGCTTGTCCTTTGTGAGAGTTGAATTTCGTCACAGTGGCACTGCCCAGTGCCAGGGGGGGTGGTGGAGGGAGTTTAAAAAAAAAAAAAAAAAGAAATTGCTCTTTCAGCCGTCATCTTGTCACGGGGCATTTTGATCCGTTTGTAGATGGGGTCTTCATCCCATTCTTGGGGCATCTTCTGCAAAAGTCAGTCAGCTTATTCAGCGCCATCTGAAGGAAGCACTCTGAAAATGCTCATGGTCTTTGCTGCCACAAACTCACTCGGTGGCAGCAGAGGGGAAAAATTGTTGCCTTCAAGTCACTTCAGAGCGTTTTCTTTAGAGGCCTCTTCAGATTCTGAATCCCAGTGTTTTTTTTCTGCAAGCTGATCGTTTGGCGAAAAAGGCCAAGGTGATAAAACTCCTCTGAAAGGTACCAGACATGCTGCTTCCAAGCTGTAAGAGCTGTCTCAGTGAGATGCTGCGTATCCATAATGTGTTAATGCCTATGAAATACTCAGACCAGACCAACCTCTAAATGTTGTTAGATTTGCCTCAGTTTTTTATACCTTAAAAGGGGTATCTCGGATAAAAGGTATCTTGTGTCCAAAACAATCCACGCAATATGAATTATCAGTATACGACAATGGACCACCCTAGCTGGCATGCATATTTTTGTTTACCAGTGTAGTTTTATTTATAGGCATTAAAATAGAGTTAACCATCAGTATACATGGACTACTATTAGTTCAGTCACTAACCATTTTATTATGCAATGATCAATGTAACATTCAGCCCAGTGGCAATCTTTAATCAGTGTGATCTACCAACATTCATTTTATGAGGTTAGATGATAATTGGATCAAGTTATTAAACTCATAATCTAGACAGCAGTACTTGATTAGTCACCTTTTTTCCTTCTTTCTTTTTTATGAGTTAAAAGCTCAAAAATTGCTCAGTCTGTTAATGGACAGCAGTCTTATGGTGATAGTGACTTAGACCACATGTTTTTTTTTCTGCTGATGTGATGCACATGTGTTTGCTGAAATGCCCTGACCTCACCTATTGACTTTCTTCCATCCATTTTCTGTAACTGCTTATCCCATTTGGGGTCAGGAGCCTATCCTAGAGACTGTGGGCACATGGCAGGGAACAACCCAGGATGGGGTGCCAACCTATCACAGGGCACATTCACACACCATTTACTCACTCTCTCTCACAAATTGGTAACTCCAATCAGCCTCAGCATGTTTTTTTTTTTTTTTTTGGATTGTGGGGGGGGAAACTGGAGTACTTGGAGGAAACCCCATGATAACATGGGGAGAACATGCAAACTCCACACACATGAAACCCAGGCGGAGACTCAAATCCTGGTCCCAGAGGTGTGAGGCAACAGTGCTAACCACTGCACCACCGTGCTACCCCCACTTATTGGCTTGGGGGAGGAAAAAAAACTTAAATATGGATATGCACCGAACTATGTGTGGTTCTGTCAATTTTAGCCAACTTTCTATCCTATAAAAAATTGCAACATTTGAACAGCATTATAGACAGCTTATGAAAAGAAACATTTTTGAACCTCTTCTGTAAGTTGAAGAAATAAAGAATTCATATATAGAATAACAGATGAATCCTGGAAATTGGGAGGGGAAAAATGGGGAGCATTTGGGTGCTGTTGAATTGGCAGTCGGCTTTTGGGGTGCAGACTAACACCGTGAAATTAGCATAATTACAGATGAGATTCTAGCATCCTATCCAGGATGGATGGATGATTCGATTTCCAGCATTTGGGCTGGGAAACTCCTTTTAAAAAGGCATTAGAATTTTTATAATATGACAAAATTATCATGTGCAGTAGCCTAAGCCAGTTGTGTGCAACTGACCATAAAAGGTGAAACCTGCAACACGAGCTTACCACTGTCAAAAATGAGGAGTATATTGAGGAGCCAGTAACATAATGTATCACATTTTCATCTATTTAGCTACCCACAGGACAGGAACTCCAGCAGTAACAACGAAAAAGTCATGCAAATTGAGGCGTGTAATTAAACTATCAAACAGTTGACATCAGACAGCTGACGTAGGTTACATGCGTGAAATTGCTTAAAGCCTCATGTCATCAAATGCTGCCTTACATTTAGGCTACATCTAACTATGTTTGGGCAGGATTAAATTTTTCATACTGTTCATACATTATGCTGCAGTATATGGTATTTTGATGGTATATTCCAAAGCAACGCTTTTTATTAACTGAGTGCCCACAATTAAAAATTGCTGCTGAAGTTCAAACAGTTTCTAGACTGCGCTTTTTAATGTCTCGTATTGCCACGTTCATCTTCTGATTCACACATTATTTCACTCTTTTTCTTGATGGCTAGCTGCAGCCATTTTGGCCAGCTCATTTAATTTATGGAATTCTGCCCCTTGTGGCGGATCCCTTATTTTACGTTAAGGGACATGGGCCATTCGGCAAAACAAAAACGAGGAGATGTGTGTCAGATTGCCTACATAAATCTTCAAAAAAATAGAATGTGGATTTCTGCTATCAAATATGCAAATATTTTTTAAATTAGAATGTTATTTGAATAACAAAGTTTGACTTCCCAGGACTGTCTTGCAGGAAACTGGAAGGAAGCAAAAACATGGACCATCTAGGGGTCCCAAGGACCGGGCTGAGAAGCACTCCAGAAACTCTGGAGGCCCAAGGTTTTCTCTCCTAATCACTTTAATCACTTCACATTCACATTTGTTTTGTTGTTCATTTTCTTAATAATCTTAGGCTGGGAAGTGAAAAACCAATGTGAGGCCTAAACAGTTACGATAATTTTACTAAGTAAATGTTAGGTGGCAATACAGTGTTAGGAAAATGAACGTTCTGGATTTTGGAATAAACAGAATGAATACCCTGAAAGATAAACAAGTGTCCATTTACAGAAGAAGAAAGCCCCAGTGGATCCTTCAGAAAGCTTAAAAATAAAAAACTCATTTTGAATTAGTTAACTTAGTTTATCTATGAAAATCTATAGCACAAATGATCTAAAGAGATCACAAAAAAAAGAACATAGTGATGTATTGCAAATATGTGGCTGTTATACTGAAACACATTCACAAAATGACATTTAGAACAATGATGCGGGAAATATTGCAATGATTTTCCTTTTGCATTCATTTTCTCAAAGTCATGATTTGTTGTTTTAATCACGTTCGCTTCCCTGCTAATTGTGGTTATATTGAGCTCAGTGAAAGGGTTCGTATCCCAGCCTGTAAACTCCTCTGCTCGACTTGAACTTACTGACAGGACTTGATTTATATCACAATTTTATTTGTTTTCTTGGCAAATGAAAGCTTACGTAAATCATGTTTGTGTTAAAAAATGTTGTATATCAGATGTCTTCCCAGTCTGGCCCAGATTTGTTAAGACACGAGGAAATTGGTTAAAAAAGGAAACTGGTTTGGTTGGTACCATGGCATCTGCTTACCGTCTTTCAGGAAGTTCTAGACAAATAGGTCTCTCTCACATCATAAGATGTTCCATTATACTGGTATGTTTGTCATGTTTTTTTCCTATTAGCATGTGGCAAGTATAATGTGCAAGTAAACAGTTCAGCAACACACACCAGGTAAGTAAGCACTTCTTTATGTATTTTCAACATGACTTAAAGAGTGTAAATGACTACATACGATTCCATTGCCAGAGCAATGCATATGTACTTTGTTGTCAATGAAATAATGAAATATTTCTGTTAATAATACTGTTACTGGGCAATTATTATAATTAGACATTTCAAATAGTATACTACTACTACAACAACTTCTACTACTACTAACAATAATAAATAAATGCATGCATTTTATATTGTTATACATTTTATATAATGAATAAATATCTAAATACTGCATATATAAGACTGTTTGAGATTCAAGATTTTTGTCACATGTGCAGTTGTACAGTACAATGGCAGTGAGATATTTTTGAGGCAAAGCAGCCCTATCACTCTGCATAACCAATAATTATCAGAACTTAAGACTGTGTATGTGTGAAATTTGCACTTTTTCCCTTCTTCACATGAGTTTCCTGTGGTATAAATACACACATTGGTTTCTAAATGACTTGTAGTTTGTGTGTGCATGTGCCCTGTGATGGACTGGCATTCTGTCTGTGGTGTACAGCCTTGTGCCATGTACTCCCTGGCGTAGGTTCCAAATAGTAGGAAGATGGATGGGAAATATGGGCATATCCACCAAAACCCAAGTAACTAAGACTGAGGTGTGTCAGTGTATTGCTCTGTATCTGCTCAGAGTCTTATTGGTTTTGGAGACAGATTTTGGTAATTGTGACCAAGCAAAGTGTGAGGTAACTGGCAGTGCTGCAGGGTATATAAGACTTTTCCACACTGTTAGAATTGCTGGTGCAGGTAGGCAAAGAATCAAATTCACTTAGTATGTTATCAGTATAAAGTTTACAATGAAGCATGGGAGCTTTGTGTAGGATTTTATAGCAGTTTGAGTATTTTCTGCTTTCTGCAATCTGTTTATTGCATTTACTGTCTAGAATAAGGCCGTCAGAACGATGTTCAGCTTCCCCACAATCGAGTGGGAGCCAAAGCTTTGGTTGTCTTGTAAGTTAATGTCTTGTAAGTTTCCCAATAAATCCAAATCTTTCCGTATCTTTACTTGAAGCTCTCGAAGAAACATTTGTTAATATTCCAGTTCTAGAATTTCAATGCACTTCTGGAATTTTATCTATTGTATCTGGATAGTACGTAACGCTATATATTTATACATGTATTCATTTTTAATCTTGTAATATTTATAAGCTGAAATATGCACATAAATAGAGCAATATACTAGCCATATTATTTCCTCCAGGTAATAAGATTTTTTTCTGTTATTAGAATTTATAGATAGATAGCTGTAACTAATTCCCATTTTTATTAATTTAAAGCATTTGCTAGGGGCAGGTCAGTAAGTTTATGCCTAAACTTTATATTAACATAGGAATAAAAACTGAAATAATAATTTTGTATGGTGTTGCCTAAAGGAACATTTATGGAAAGAGTAATGATGCATTTTTTTGACCAAATATGGAAAGTACACTTATCAGGTTTCTCTATGTGTTGAAAATGATTTCTTAAATATGAGACAAACCACATAAAGCTGGGTCTAGACAGGTTTATGTAAGCCTGTCTCATAAAAGGCAGCATTTAGGTTTACAGGCACAATTGTTGTAATACTTTTGCATCAGAAGACAACAATACATTGTTTTTACTGTGGTGAAGGCAATTTCTGGGCTGTATGGAAATCCAGACAAAATATACAGGAATATGATTGTTATCTAAATAGTTGTTAACTTACCAATGATTTTGAGAATATTAATGAAGCTAAGGACAAAGTATGCATTGCAGAGATATTTTTTGCACAGGAATTGGATGTAGAGAAAGGTAGCCGCTTCAATACAAGATTCCAGGTATTTCATTTCAAGTGTATATAATACAGTGCGTATTCACTATAAAACTATTCCTTTCTGTAATTTATAATGTTAAATTTTCATCATCGATTGCATATGGCATAGTGAGCCATTTTCCACTCAGAGATAATATCTGTAATATGAGTAATGTTGTATGAAGCAATAAGAAAGGAACGAAAAGTCAAAATGATTTTTTGCAGCGCATGCAGTGCTAATGCTGATATTCCACGCTGGCTGGGCGACTTCCAGTCTTTCACTTTTTATCTTCCATGTTTATTTAGCAGTTTGGTTTTAAGGGAACTTTTCATATCTTCTCAGCGGGGTTCATGTTTGGACTGCATGACTCAAGGACATACATGTTTTTGTTCTTAAGTTACTCCACTGTGACTTTTCTTGCACTGGAAGGTAATAATTAAAAATAATTGTTTTCTTTTCCAGGCTTTATGAGTAATGTGTGGCCTTTACAATAATTACTCCTGGGGAACTAAACATTCCACGAACACTTTGATCGCATGACACAGCCTACATATATGCATTTTACAGAACAATATGCCCCCTCAACTCCTCAGCTTGAGAACAATAGAACACCTTTAATGATTCTCCTCCAAATTACAAAGGAATGTCTTGTGGATCCCTGAACAAAATGTATTTATAACCTCTTTGTTTATTGGTGCAGGGATGGAAGGTCAGAAACTGTTATTCATACTCCTCCTGATGGTAACATGCACTATTTTTAAATCAGGGGAATTTGCTGAAATCCCAGACTACTTTAGCACGGTAAGTGACTTTATTTTCTATTTTATCGAGCCCTTTTTTTCAAAAAACAACATAATTGCATATATTAAGTTTTTTATGTTTGTATTTCCCAGATTATATGCTCTTATAAATGTGTGTCTGTGTGTATACATAAACACAAACATACATACATACATATTCATAAACTTAGCACAAAAAGTAAGGAAACTTGTGTTTGGCTGATTATTTCTTTGTAGTAACAATGCTTCTTGGCAAAAAATCTTATACTGTTAGAAAGCCTGTTTATTTCCCTTTTAAATGGTGTCACATTTGTAAGGAAAATGCATTTGTGGGCTGAGCAGCAGAGTTGAGTATGTGGGTTGCACCCATGAAAAACTGGCCAAATGTTCTCTGTACTGGAACCTGAACATCCATCCATCCATCCATCCATCCATCATCTACCGCTTTATCCGAGGTCGGGTCGCGGGGGCAGCTGCCTCAGCAGGGA